>OY982584.1:13319213-13349463 GCA_963859945.1 Euplagia quadripunctaria | reverse complement strand
CGTACGTCAAGTCCATTACCAAATCAAACACTTGAACATGACCAGGGCACAAATCAAAGCTCAACGCAAGGTCAACAAACAAAACAGAATAGCTCAAAACAACATTCACGTGAAACCAAACTGGGAACCTGTTATACCCAACAAGAAACATGATGTTTCTGAAAATGATCCGTTGTTGGTCCAGGAAACAGATATCGCGATCAAGATAGAACAGGAAAGTGATGAAGGAGAAGGAGATGAAATGAATGTACCCTTGTTTCAGACTTTTGTTGATGTTGACAGGAATTGAAGAATTTTTTTCTTAGGCGTAAGACTTGTTTTTGGTGCGTTTCAAATTACTAGTTTGAAATCCAATTTTTGTGGCTGACTATCATAAAATCAGTGTTTATTCATTCTAGCCCAATTATAGACCTATGGAATGAAGTCCAACAGGAACACAGAGGCCGGATTTAAGCTTAGTATAGTTGCTAAATGTTAAAAAATGATAGAAAAACTGTCAACTGTTGGAACCCGTGACGTAACAGGCTTCTACTGACAGATTCCTCTGAAACTGTTGTCCTGTCAATTCCTATTACTTATGCCATGAAGTACAGTTTTACTTAACCGCAGCTTTCACTTTGGTTCAGTGATGTATTAATGCTCGAAGGACCATTTGAAGATTTAACATTAGAAGGCAGCATAAGTCGAAAGTAAAAAAGACTACCAATAAATTAACGGCGCATCATTATGGTTCAAAATTGCAATAATACAGGACGAGTTTGAAGCAATAAAAGCGACAACGTATTTAGCATTTTGGTAGGTAACCCGAAATTGTAAAGGGCCGACGCTCACTCGTACAACGCACCGCAGCGGTTTTTATAAGTTGATAATATTTTAAACCCTATTTAATAGACATAGTTCTAATGTTCGTCGAAGAAATTTGAATACCGTGTCAGGCGGCTAATGTCAAGGGGAAATGTCACTTATAATCTTTCTGGTTCCTTGGGCACGAATTTGTAGCGGCTCTAAAATGTTAGTCAGTAAATGACTTCTTTAGTTATATGAAAAAGATAAATAGAGGCAGAGAATGTATTTGTAAGATATTGGGCATATCAACTTATGTCCTTTGGTAACTGAATGACTGATAGAGGGCTAAAGAAATAGTCCTCGGTTGGTCTAAATCTAAGCCGGCAAACTTGACTTTGATGTAAATATAGTTGTTGTAATTTAGCTGTGTTCGTCTGGTTCAGGCTATCCATTCACGGGTTAGATAAAAATATATCATAACGCCTCCCGGCAAAAAAAAATTGTCATAATACAAAAACAGCTATTTTGAGAAGACACGACTTTTATGCCTGGGAACTTTGTTCCCTTTTTCACTGAGCTAATATCAGTTTTTTTACAGCTGATCAAATGCAACATTTGCTATTCAATGCTATAAAAATGTTAAACGTACCTAACATGTGATACGACACTTTTTTTGCCGGGAGGCGCTAAGCTGTATTCTCGCAAACTGTTTTTTATCCTGATAGAAATTTCCGGGATACGACGAAGCGACTATATCGACAGTAAAGTCTACTTATGCGATATTTTCATAGAGGTGGTTTTATAGGCTTCCTAGATTTCTGTCCTGGACACCATTTCTGGCAACTCGACTATTTGGTCGAGAGAAACGCCTTCTCTCTCGCATTCTCTGACCCGATAATGGGCTCCTCTTGCAACCACCACGGATCCATTTGGTTGGTTTTGACAGAAGCTTTATTCCTCGTAGGTCTAAGAAGCCACCGTTCGTATGTTCGTATTTTTTCCAGGCTTCAGATAGCAGAGAAAGTGAACTGCCCAGTTTTTTTCAAACGTGTTCTTCCTCGCAGCCCCAACGAGCCACCGTTTCCGTCTATTTCTGGTCAAGGTTACAGTTGGCATCGAACTAGGGTCTGTACCAGGTCTTCCAAAAAAAATAGGCAGTCATGGGACTGCCGACAGAAGTGAAAACTTCGAAACGACGAACTGAAAACGTCACATTAGCAGGTTGGTCACATTAATTATTAAGGAGCTGCCAGAACTCAATGTTCAGATTAGCGCCCTCTAGTGGATCTATATATGTATTATTAGCTTGACGGTCACGAGTTCAGTGCAAAAGTGCAAGAAGTTTTCACTTCAAAAATTCTTAATTCGAGATGATCTCATAGAAGCCAAGAATTAAATTTTATCAACCGCCACCAATATTTTGAGGTAGCAAAAAAATAATTGTTAGCTAAAAAAACTATGGTATTGCTACCTACAAAATTTTATTTATATGATTCATATTATTATAAATCAGTTCTGGTATTCTGTTCTATAAACACTCTGTCCAGACGAACACCGGTTAGAAAAATAGTGTTCCTAATTAATATTTCTGTCTAGTTTGGTAGATATACGGTAATTTATTTATTTAGCTTCTATGTGCATAATGATCTCTAGGGTGTATATTGTGTTTAAATAAATTACTTATTTAAATGAAATACATTTTTTTTTTCTTTTAAAACACTTGCAACCTTCATTTTAGGAATTGTAATAACTCTTATGCGTCATTTCATGTTTAAAGTTGAATGAATAGAACAGATGGACCTGACCTGACCTGGAGAGTCAGCCTGTGACCACGGCCAGTGCAACCTGGTCGAAACGTCAGGCAATTCAGGTATGTAATACCTTTTCGTGATCGCGTTAATTCCCGTAAATACATAATTATATCATGGAACGTGAAAGTTTAAAAGTTAGTAGAACAGAGTAGAGTAGTTATTTTTGGACCCTACTTAGTACTCTAATACTTAGGGTACTCTAACAAGTCATTTAAATAAATGGCAACTCAAAAAGGAAAAAAAATGATACAGACCATAAGCCCAATAAGATGTGTGCCTAAAAAATACGCGCACTGTACTATTATAAATGCGAAAGTTTGGATGGATGTTTGTTACTTAATCACTCCAGAGCGGCTAAACGGATCTGGATAAAATTTGGCACAGAGATAGATTATAGTCTGGAATGGCTCGTATGCTACTTTTTATCCCGGAAATATGTGCGGTTTCCGTGGAATAGGTTTGAATTTCCACGCAAACGGAGAATTAATCTATATATAAATGGGCACAGTGAAACAGTTAAGCCAACAGTTTTTTTGCATGTTTGTCGACTGATTTTCTTAATTTTTTTAGTAGCTATTGACAAGATTCCAAGATCATATCGATAACCAACTAATAATTGCTGTGAATTTAGTATGATGAAAAATCACTTTCAATATGAAGTTTTTGCTTTAAATTGTACCGATTACACAGTAATTAGTATACGAGTTATGTAAGACAGACAAGAACAGTAGTCACGTTCTTAACGTCGAATGACGAATGTCGATCCTACAGTCGTGGCACGTTCAGATGGCGGGCGATAGTCGCGCGTCAACAAGAACACACATTTTGTTCAAGTCGTTCACATAACGCGCGTTTAGATCCTCGCTTCGCTTTAGATCGCTTGCTTGTCGCGGCGTCAACTCCTATGGCTTTGACACTCGCTTTGTGATTATTGGTTTGCCGTACATTCGTTCACATGAGCGCGCGTTTTCAACGCGTCAAAACACGTGATTGCAATAAAAGGATTCGGCCATTTAAATAAAAGTCCGCATACCATTTTTCCCAAAGCACGAATTCGGTGACACTTCATTTCATGCAGTTATATTGAACATGTAGAAATGCCAAAAGCATATTACTACTTACTTTTATTTTTATTCCACATCAAAACTTATAATTTAAAATATATACTTCAAAACTCACAACTATGTATATTTAAAAATTCAGCTTCCGTATGTTTTTTCAAAATTTCTGTAAATCTCGGAAGTGTTTGATGAATTGTCTTCAAATCTTTACCTTTTTATTCCGAAGTTTAAAAAAAAACGGAAAATTCTATACATATTCGTCTGATTGAAAGCGAAAAATATTGTGCATTTTAGATTAGCTTATAATTTGTCATAGTAACGTTGATGTGATAATTGTCGATATAGCATAACTGTCATTTCATAAATGTTACTACATTTATGAAATTTTATTCAGTGTAGTTTCATGTAGCCTAAGTTTAGGATATAAAGTGGCTTTCGGTAAGCCTGGATGTTAAAATAGGATGAACCAATACTGCAGTCTCTTCTTGTGTTGATGTTACTGACGTCGATATAAAAGCACTAAACACGAAGCTGTTTTTACGTCCATCTTCAACGAATAAAGAATTCGAATTGAACTACGACAACGCGCGTTCAACGCCCGTGAAACGCTCGCCATGTGAACACTATAAGGGCGTTGGCCGCGCGGCCACCGGCCGTCATCTGAACGCACTTTTACGGACTGCGGCGTGGTAGGATCGATATTTTTGAAATTTTTTACGTTCGGGTTAGGGATGTGGTTGCGGGATAAACTGCTCATCGATGTATGTGAGAAGGTTTACTGAATTCGTTTCGTTTTTTTTTATTTATATAAAACAAGATTTGATAGAAAAGAAGACTGTCGGAGATTTGAAGCTTTGACATCCATTGACCTGGTTGATGGTGGAAGCTCGCTTGAAAATACAAAAGTGTTTGATGTATTTGTTACCCCAATATAGTATTCATTTCCAGATACCAGGGTTTATTTTATAATATCCCTTAAGACACCACTATCCCGAGAGAAAAACTCTTGATAAAGCCTGCCGAGTATAAGCATGCAAGAAAGTGCTACAATATACCTTTAATAATAATAATTTATTGTAGTTTTAAATAATAGCGAAAAAAAAACATGAAAGTTATTTTTGTATGTTAATTTTAATTGTAAAAATGACTTGTTTTTGTAGGTCATTTGCCGAGCAGATTTTCGTTTGTTTAGCTATATACGACGGTGGCATTCAAAATGTTAAAAATGTGGCATTTTTAAGCTTTTGAATGCCACGGTCGGCTATATTAGGCTTATATACAAAAAAAAATATATATAATAATTAAATAAAGCTAGTATCTTATCTAGAGAATTGGATACTGTATTAACAAGTGCAATATGAACAAAATGCTTTGCAGGGCTCCTTCGAATATGATTCAATGAGCAAGTGAAATACAACAATGGCTAAGGCCATACAAGGTCATCTTTGCAGCGGGGCAAAGTGACACAATATGATATTATTTAGCTCTTACTATAGTCTTCCTAGCAGCTGTGAGGATCTAATAATTCTCTACAGGTTTTTCTCCATCCCAGTCAACAAGCTGCTTAGTGTACCAAACATATTTTCCACGAACAGAGTCATCAGCATCAAGTGCCAAGAATAGTGGTGCTGCAGCTCCTTCATCTATAGTTAATGGGCCGTTGTGTGATGTCATATCCGTATCTACGTAGCCTGGATGCACGGAGTTTACTTTGATGTCTGTGAATAAAAAAACGCAGTTATTAAGTTGAATATAGTGCAAGCTTAGATTATATATAGGTCCAGATACCGTGACCAGTACAAATCTCACCGTTTACTTTGCAGCCACTTTTTGGAGCTGTGCGAGTGAACCCCGCCCAACGCGAGTGTTTACGTACAATATTTTGTGCTTGTGTGCATGATGGTTTTACTACCAGCGCATAGAGGTTACCCCAAAATTTAGGGACTTTTTTATTAAACATAATATTCTTTTTAATGTAATATCAAATAAAGACATTTTAAATATATTTAAAAGTGTTACAAGTGTTCGTTTACTTTTTCTAAAGCTTAGTAGGATAACAAGTTATTCTTATTATTAATTTATTTCATCAAATAACATGCGTTAATATATACATATATATATATATATATATATTTATATATATATAGCAATACTGTACAGCGTCTACAAATGATGAATATATATAGAATAAGGGAGAGAGAGGGGGGGAGAGAGAGGGGGGAGAGAGAGGGGGGAGAGAGAGGGGGGAGAGAGAGGGGGGGGAGAGAGGGGGGAGAGAGAGGGGGGGAGAGAGAGAATCTCCAGTAACTGTTTGTTTTTTTGTAAACTCCAGTCATGCGTTGGACACACTTTTTTTTGTAGTAAATGTTACGATTTGAGTAATAAAATGAAATTAAACTTTATTAACAGGAACAGGGTTACAAAAGGTATTTTCATAAAATAAAGTAAATGTTTCGCCTTGGTTTGTAGGACGAGACGGCAAATTAAAAATTATTAATTTTTAAATTCGGTCGTATTAGTGTGTTTTGGGATTAACTAAAAAAACAGTCGGTTTCTAGGTACTTGCAACACTGGCTGGCAAATATATAAAATAACATGTACCTATTATTTTTGCTAACATTTTGTAGATACTTCTTACCCATAAACATTTACATAACACAACACTACTTAAATAACATTATTAAATTTATAAGCACGATACAACTAAGAGGCAATAGAAAAATTAACATAACACCGTAAAAATTATGTCAATAGTGTAATTTCTTTTAGAATATAGCAAAATATCAATGTACTTACTAAAATTAATTAACTGTAAGTATATTTCTCGTCTTTCTATAAATAACAAGTTTGGCAAACAAAAATATACATACTGCTAGAATGTGTTATGGGTAAATAGAATTCACGTCCCTGGCAACATCTATAATAATGGCGTCGCTATTTTATTAATTTGAAATTTTGTTATATTAATAGAATAATTAGATATGAAATGTGATGTTCGGACACATATAATTTTTTTTTAGTATAATTTTAACAGGATTTGACAGCACAACCAGGCATTTTTTAATATTATAAATAGCGAGTCGAGACGTACTTCAGCGGCGAACGTTCGCTCGCGTGTGACGAGTGAGTCGCTTATATTTTTTGGCTTCAGGTTTGGGGCACGGATTAGGCATCTGGACCTATATATAATCTAAGACTGCAAGGGGTCTTATAATTAATCAATTGGAAAACTTTTTTTTTATTTTGATTAAACCAATTAGAAATAGGAGTCATTAGAATCAGTCAGTCCTGAAGATGGTTGCCTGTCTAATAAGCAAATCCTATGGAGAAAAAAGGCAAGAAACTCTAAGGACATTTTTTGAAGTGAAAACTTCTTTAGCGGCGTTGGCCACTTTTTGAGATGGGTAAAAAATGTTATTCATTGTCACGTGGACGTCCGAGTGTAATATATTTAAAAAAAATATTTTTATGACAAAATCGAGAGTGAATGAGTGAGTGAGGTGAGTGAGGTGAGTGAGGTGAGTGAGGTGAGTGAGGTGAGTGAGGTGAGTGAGGTGAGTGAGGTGAGTGAGGTGAGTGAGGTGAGTGAGGTGAGTGAGGTGAGTGAGGTGAGTGAGGTGAGTGAGGTGAGTGAGGTGAGTGAGGTGAGTGAGGTGAGTGAGGTGAGTGAGGTGAGTGAGGTGAGTGAGGTGAGTGAGGTGAGTGAGGTGAGTGAGGTGAGTGAGGTGAGTGAGGTGAGTGAGGTGAGTGAGGTGAGTGAGGTGAGTGAGGTGAGTGAGGTGAGTGAGGTGAGTGAGGTGAGTGAGGTGAGTGAGGTGAGTGAGGTGAGTGAGGTGAGTGAGGTGAGTGAGTGAGTGAGTGAGTGAGTGAGTGAGTGAGTGAGTGGGTGGGTGGGTCGGTCGGTCGGTCGGTCGGTCGGTCGGGGTCGGTCGGTCGGTCGGTCGGTCGGTCGGTCGGTCGGTCGGTCGGTCGGTCGGTCGGTCGGTCGGTCGGTCGGTCGGTCGGTCGGTCGGTCGGTCGGTCGGTCGGTCGGTCGGTCGGTCGGTCGGTCGGTCGGTCGGTCGGTCGGTCGGTCGGTCGGTCGGTCGGTCGGTCGGACGTTTTAAGTTCGTCGTATTGTTTAAGTGTACTTCTCTCTGCAGTCCCATGACTGCCTCTTTTTTTTTTACAATTAATATATTGTGTAAATAAAAATCAATGTTTGTTGGTTCGTATTTTATGCGCTGCCGTACATGCTACATCATGAAATTTGCATATGCGTTGCGCGGTTCATCAAGACCCAGATTTTCGGAAAAATAAACTAAGGGATAGAAAAATTACTTTTACGCGAACAAAGTCGCCGGAAAAAGCTAGGAGAGGCGATAGAGTCAGCAATGCACTAGTGACATCATATCATACATAATTTTTAAGTGCCCTTATCATAATGATAAGGCCAAGGTAGATGACTTGCTTAAAAATATGTGATAAGCATGAAAACAAAAAGCCTCTCTATAATGATAAGTATATTATAAGATATATTTCTATCTTATCATGTTTGTGAAAAATGTCCTTCACACATTCACAAACATGACAAGGCACTTAAAAACTCACCTGACAATCCTCACATAAACTCGAAATAATAATATACCTCTATATTGTACACAGTTAACAATTCAAAAAGTAAGACAAATAGCAATGGTGGCTTACACAGGTGAATTGATGGAAATATAACTTCGATACATGTAATAAAAAAAGAAATTTTAATTTATCACTACATATTATCAAACAAAGTTCCTCGCCGCGTCTGTCTGTCTGTTCAAGATAAACTAGAAAACTACTCAACAGATTTTAATGCGGTGTCCACCAATAGACAGAGTGATTCATGACGAAGGTTTAGGTGTATAATATGTACCGGTGCAAAGCCGGGGCGGGTTGCTAGTTTTTATTAAAAATATGTATAAGAATATTAAACTGTTGTGTAGGTACATTTTTAATAATTGCAGATTAGGAATGTTAAGTACATTCCTAATCTGCAATTTTTCAATAACTTTATTTTTGAAGTTGTAAAACAAGAATAATCTTGTGCCTAACTTAACATTGGCGGAATTCCGGCGCTGATTCTTGTGTGTATAGTCCATAATAAAATAATATATATAAAGGCTTGTGACATTGGTGGTCTTTTGCATGTTTCCATCCCTCTCTGAGTTCTCAGAACTCTGGAAATTCTATGCAGTAATTATGTTTTGCAATTATCAACAACTCTTTAAATAAAATTAATAAACATTATTGAAGGAAAATAGATAACTCACCTCTGCTATTTAACATTCGCTGTTGAATGTTGGACAATGCAGTCACACCAACTTTAGACACTACATATGAAGAGTTCCCCCACTCTGCAGCATGAGTTTCCTGCTTAGCAGCTTCCACATACTGCTGCATTAACTTCGAAAGTTCTGGAATCGTCAGTTTCTCATCTTTGAGCTTGTCTCTCAAATCTTTACTAGGAATTCTACTCAAATGCCCAGCAGAGCTAGATATATTAACCACCCTCGCGCCGTTTTTCAATAGCGGGAACAATATATCACATGTAGATACTAGAGAGAAGTAGTTGACAAAGAGAGATTGTTCGGCTTGAATATATACCGGCTCCGTAGCAGAACTCTTGAATGCAATAGCGGCATTGTTCACTAAAATATCAATACCTTCATATTTACTCTTGATATAATCCCGGAAAGTTTCAAGACTCTTCTTATCTGTGATATCTAGCTGGTGAAACTCTGGCTTCAAACCTTCCTTGTTAAGTTCTTCTACCGCTTTTTTTCCACGCTCAACATCTCTCGCTGTTAAATACACAACGCCGTCAAATCGCTTGCAAAGACCGCGAACTATAGCGTAGCCGATGCCCTTATTTGATCCTGTTACGACTGCAACCTTAGTAGCCATAATTAATAATAAAACTAGCTTTAAGGAAAACTTCAACTCGCCTACCCGCCTGCTTCAACAGAAAATCAAAGTGTAAATTGGTGTAAATAAAAGCACAGATCATATATATTATGTAAGTCACAACTGTCATAAAAATAAGTGAGTGACTCTATGGTGTCTTAAGTTGGCGGGAGAAGTAATTTTTTCTTATTATTTATTATAAAAAATAAGCCATATTCTGCATCCCATTTTTTCCAGCCTTACAGGTAGAATATTTCTTCAAATTTAAATGGGGCCAACTTTGAGTACAACTAATTATTTTAAAAAGAATTTAATGATTGAAATTGGTACACAATGAAACAGGAATTGAGAATCTCTCCTTTTTGAAGTCCGTTAAAAAAATACGGTCGGAAACGAAAGATCTTGTAATTGTAAGTTCGTTTGTGTACATCAAGCCTTAACCAGAGTTAAAGAAAATCCAACTCGAGTTAAGCGCAACTCGAGTTGTCGCGATGGCGAGATGTTTGATCAATCGAAACAATCACAGTCGCTTAAATTTTCAATCAGTTTAAATATGATACAGAGCCACTTAGTTGATTTTTCTAAAAGTATTACTACGACATTAGAGATCGATATAGCCTTACCAACAGTGTGATTTTGCCGTAACCGATTCTCAATTCAACCGTTTCTATATATTTTTTTATATATGTTCAACCCTCTCTCCGTTATTTATGAACCGATTTTGATTATTCTTTTTTGTTAGATAGGGTATAGCTCAAGGGTGGTCCCATATCAAGGAAGTCAGGATCTGATGATGGGATCCTGATAAAATTGAGAGAAACCCTCGAAAATTGTAGGAACGAATAGCCAACTTCCCTGATCTCATGAAACATGGTTTCTGTTTACTTTTCATTACTTTATCAGGTATTTGCGTTTAGAAATCATCACATCATGTAGCTGAGCCGATGATGAAATAAAATCATAAAATAAAAATCTTTTTAACAAAATATTAAACCGACGAAAACAACTAAAAAGCAAAAAATAAATAAACCTCTTAAGTCTTAAGTATATAAGCAATTTATTTGTCGACTGAAGTCTGACACGCTTAAATAAACTTTAATGCCACGTAGCGAGAGCCGCTATCCGTTGAATGCCATCTCTTTTGCTTTGTGTTTTTTAGTAAGCGTCTTCGTAGGTGTCGATTAAAATAACGTCATCTTAGTTCATTTTGAACATGTTTTTAAACAGCAATTATACGGCATTTGAATAAATGGGGACTCTCGCAGCGTGGAAATAAAGTTGAGTATATGTTGACAGGTTTTAGTGAAATTTAGTGGCGCTGAGAAATAGATGCCAGTAACAAATAGACCTTGTTGCGAAGAAGACAGGGTTGATTTCTTATGAAGAAATTAAGTCAGGTTTTAGTTTGGTCGAGTGTACAATAGAATCATGATCAATATCTAATAGTATTTTGTTAAATTTAAGGTAGAGCCATGTAGTGAATTCTTTTAAAATATAATTATTTAAAACTAGAGCGATTTTTTTAAAATAAGATCATTACTTGTGTTAACAAATGTCCTTTTATATGTTAATTAGGTTTTAGGTTGATTATGAATGAGATAAGTTAAATAATTATTAACCACGGCTAGGTGATACGGTAATTTTGCCCTTGAAGCTACGAGTCAGTTCATTAGCTGTGATTGGTTGATTTTTAACTCATTATGTGGATTAATGCACTTTCGCTCAGTACGAATAGCATTTGTGTGAAAATAAAATACATAATATATGTAACTTTAAAATGCCTCGGTGTTTTAAAAATTCATTAGAGTGGAAGTTTTTTAACAAACAAATAGGGCATGGTAAAGTAAAATCAGTTGAGTGCAAGATTTGTTATTTTTTTATTTAGTACCTAGTTAGTTTACGTATATAATATATATTTTATTTAAGTTAAAGTTTTATTGTTTAAGTTTATGTTATATTTTCTTATAAACGTATAATTTAGATGTTAATATAAAACAAATTAGGTATTAAGTACCTAATGCAAACAAAGTTACTATTATTAATTTTGTGATAGTTATTTTATTCAAAAGGTTTTTATATAATAAAGCATTAAAACTGTTATTTACAATTTGGTCAATACTAATAATGCGCATTGCGCACAATGTTTATAAGTACCAACACATTTTTACGTGTCTGTATTACAATTATTAAGCATTCATTGACAATATAAGACTGATTCATTGTTGTTTGTATTATTTAGAATAAAAAAAATTGGATTCGACTGGTATTCAATTCGCGTCTCAACTCGACTGTATTTGATTATTGTTGATTATTTCAAACGTCGTCTCATCGCGCGTTGATAGCTATTTTATTAACTCGAAATCGAATCGACGACTGGCGACGGCTGAAAACCATCGAGACATCGAGCATATCGCATCTCGATATTGACTCGAAACCATCGATGACGACTGAAAACCATCGAGTATCATCAAGATGTTTCAACAATCGAAACAATCGATTTAAAATTTAAACATCTCGCCATCACCCATCGCTAGTCCAGACAACTTTCAGGGGTATGTCACTGTAGAACATCTTGATTTTTAGCTACCGAGAGTGACATCTCTCGTTAAGCTAGAAAACCAATGAACATTAGTATGTCCATTATGTCAATAGATGGTGCTTTCTTAAGAACAACTAATTTCCAAAATATATTTCACTCGTTATGTAAGTATTATTAGAAAAAAAATTGTTATAAATTATTAACTATTTCATTTCCAATAAAATATAAATATACAGGTGTGATTGTTGTGTGTCCAGATCATTGCTTCGTAAACATAGAAGTAATACAAATCTTTAAACTGACAGTGTTAGTACATTTCTGAATAAGTTAAATATACATACATTTAATATGATATTATATTAGAAGTGTTAACGATTACACCTGATATATAAGTAGATACACACCTCTACCTCCGTTGTATCGACAAGAATACATGTATGTCTAGGTATGTATTGTTATAAATAGAATTAGCGCCATCTAGTGGCTCCATTACTTAAAAATAAGAGCTAGCGCCATCTCTTGGACGACCTATACAACTGACACTTCCCCCTCTAATGATGGAGAGTGGCTTATCTATTTATGATATAATATTATCTATGCAACTTTTATTTATATTTTATTTCCACTTTGAATTCGTGTCGAAACAGGCGCGCTAAAGTTTTCTACAAAGTTAAGTGTTTGAGTCTACTGTTGTAGTGTATAAAATCTATTAATTATGGCTACTAAGGTTGCAGTCGTAACAGGATCAAATAAAGGTATTGGCTACGCTGTAGTTCGCGGTCTTTGCAAGCGATTTGACGGCGTTGTGTATTTAACAGCAAGAGATGTGGAGCGTGGAAAAAAGGCGGTAGAAGAACTTAACAAGGAAGGTTTGAAGCCAGAATTTCACCAGTTAGACGTCACAGATAAGAAGAGTCTTGAAACTTTCCGTGATTATATAAAGAGTAAATATGAAGGAATTGATATTTTAGTGAATAATGCCGCTATTGCATTTACAAAGTCTGCTACGGAGCCGGTAGCTGTTCAAGCCGAACAGACACTCTTTGTCAACTACTTCTCTCTAGTATCAACGTGCGATATCTTATTCCCGCTATTAAAAAATGGCGCTCGGGTGGTAAATTTATCCAGTTCCCTCGGACATTTGAGCTTGATTCCAAGTAAAGATTTGAGAGAGAAGCTAAAGGACCTAAAACTGACGATTCCAGAACTTTCTAAATTAATGCAGCAGTATGTGGATGCTGCCAAGCAAGGAACTCATGCTGCAGAGTGGGGGAACTCTTCATATACAGTGTCTAAAGTTGGTGTGACTGCATTGTCCAACATTCAACAGCGAATGTTAAATAGCAGAGGTGAGATAATTAAATATGTTTTTTTTTAATTTATTAATTTCCAAAACTATCTTATACATGTGATAATTTGCATTGATATGAAAAGATACATCTATTGCAACCTATAGTGGCTTTGGTTTATAAATAACTAGCAATCCGCCCCGGCTTCGCACGAGTGTATAATGTAGATACTAATGTGGCGAACAATTGTCGTCATATGATTATGCAAATTAAAACAATACTATATGTATAAACATTCCCCTTGAATTGGTCTTTCCATAGGTGAAAACCGAATTAAATCCGTTGAGTAGTTTAAAAGATTTAAGCGTATAAACGGCGAAGGCGACTTTGTTTTAAACTATGTAGAGATCATTCAGCAGTTTTGCAAAAGATATATAATTATATACATAACATTTGTATATTTTTAATAACAATATATGTAAAAGTGAAATTTTTGTTTAGATACAATTCTAGTTATTAGACAATGTTTAACCGACGTGAAAAGAGAGGAAGTTATCAAGTCAACCCATTTTGTTTCTAGAACAATTGTACAAACAAGCATACAAACCCCCTGTACCTGTGCCAATAAACACTTGCAATCCACCCTAGACACTTTCACACCGCTTGGAGCCCAGGTGACCCACCTCTGTAAGGTAGAGATTCATGCAAAGAGTTAGCACTGCTTATTATACACAAGCAGAGATCTGTTTTCTAAATAAGACAGTATATCAAGTTTGTGTTTGGTGTCTTTAAGTGTCTTGACCTTCACAATTCTCGCAAACATGATAAGATAGAAACCATAAACTCTTTATCACACAACACCACTAATATACTTATCGTTAAGTATATACCTTTTTATTTCTATATGTCACATGTTTTTATATAGCTCAAAGCACTATGCACTGTGGTGTCATTTGTGCATCGCTGGCTCTCCCCCTCCTACAGAACTGTAACCTTATAAAACAAAGAGTGCTATATGATCATCCATTGGATGGAGGTATCTACATCAATCGCACAATCCAATAGAAGTCGAAATCTGAAGAAGAAGAAGCCCCTGGGTGGTGCAAAACGAGTAACAACGCTGAGCCTCAGGCGGCGGTAAAGTTTCCTGAACACTGAGCTAACAACTCACACTCAGCTGATAGAAGGAAATGTCTATCAGCAGTCGTAAACTCGTTGTCATGTCTAGCGAAAACGATTGACCTTGGCTTAATTGCCTGGATCGCGAGGAAATAAACACTTAAAAAATTCCTAATCCTACGGTGTGACCGTGCCCAAAGGATGAATGGCTGGTGGGAGACCAGTCCCAAGCGCAAATCTCGGAGTATCGGGCAATCTCCGTTGGATAAGAGCCTTCTTATGGGAACGGGCGTTACCCTATAAGTGACCAACAATATGACAAATTTAAATACCAATAATACAGATTCACCTAAAATCTTAACCCAACAAATATTCCACAAAAGCCTCTTCACAAATAGACCAAAATCACACTCTTGTGGAAAGTCACCTGTAAGGGACACTAGTGAGCCAATTGATCTGGACAAGGAAGAAACACAATGCAATACCTCTGCGGAGCCCTGGGAAGACGTAGCAGGACGAAAAAGGCAACGCAACCCAGAACAATACTTAACAAGCCAAAAACAAACGAAACTACATAGCTACTGACTGAGTGCGCCTATTTCGACTTATAACGCTCTAAGAGAGTGGAGAGGTCTCATAAGCCTCCACCTATATTTGTGGATAAAGTAAGCAATATACAACCGCTTTATAAAATGCTAAAGGAAACAGTCTTAGATGATTACGAAATTAAAATTCTTCGATCTGAACAAGTAAGAATTCAGCCTAAAACAACAGAAGCTTACAGTAAAATATATAAAGAGTTAAAAAACCGCGATACCGAATTCTACGCATACAAACCAAAGGAAGACAGAAGCTTTCGTGTAGTTCTTAAAAAAATACATCCTACCACTAACATAGAGGAAATCATATTGGCCATTGAAAAACTAGATCATAATGTGACAAACATCTGGAACATCAAAGACAGAAAAACCAAACAACCTTTACCAATACACTATATAGACCTAAAACCTAATCAAAATAACAAAAATATCTACAATATAAAAACTCTTCTCCACTGCCGAGTTGTTTTTGAACCACCAAGAGCGAAAAGAGAAATCCCCCAATGTTCCAATTGCCAGAGATATGGTCACACTCGTAGATTCTGTCATCGCCAACCAAGGTGCGTCAAATGTGCCGAAGCCCATGCCACCTTAAACTGCCCGAGAAAAGAACGATCTGATAAAGTTCGATGCATTCTCTGCGACGGTAATCACCCTGCGAATTACAAATGATGTACAGTATATAAAGAACTGCAGAAAGTTAAATACCCTCCTTTACGACCCAAAACTAAACATACAAAAATAACCGAAGTAACACAAAGACATGACAAACAAAACCTTACAAACAGTGAAAAGACATACGCAGAAGTAACAATTGGAAAACCTAAACCACACACCTAACGGATCTAATTGCCTATTCTACAACCTACGACAAACTCTTAAACCAATGTTAAAGAATTCATGCAGTCACTTACGAACCAGATGATGATAATAACGAAAATACTGGGAGACCTCATGACCATGCTACCAAATTTAATACATTAAAACTATGTATCTGGAATGCAAATGGCCTATCACACCACTCGCGGGAGTTAAAATGTTTCTTAAGCAAAAACGAAATTGATATAATATTAATATCTGTACACACACACTTCACACCAAAAAGTCATATGAAAATCCCAGGGTATAGACTCTACCACACAATGCACCCTGATGGAAAAGCTCATGGTGGGTCAGCCGTCATTATTAAAAGTGACCTAAAACACTACCAGTCGGTTCTGTCACTCATCACTGTCGTAATTGAAAGTTGGGTTAGCTCGATATTTGTCTCGGCCCTATACTACCCACCAAAGCATGCGATTAAAGAGGCAGAATTTACTCAGTTCTTCAACACCCTTGGTCATCGATTTATAGCTGGCGGAGACTTTAACGCAAAGCACATTCATTGGGGATCAAGATTAACCCTCCCAAGAGATAGAAAGCTTTTTAAATCCATTGAAAAACTCAAAATGGAAATAATTTCAACAGGACAGCCCACGTACTGGCCCACTGACAGGAAAAAAGTACCGGATCTAATAGATTTTTGTACCATCAAAGGCATATCAAAACATTATTTCCACTGTGAAAGTAGCTATGAACTCTCATCAGATCATTCCCCAGTCTTGATCACTTTATTAACACAGTGTAAAAAAACTACTGAAAGATGCATCTTGCACAATAAATCTGATTGGGAAAAATTCAGCGCAATGGTAGACTCAGCTTTGGCGCCTACCGTTAGACTGAAAACAAAAGAGGACGTAATAGATGCAGTAGAATACTTCAATCGCTCCGTCCAGGATGCTGCATGGCAATCCACCCCTTTAAATTGTCGTGACAATAGCAGGAATTCGATCTCCCGACACATCTTAGAAAAAAATATCCCAAAAAAAAAAGGAAACTAAGAAAGCAATGGCAGCAATTCACATCCCCAAATGACAAAACTAAATTCAATCGCGCTGCTAAGGAACTCAAAAAAAATACTGGATGAGGAAAGAAATATAAGCGTCCAGACCTACTTGAGTAACCTGGACGCGACAGCCGCCACCAACTACTCGCTTTGGAAAGCTACCAAAAAACTCAATCAGCCCAAAAAGATATCTCCACCACTTCGACAGGCAAACGGCTGTTGGGCACGTAGCGATCTTGAAAAATGTACTACGTTCGTCGAACATCTTAAAACAGTATTTCAGCCACATCCTTACGAGGGTCCTCCGGACCTCGAATTAACCATAGCTGAAGATGTAGAAAGCTATGAATTACCAACTGATCATAGTATTGAAAACTTCACAAAACAGGAATTGATAAGAGCCATTAAAAATATAAAACCCAAAAAATGTCCAGGCTATGATTTGATTACAGGTAAAATACTACTGCAACTACCTATGTCTGGCTTAAAATTCCTGCTAGCTATATACAACGCCATAACCAGACTACACTTCATGCCTCCACAGTGGAAAACGGCGCAAATTTTAATGGTTCCCAAACCTGATAAACAGCTCCAAGATCCAAAATCGTACAGGCCTATTAGTCTCTTGCCTATTGCATCAAAGGTATATGAAACGCTTCTTCTTCAACGGATAATGCCTATTATCAAAGAAAAACGCTTAATACCTGACCATCAATTTGGATTCCGACAAAAGCACGGTACAATTGACCAGGTACACCGGCTCGTTACTAAAATCCACAAAACATTTGAAGACAAAGAATATTGTGCTGCAGCATTCCTCGACATTTCTCAAGCTTTCGATAGAGTTTGGCACAACGGCCTCCTGTACAAGCTTAAAAGAAACTTTTCAAGCGATCTCTTTTTAATCCTCAAATCATACCTAAAGGATAGATACTTCTTTGTAACATCAGGTGAAGCCACAACAGAACTGTATCCGATTGCTGCTGGAGTTCCACAGGGAAGTGCGCTTGGTCCAATCTTATATTTGCTACACACTGCTGATCTCCCTACATCAAAGACAGCTACCACAGGAACCTTTGCAGACGATACAGCTGTACTTATGTCCCACAAAAACCCCGAATTTGCAACCATTATGCTACAAAGTTGCTTGGATGACATATCAAACTGGTTGAAGATGTGGAGAATAAAGCCAAATGAGACTAAGTCAATAAATGTCACTTTCACAAAAAGAAGCGATACATGTCCTCCGGTCGTTTTAAATAATATCCAACTCCCGCAAGCGGAACATGTGAAGTATCTTGGGCTGCATCTAGATAGACGTCTTACGTGGAAAAAACACATTTTCACCAAACGAAAGCAACTTGGGCTAAGACTTAGAGGTCTCTATTGGACCACTGGCAAAAAATCGCAACTCAACTTAGAAAATAAAATATTGTTGTACAAAACCATTATTAAGCCCATTTGGACCTATGGTATCCAGTTATGGGGGACAGCATCACATTCTAATCTAGAAATCATTCAGAGGTATCAAAATAAGCTTTTGCGAATTATAGCGAATGCTCCATGGTATATTCCAAATGAAGCTCTGCATCATGACCTAAAAGTTCCCACGATAAAGACAGAAATAGAAAACTCTATCCAATCATACAAGGAAAGAATACTTCATCACCCTAACATCCTATCAAACTGCCTTATGGATGAGTGTATAGAATTCCGCAGACTCAAGCACAAGATACCACAAGACTTGATACCAAACTAGCAAGCTGCTATTGATTCATGGATGTGTCACAGGACGCATACCATACAAGACAAATATCCGCCACAACAATTACTGAATGTCTTTTGATAAAAAGACAGATTGTAAGACAAAAAGAGGGACAAAAAAAAAATATGATCATCCATTGGATGGAGGTATCTACATCAATCGCACAATCCAATAGAAGCAGAAATCTGCTGCACCCAACCTCTTAAAAATTATTTATAAATATATGCCTGATATAATTAATTAATATGCCTTCATTTTGGACTACTGAGGCGGCAAATTAACATACAGTTGTACGTGTATACATATAATATTTTTGATTTGTTCATAAATTTCTCTGTAAAATTGTCAATATCCATTTACAACTAACAAAAATATCACTAACATCTAATACAGCCTTGATCAAAAGGATTATACTTCTACAATATTCCAACTGACTTCTGTTGTAATTCACAGATATCAAAGTGAACTCTGTGCATCCAGGCTACGTAGACACGGATATGTCATCACACAGCGGCCCGTTAACTATAGATGAAGGAGCTGCAGCACCACTGTTCTTGGCACTTGACGCTGATGACTCCGTTCGTGGAAAATATGTTTGGTACACTAAGGAGCTTGTTGACTGGGATGGAAAAAAACCTGTAGAGAATTATTAGATCCCTACAGAGCTAGTAAGATCTAAGTAATACAATCATATTGCGCACTGCAGGTAAAATCAGTCCGCTGTTCATTGCCTTGACCACCGTCTTTAATTCGAGCAGCATTATGCTCTGCAATTTCTCCATCATGCAAGTTTTAATCAAGTCAATTAAAAATAAACTAAACAAACCACCAATAAAAACCCTGAATAAGGGTGTTGTACTAGATTCTGACATCACAAATGTTGAAACAAGTTAAGTAAACATCGTTGTTAATGACTTATTTTTTTACGGGCTTGTGGCATCATAATATATATTTTTTCTATAATCTATTATTATTTATGTTTGTTGAGAATCAACTGTAAAAGTATTTGATAATTACTACGACATTATTGTTCAGTGTCAAATGCCTCACAAATGTGATTATTCTATATAAAGCAAAATGTTATGTTGTTGTTAAAAATACCTATATTAAAATTATATTTTACCAGTCAATCGTTTAATTTATAAGAAGTAAATTATTTGTAAATGTTGTAGAAATGTAGAGTATAGTCAGCTCCAGCTCTTTAAAATAGAGCTAGATAGCGAGTCCAGCGGAATGCGACGTGCCTTCGAAGGTGCTTCTCGCAACTATGCGAGCATGCTCGAACATACGCGAGCAAGTTCAAAAACGCGCGCGACTGCGTCGGCGTGTAGGAAAACTCGCGCGTCTGCGCGAGCATGTACTAACACTCGCGTTCTTCTTCTGCGGATAGCGCCATAACTGTCGAATGCGACATTCTTTTAAAAAAGATTAATGTTCACCTATATTCTCTGAATTGTGCACCGAGTTAATGAGCGAGCTACAAGCACCCAGGTTATACGGCTACTTTCTTTTTTATGATGGACTTTATCTTGCGTGTAGAGTCAACGCAGAGATTCCGCCTTGTCAAGTGTTTCGATTCGAGAGACACGTTTAGAAATTGATTGGCCGGTGGAGATTAAAATACATAATTCTAAAACAAATTTCATTGCCACTCTCTTAGTTTGTGTTAATATAAAAAAAATAAACAAAAAAGAAAGACGGCACAAAAGTGGTTCTGACACAATATCGGGCAACATATTTTATTGTACAAATTAATATAACAATTCAATTTAGAATTTTATATTATTTTCATCTATATATTTACATAAATAATTTAAATATTTAAAAAAGGAGAGTGATAGTAGATATTGGAAATTAATGGGACGTGGGATATTGTTGGGAACACAGAACAGAAAGAAATCTTTATATTCTGTGTTTGGGAAGAATGTTATATACAGTGGCGTAGTGTGCCTTGTAGGGGCCCTGTATCAAAATTAGTTGGGGGGCCCAAATGAAGGGTAAAGATTTCTCACAAAAGAAACAAAAATGCTTTAAACGGGGGAATCCCTCAATAACCGATGTAGGATATAATGATGTTGCCAACTTTTGGGTGCACGCTTAACCCGGGAAAAAACCGGATAATTGCGAGTCTGACTCGCGCACCGAGGGTTCCGTAAGCAAACAAACTTGCATACGTCCATCTAGGGAATCAATTCTCAAAGACTTTTGCCCGGCTTTTTCGAAAGACAAATTTAACTTTGCGGTTGCGATGTACGATAAAGTGAACAATCCAATCGCAAAATATAAGCTTGTAATCACAACAACTTTTTTTATGTGATATGACAAATTAACGGCCTTCGAATTTTTCACTTGTGCTGTCAGACCTTGCTTCTTACTAAATTTCATGATTCTAGGAAAATGGGAAGTACCCTATAGGTTTTCGACCCAAAACCTATAAGAAATTGGTAGTAACCTAGAATTGTCAATTTTGGTTAAAAGCAAGGTCTTACAGCACAAGTAAAGGGAAAATTTCGAAAAAAAAAAGTTGAATATTAAGGTATATTTTGGTACTTACAAGTTCGAAAATCTAAATTTGCCCATATCTTTTCATCGTATTGACTCAGGACCTTGATTTTTATACACCTAATAGGGGCTACAGACCTCAGTATCTGGCATAAACTTCAACTTGCTAGTCTACCCATTCCTGAGAAATCGGTGGTGACACACGGACAAGAGAGTGATCTTATAAGGCTTCCTTTTTTTTATCTTTTGAGGTACGGTTTTTGACTTTTGTTATTTCTGAAGTGAAAACTCTATGGCACGTATGACAGTTTTATATGTTTTTTTCCCGGGAAGCACGAGATTAAGTGACATTGTGGATAACATTTTACTAAGTTTTGCTTACACACGTTAGGGGCCCCTGTAGCCCGGGGGCCCCGTATCATTGATACGGCTGATACGGCGGTAGCTACGCCCCTGGTCATATAATGACATACGACATTTTGGACAGCTGAAGAAAATATGGTCCGGTGAACCTTCATCTAAATCACATTCACAGATAGAGGTGTCTTTTATGTAGATTTTATTTAAAAACACGGGATCGTACATGCGTGGCCAATACGTAACCGGCAGACTGTTGATATAACTCTTCTGTTAACTAGTTTTTGATTAAAAAACCATGGCTTTTTGGGGACCAGTGGTTGTATGCAGGCATATTTATGTTCTTTGGATTTAGATGATTCGGTCCAAGAAACTTGGGAATTAAAATGCTAAAAACCTCGCCGCGAAAGGTAGGACGTCCTTAGCAAAAATTTTATGCGAGATGATGCCGACTTTGGCAGATTCTTTCGCCCAAAAGTCCGCTTGCTCATTCCCGTCAATATCAATGTGGCCTGGAATCCAGATCAATATTACATCGATCCCCTGACGGTGACATGTATATAATTTTTCCTTAACTTCTTAGACTAGGGGATGGATAAATTTTGTCCTAAACAGGTTACTAGTTAGGGCTTGTAAGCCACTTTTAGAATCTGAAAATATAAGTGATTTGTTTAGTTTATGAGAGAGCACATAGGAGACAGCCTCTAATATCGCTCCTAATCTTATAGTGCTTCACCTGTGAATACGGAGGTTTATTTACGAGAAAAAAAGTTCTAAGGTTGGCAACTCTGTCCCTAATGTCCACTTTGATTTTGTGTCGAAACAGGCGCGCTGAAGGTTTAAAACATTCTACAAAGTTAAGTGTTTGAGTCTACTGTTGTAGTGTGTAGACTGCGTAGTCTATTAATTATGGCTACTAAGGTTGCTGTCGTAACAGGATCAAATAAAGGTATTGGCTACGCTGTAGTTCGCGGTCTTTGCAAGCGATTTGACGGTGTTGTGTATTTAACAGCAAGAGATGTTGAGCGTGGAAAAAAGGCGGTAGAAGAACTTAACAAGGAAGGTTTGAAGCCAGAATTTCACCAGCTAGATATCACAGATAAGAAGAGTCTTGAAACTTTCCGTGATTATCTAAAGAGTAAATATGAAGGAATTGATATTTTAGTGAATAACGCCGCCATTGCATTTAAACACTCTGCTACGGAGCCGGTAGCTGTTCAAGCCGAACAGACACTCTTTGTCAACTACTTCTCTCTAGTAACGACGTGCGATATCTTATTCCCGCTATTGAAAAATGGCGCGCGGGTGGTAAATGTATCCAGTTCTTGCGGACATTTGAGCTTGATTCCAAGTAAAGATTTGAGAGAGAAGCTAAAAGACGAAAAACTGACGATTCCAGAACTTTCTAAATTAATGCAGCAGTATGTGGATGCTGCCAAGCAAGGAACTCATGCTGCAGACTGGGGGAACTCTTCATATGTAGTGTCTAAAGTTGGTGTGACTGCATTGTCCAACATTCAACAGCGAATGTTAAATAGCAGAGGTGAGATAATGAAATGTTTTTTTTAGTTATTAATTTCCAATATTATCTATCTTAAACATGTGATAATTTGCATTGATATGAAAAGATACAGGTTTTTCTAGGCTATACCATTGCAACCTGTAGTGGCTTTGGTTTATCACTACATATTATAAAACAAAGTCCCCCGCCACGTCTGTCTATCTGAAACAAAGTCCCCCGCCGCGTCTGTCTATCTGTCTGTTCGCGATAAACTGAAAAACGACAATGGATTTTCATGCGGTTTGCACTAAGACAGAGTGATTCATGAGAAAGGTTTAGGTGTATAATTTGTTTGTGTAAATTGATTGAAATGTGACAAAAATTGTTGAAGATGTCTTTGCTACCCGTGCGAAGGCGGGGCAGGTTGCTGGTAAATAATAACTCAGCAGTTTTTTTTTCAAAAGATGTATTAATTACATAACATTATTTGTATATTTTTAATAACAATATATGGAAAAGTTAAATTTTTGTTTAGATGCAATTCTAGTTATTAGACAATGTTTAACCGACGTAAAAATAGAGGAATTTATCAAGTCCACCCATTTTGTTTCTAGAACAATTGTACAAACAAGCATACAAACCCCCTGTACCTGTGACTATAAACACTTGCAATCCACCCTAGACACTTTCACACCGCTTGGGGCCCAGATGATCCACCTCTGTAAGGTAGAGATTCATGCAAAAAGTTAGCAATGCTTATTATATAGAAGCAGATATCTCCTTTCTAAATAAGATAGTATATCAAGTTTGTTTGGTGTCTTTTAAGTGTCTTGACCTTCACAATTCTCACAAACATGATAAGATAGTAAACAATTAACTCTTTATCACACAACAACACTAATATACTTATCATTAAGTATATACCTTTTTATTTCTATATGTCACATGTTTTTATATAGCTCAAAGCACTATGCATTGTGGTGTCATTTGTGCATCGCTGGCTCCCCCCCTCCTACAGAACTGTAACCTTATACAACAAAGAGTGTTATATGATCATACCATACAAGACAAATATCCGCCACAACAATTACTGAATGTCTTTTGATAAAAAGACAGATTGTAAGACAAAAAGAGGGACAAAAAAAAATAAGATCATCCATTGGATGGAGGTATCTACATCAATCGCACAGTCCAATAGAAGCAGAAATCTGCTACACCCAACCTCTTAAAATTTATTTATTTATATCCCTGATATAATTAATTAATTTGTCTTCATTTTGGATTACTGAGGCGGCAAATTAACATACAGTTACATGTATACATATAATATTTTTAATTTGTTCATAAATTTCTCTGTAAAATTGTCAATATCCATTTACAACTAACAAAAATATCACTAACATCTAATACAGCCTTTATCAAAAGGATTATACTTCTACAATATTCCAACTGACTTCTGTTGTAATTCACAGATATCAAAGTGAACTCTGTGCATCCAGGCTACGTAGACACAGACATGACATCACACAACGGCCCGTTAACTATAGATGAAGGAGCTGTAGCACCACTGTTCTTGGCACTTGACGCTGATGACTCTGTTCGTGGAAAATATGTTTGGTACACTAAGGAGCTTGTTGACTGGGATGGAAAAAAACCTGTAGAGAATTATTAGATCCCTACAGAGCTAGTAAGCCTACAGTAAGAACTAAGTAATACTCATAATCATATTGCACACTGCCTTGACCGCCGTCTTCAATTCGAGCAGCATTATGCTCTGGAATTTCTCCATCATGCAAGTTTTAATCAAGTCAAGTAAAAATAAATTAAACAAACCAACAATAAAAACCCTAAATAAGGGTGTTGTACTAGATTCTGACATCACAAATGTTGAAACAAGTTAAGTAAACATTGTTGTTAATGACTTATTTTTTTACGGGCTTATGGCACAATATTTTGTTCTATTATTATTTGTGTTTGTTGAAAATCAACTGTTAAAGTATCTAATAATTACTATGATATTATTGTTCAGTGTCAAATGCCTCACAAATGTGATTAATCTATATAATGCACATATGTTATGTTGTTAAAAAAACCTATATTAAAATTATATTTTACCAGTCAATTGTTTAATTTTTTAGAAGCAAATTATTTGAGCTAGAAACAGAATGTCCAGCGGAATGCGGCGGGCCTTCGAAGGTAATCCTCGCAACTATGCGAGCAAGTTCAAAAACGCGCGCGACTACGTTAGCGTTTAGAAAATCACGAGCGTCTGCGCGAGCATGCGCTAACACTCGCATTCTTCTCCTGCGAATAGCGCCATAATTGCCAAATCCTAAGTCGTCCATTAGACTCTCATGCAAACGTTAATCATTACCAAAAGTCATGATTGACGGATGTTCGTTGGTGATTGCTGAAATAATGTCGACATTAAAATCTCATCATGCAACCGTCAATCACTGCATTAGACGATAGGGTTATTCGTCGATCACCGTTTTGAATGTGGCAAAACTGAGAGCAAAACCAACCGTGTAATGGGCGCCTAATGCGACATTCGTTTAAAAAAGCGAAATGTTCGCTTTATTCTCTGAATTGCGCACCAACTTAAATGTGAGAGCTACAGGTACCCAGGTTATAATACGCTATGGGGTTAAAGAACATGCTCGAGTATTTATCCATTCAATTGTCAGTGTCCACTGAGGGTCCCCTAAGACATTTAATGCCACCCAAGGCGTCGGTAGAACTACCTATCGATATAAATTCCTGTATAGATTACGCTGGTGTACATGCATTTATCTAGCTTAGCTTACTAGTGCACTTTCATCACTGGACTGGCCTGTTGGTCTAGTGGTTAGTAACCCTGACTGCTGAGCCAGAGGGTGTGGGTTCGATTCCGAGTCCCACCAGTCACACAAATAATTCTGTGATGAGCATGATTATTTGTTGTTACTGGGTGTAATTTATGTATAATATGTATGTATTTAAAAATATATAAGTATGGTTATCAGCAGTCTGGTTACAATAGTACAGGCTCTGCCTAGTTTGGGATCAGGCGGCCGTGTGAGGTGTGTGAAGTTGTTGTTATATCCAAAAAAAGAAGTACTTACCGTTTCCAAAGTCTAAAAATAGAACTTTTGCGCAAACAAACCCATAAAATCTAGTATAATATAGATAACGACATGCTAGGCTAGGTTGTATATTATGTTTTACAGTTTGATTATACCAAAAAAGATTAGGCCAAACAGCTGTCCATTTCATCTTTAGTGAAGATTCGACAACACGGTGATGGCAGTGGTTGCTTAATAGGCTGAACAAGTCTCGGTGGCTAAGAAATAAGAGTACGTACAGGAAAATGACATTCAATAAAAAACTATTTGAATTTATTAAATTTTATCTTAGTGTAAAGGCACTAATGGTATAAAACACATATCTTCATAATGTCCACTGGAGTTTATATAAAACAAACATTTACTTACATACATTTAACCTAATTTTTTTACCTTAAATTTAGGTACTTTCATATATTTTTATACAGTTAGTTTAATTATCAAAACCATGTCATAATATAATAATTTTAATCGTAATAAAATACTTAGTATTAAAAACTCGTGATCGATATCGGAATACCATCTACAACACTGATTAGTCTTAAATTATAATATTTAGTTTTTCCATTTTATTTGTATTATTAACACGATAGCACCATTGTATAAAAAAAAATTAGGCCTCTTTTGTGCGATAGTTGAAAATATAACTCGATTTCTAACACGCAAGTGATGTTACTACACTTAATTAATTATCGATTATAATCACATCACTTATTATATTCCTGTCTCTCTGATTATCAGGATCTAAATATTAATATAGAAAATTACGTCACACATAACTTTAGGATGGTTTCATCTTAAAATAATATTTAATTTTATGGAAGGAATGTGTTGCGTTTTTGAAACACCACAGTTACAACTTATAGCATAAATACTGGCTTTTAGTTCTTACTATTTCTTACAATTAACGAACGCATTAAGCTTTCATGCGTGTAAATGTACAGCTACAGGAATTAAGAACCATAGTATCATTTGATGCCAAGGAATTAAGATTTCATATCATATCTTATTTGAATTTCAAATATCAAGGAACATTTAAGTCTCACTTGATTCCCCTGATATATATAATTTGATTCCAAATAAGATACGTGTTCACAGTCATCCAGATATATATAAGTATTTAACTTAGTTGCTTTCTTTTGCAACCTCAATTCCCTTCCCCCAAAAAAACCCTTTTTAGTCTTCTTCTTTAGTCTCACTTTATTCCCAGGAATCAGACAATACTTATGCTATGAAATATATTTATTTCATTTATATGAAAACATCCCTAATTGTACAACTTAGGAAAACTGTTCTTAGTTCTATTGAGAAAGAAGCTTGGTATGATGTACGTGAATTGTCAGAAATAGGTTTAAATGTTCTTACTACTAATTAGGCTGCTTCTGGAAATAATAAATACTAATGTGTATTTTGTGTGTTTCTGTATGTATATGTATATTAATGAAAGATAATACATAATGTATAATATCATTAATTTTACTTTCAGCAGAAACAATTCTATGTTAGTCTGCCTGACTTACTAATGATAATGTCCTTTAAAATCCGGCTTAAAGGAATTTAGTCTGTATCTATAGGAGTTACTAGTTTATCGCAGTCTTTTCAATATTTATAAGACTTAAGAACTGTCACATACCATTAGCAAATTATGAGCAATATTAAAATATTCGAGTTTTGACAGTGTCTTCCATGAGCTGCTCGTCTAGTCATACAGTTTAACGCTCGGCATTCAACAAATACGGTATCACATCATCAATACTGACGTCACCCACGAATCCGACGAAGAACACGTCCTCTAAGAAAGGTCCCGGGAAGGATCTCAGCACCGGCAGCTGGAGCAGGAGGGTGGCTAGACGATCCTCGTCCGGCTGACAGCAAGTGCGGAGAGAACGAAGTACCTTGATCTGGTAGTCGTGAAGTTTGCGAGTCAAAAAGTCCGGTACACCATCTGTAAGGATATACCAGATTAGCTAGAGAAGAATACATTGGAAAATCATTGTTATTCATAGTTGTTGTTTTTTTTTAGTTTATTATAAGCCTTTATAAACAATTTTGTATTAAATGAGTGATCTAGTGTTGTATTTAATATTTCAAACATTAAATTGACTAAGTGATAAGTAATGTTACGAGCCGGGGTTTGGAATTAGAATGTCCACCAATTTATAACGAAAAAGATACAATTTATTTTTATAATTAGCAATTAACACAATTACAAGTCACTGTTTACTTGTACTATTCGCTATACTTCGCACTTGTTAGCTCGTAGTATCGCTCAACGTGAACTGAATATCCATATCTCAGTGCAACTTCATTATGTAGTTCGAAAAACATCTCATAGAATGTGAACTTTCCTGAAACATCTCATACTATCTATTTAATTAGACCGCTGTTGGGACTTCTTCTTATCGACAGACAGATTAGTTCCGTTATTTGTCAAAAGACGGTGCGCGCCTCAATTTAGGTAATCTTAACCATCTATGATTTCCTGCCTCTACTCGTTAATAGATGCCGCCCGTCAATCTAGGCTTCCGTAACAGTAACGTATTGTTCCTAAAAAGGAACAATGAACGTCAAGAGAAGAAACAGTTTGTTTTTAGGTTAAAGGTTAATATTTTCTTCACTTTATGGTCTTTTTTTATAAATATTGACTCAACTTATTACTAAAGAATCATGGTACGTACCGGGCGAGAAGAGCGCGAGCGCCCGGAGGTGCGCATGCTCCCGCTCCGAGAGGCGCAGCGCGTCCGCGTGCGCCACGAACTGCTGCAGGCGCGACAGCGACGCGCTCACCTCCGACACGCGCTCGTCCGAGTAGTCCGCCGGCGAGATCTGCCGAGCACGTGCTTTATTACATTTCCGTCTTATACAGACTTAGTACATCATTTACCGCACGACTCCCACTCAAAAAGGAGCGGTGTTAAAATCTAAGTTAGTCTTGATACTCAGAAAAGTATACTCAGACCATAAAGCTTATTGCACCCAGTAGGGCAACCATCTGGAAGAGCCAGCAACGGCCTGGGGAGCTAAATACTTCCCAAAATTTATGCTGCAGAAGGCAACGGGAGACCACTATTTTAATACCATTTTCCCTAGCAATCAGCTTCATATGGAAAAGGTTAAGAAAACAATGGCGTCTCTTTAATGAGACAGGGGTGCGAAGAATCCCCGGGCGGATACCATTAAGAATTGGAACGTGGAATGTATGAAGCCTCAAGAGTCCTGAGATGATATTCAACGTGAAAAAGGAGATGACAAAATTAAAAATCGATATTTTTGGAATAAGTGATGTAAGATGGAACGGGTGTGAGCAGCTAGATAATGGCCACATACTATATTACTGCGGATCTGAAGAATCATCGAGTGTTCTATTTTCAAATACACCGGTATACATACAGGGGTTTATTCGAAAGCGACCATGAAAGAGGCAAAATTTGTGGTGTTAAGGTACATGGATCTCTCGTTAACAATTTGAGATATGCCGACGATACCGTTCTCATAGCTTCTACAGAATCTGAGCTTCAGGAAATTGTCAATAGCGTTAACGAATATAGTGTCAAGGTTGGTCTCAAAATTAATATCACTAGTATAAGGTCATCTCCAAGAATTCCAGCATCCAACCCAGCATATTTGTGGGCCATAGATTGGAACAGTTGGATAAATATAAGTATCTGGGAACCTGGCTGATGAAATTTTTGACAATCGTATAAAAAAAAAAATATGTAATTTTTTTACTTTTTTCTTTATTTAAAACCTTTTCTATCAGTAAAAATGTCTTCGCTGCAGTTCAAATACAAGTTTAATTGGTTGTCAGTTAAACTTTGTTATTAGTGTATTTTACTTGTACTTAAAATTACATTAAAATCATTCTACACACGACTGAATATAATTCAGTCGTGTGAAGAATAATTTTAATGTTTCACAGGGTTTTTCTCTCATCGTTGATTACAATTTCTTTATAGATAGGTAGGTATTGTATTTAAAGGCATCAACACTTACTTCGGGCATGGTCATAT
>OY982584.1:13194792-13319013 GCA_963859945.1 Euplagia quadripunctaria | reverse complement strand
AGATCAGGGACTCGCTCTCTGCTGGAATTGCATTACACTCATTTTAGGTAACATTGGACCAACGCAACGTAATAACGGACAACACCCTGAAAAAACTCTTTCCTTTTTTTTTACGAAATAATCGTATTTAAGATACTAAACACTAGACTTTAAAATTAACACACAAAAACTGTATTTCTAAAACCAAACGGCTGCTTATTTCCCGCCTCTCAGTTGCGTGCCTGAAAAAGTGCTGTCAATTTATATTTTGTGATTTTGAGCTAGAAATCGGTAAGTTGTGAGAAGAAAAGTAATCGCGCTCCTGGGCGGGATCAGATCATTGCAGACTTTAAAACTAACATCAGAATAAATAACATAAAAGAGCTGTGGTACATCCAATACATAAGGCGGGTGATAGAGGTAGTGTCAGTACCTACAGGTCAATTGCAATATTAACAGCTATGTCAACATTATTTGCACGTATTATTAATAATAGACTAACTCAATATTTAGAGAAAAACAATCTACTATCATCCCATCAATATGGCTTTAGAATTGGCCACTCTACCGAAAATGCAGTTTTAACCTTCTTAACTTTCTTGTTGGTAAATTAGACAGCAAGAGTAAATGTTCAACCATATTTCTTGACCTTGCAAAAGCTTTTGACACTGCCTTTGTCCCCCATCTAGTACAAAAACTTGAGAATTTTGGTATTAGAGGCACACCTGGATCATTGACATCTAACTACTTAAACAATAGAACCCAATGTGTAAAGGTGGGACAGCATGTCAGTGACATAGTGCCAAATGATTTTGGGTGCCGCAAGGCAGCATTATGGGTCTAACTCTCTTTCTCTGCTACATCAATGAGCTCAGCAATTTAAAAATTGCCGTATATCAACATATGCAGATGACACTGCCTTTACGTTTTTCGCCGATTCATGGAGTGAACTTTTTAAAATTGCTCAAATAGGATTTAAAACTGAGTGTCACTGGCTATTATCAAACTCACTTACCCTTAATGAAAGTAAAACTAAATACATTACCTTCTCAAAACATAACAAACCACAACCACAATATTTTTGCACATAAATGTAACTTCCCTCCATAGCTACCTGCAGCTGTCCCATCATTAATTGTATTCAATGTCTAAAATACCTTGGAATCGAAATAAACGCTGACTTAACATTCGCAACCCATATATACCCACATAACGTACATTATCACAAAGGATACCTTAACTAGTATATATCTTTAAAGACCTCCGTGATGTAGCAGAGAACCAACCATAAGGATAGTTTATGACGCTATGGTGCAATCTATTTTGAGCTTCTGTATTACTAGATTGGGAGGTGCGTGTAAATCCATATGATAATCTTAGAAAGAGCCCAGAGGATGATATTAAAAGTAAATATATCTAATCCTCGATTATTCCCTACCAAACTTTATGAAGAAAAGAAACTCAAGTATTGACTGTACGACAACTATATATAATGTTAACCGTCCTTCACTACCACTCAAATTTATCTCCAGCTATAATAAACCGCGTCGATCAATCTCGGAGAAACTGTGCAATATGTGAGCCGTGTTGGCTCACCTAATACTGCCTGTGCACAAAGATTTTACATGTTAAGAGGATCTAAGTTGTTTAATAAAATAAATAAATAAATGCCCATAGTAAACTGTTCGAAGATAGAATTCAAAACCAAAATACAAAAGCTACTACTCAATCTAAACTATTTAAAAACAGAAAATTTACTAGAGGTAGTAGCGTAATCTATGATAATAAAGACAATAATTATATATATTACATACACACAACACACGCACGCACGCACGCACGTACACACGCACGCACGTACAAACGCACACATAAATAAACATCCACGCTTAAACACATAACGTTGACAACATTACTGTAACTTCAATATTGGGGGGCGTGGAGCTCTAAAATACAGGCCAAAGCTTAGTTTAGAGTCAGATCTCCCACAAATTACAAATTAAGTTAAACTTTTTGTCAACTTAGATATTAAGACTTGTGTCATTTGTGGGGATAAATAAACATTTTATTTTTATGTCATATTATTATTATTTCATGAAAAAAGGAGGTTCTCAATTCGACCGTATGTATATATTTTTTTTTTACGTATTTTTAGCTCTCACTCCGTTTTTTATGAACCGATTTTGATGATTATTTTTTTGTTAGATAGGGTATACCTCAAGGGTGGTCCCATATCAAGGAAGTTAGGATCTGATGATGGGATCCTGATAAAATTGAGAGAAACCCTCGAAAATTGTAGGAACGAATAGTTTTTCTGATTATTTTCCTAACTTAATCAGGTATTTGCGTTTAGGAATCTTCACATCATGAAGCTGAGCTGATGATGGAAACCATACCTTTCCTAAGCAATCAGAAGTTAGATATAAAAACTGTAGTTTCAGTGACAGAAACCACTTAATATGCTTAGAAGAAAAAACATTTGATAGCGTTTTAAAGTATTTAGTATTAAATATATTAAACGACTAGCTGTGCCCGCGGCTTCGCCCGCGTGGAAATCAGTTTGACTATAAATTTCATTGCAGGAAAATACTGCCTATGAGGCGGTAAACCTGCCCTCCCGACCTTAAAAGTGGGCATGAAGTTTCCTCCCTTAATTTCTTAACGTATTTTATTAACAAACGCAGTCGTCTGAAAGAGACTATTGCACCTACGAACATTTTTCAAAAAATGTGCTGAAAATGGACAAATGTCCGTCAAAAGATTTTGTATTGGTAGTATGTGGTAGTCCTAAATATTGGGAACAGTACACACCGCTCGCTTCATCTATCCATTTTTGTATGGCACTTAAGGCAAATCTTACTCATTCCTCCAAATTTACAGTAGCTTGGATCGTAACTGAAAGCCGACCTATTACTGTGAGCTAAAATTCTACCGCGCGCTCTAAGATGTCATCACTTGTTTTCTTTCTCTTTGTACCGCTGTGAACGGGCGGCCGGTGCTCGATTCGTAACATCCAAAAATTTGTGCAGTGGAACGTTGTGACTGCTCAATGCTCGATTCCTCACGCATGTTTGCGAGGTCCTAATATTTTGTGCAGGGAGACGTTGCGGGCGCTTAATGCTCGATTCCTCACGAGCCTGTGACGTTCTAACATTTTGTGCACTTATTCGCTGCGAACGTTCGACGCTAGACTTTCCTCCTCCCTTTCAATCGAATGTTCAATTTTTCTTACGAAAAAGCACTTTTTGCTCCGCAATCGTCGACCCGTCAGCAGAACGCGCGATCAAGCGCCACTCTGATTTTATACATATCAACGATTATATATATTTTTCATTATCTCCTCAACAATGGGTCCAAATAAGTTGTTGTAAGTGACAAAGTTTATCTACATAAGATAATCTTGATGATAAAATAACTTTTTGAAGTGAAAACTTCTTTAAGCACTTTTAGGTTATGGAAAAAGCACTGAACTCGCTTGTCCGTCACGCTCAGGCACATATTTACAAATATATGTTTATAACACGTCGTTGTGCAATTGCGGGTGGGGAAAAAGTATTAGACTCGCATGACCGTCCCGCTCAGATACACATATACTGACGTGTGTTTATAACACACGTCGCACTCGCTCGTGTTCTCTAGACGTAGACGTAGATTCAGTGTAATAATAACGCACGTTTATTTTAATACAAAGGTGCTATAATTTTCGAATATTATTTATTTTAAAAACTGTACCTAATTTGGATAGCCATACAGTTATTGTACAATTTTTAGGATTTTTCCGCCCACATGGTAACCCTACACCCCACGGCTAAATAATTTTACTTGTTTAATAAGACTTTAATCTACGTTCTAAAAAGCTTGTCTTTAACAAACTCCTTTTAACTTCAATTTTTGGAGTTTACTCCTTAAGAATCGATTTTCATATAAGGGCATGGTATGAAAAAAATATAAAGATTAAAATTGAGTGATCGTAGGGCAGCGTAACGCTTTAACGGTTTGTTGTGCTTTTTGTGCTTTATTGGAGTTTACTCCTTATCCTCGACGCATGTAAGTAGATATGTGTATATACCTTTATGTAGAAAATATATATGTATATATATATATATATATATAGAATATATACTGTGAACCTACAGTAAATTGTAAACTCCAGTCGTGGGTCGGAGCTGACACACACCTTTTTTTTTAATGTTTTAATTTATTTAAATTAATTTAATTCATTTTAGCCCATCTCTGTGATCCAAAGACAAAATAGAATTTCGAAATTTCAAATTGTCATCTTCATAATTTTTCTGTGGAAACTGATTCTGTAAATATTTCGACTTTAACAGAAATAATGTGTTAAAATGATTATTGAGCAGCAGATTTCAGTGTTATTCTTATTGTATGTGTTTCTCAAACAGTTGAAACATTCATTCGAAACCAAAAATGTGTAACTATCCGAAAACTCATGATTTTCGTGTCGTTTGTTTACCAAATAAGTAAGAACCAATACACAACGTTGTTTGTTTTGTTTACAATATTTATTATATTATATAATATTGCAATTTAGGCAATCATGAACCAAATTTCTTAGGATTAGTAAACTTTCAACTAACAAACGGCCAAAGGTTTTCGCCGAAGCCGAAGTCTAGCCGACGAATGACTGGTCGATGGCCTACAAATCGGTTTCGGTCAAAAATCGATCTTCGGTCGAACGCTGTAGATATTAAAAAGTGATTTAATAATTGTGAATACCTTCAGTTTGTTGTGTTTCAGCCGCAGCATGTAACGCTGCAAGAGGTACTTCTGGTGGTGTGGCGCCATATGCCGATTGCAGGTACTCGTTAATTGCACCTGTAATAAAGAAAATGTGTGATATTGACCAACAGATTGACAATGTGACCAACCTTGAGTGCAACCAATTCAATTAGAAAAAGAAATATTAAAATCGATTCATGGCGAAGATATCAGGTAACATTTACAAAAAAAAGTCTTCATTTTTGAACTCGGTGAATTAACTTGAGAAAGTGGGAGAGCCACGCTTCGGCTTCACAGAAAACCGGCAGTGAAGCAATGCTTAATTGCTTTTCGCAGAGTGAGTGAGGTTACCGGAGACCCTAACTCTTCCCTCTACTCTCAACTTAAAGGCCGGCAACGCACTTGTGACTCTTGAGTTGCAGGTACCCATGGGCGTCGATAGTCACTTAACATCAGGTGACCCGTCTGCTCGTTTACCCCTATACAAAAGAGAAAATTAGTAGAGCACACAGCTAAGAATGCATCTATACTAATATAAACAGTTTCTTTTTGCTGTTGAACGAATTATAGAAAGTGGCAGCCGAAGGACTTGAAGAGAAACCGAAATTATTAAAATAAGAATTTAATTTACTAAAAGAAATTACATTATTAACTTAACTAGCCTTATGCCTAAGTTCGGACGATGTCACTACCGAAGTGTTCTTTCATTTCAATATTACCATTATAAATACTTTCAGTTCTTAAATCAAATGCGGCGTGAAACGACACGATGATTGGCACTTAGGATGTTTCAATAAAGAACGTCTATTGTACGTTTCAGTTCTTAAATCGGTTGCGGCGTTATCACATACAAGTAGGTAATCGAAGACAACGCGACGGCTCGGTACTTAGGATATTTAGTTAAAGAACTTCTATTGTACGTCATTAATGTTGCTATTCAACTAAGTGTAGGCAGGGTACGTAACAAACGCGTCTCTAAAACTGATAGCCCAATTTTTGAGCAAAGTTAATGGCCATCTAACATCAGCGATCCTTAGGGGCGAAGCAGAGATTACAAACACAGTATTATATATAGTGACTCACCGAACTGCCCCATCTTGAAGAGATTCTTGGCGAGCTGTGTTTGTAGCATAAGTTGCTGACGTCGAGCGCCTTCAATGTCTCCTGGGTTACCCGGAGCTAGGTATGGGGACACTGAAAAGGAATTAATGTAGTTTTATAATTCGGTTAGAAGATTCAGATTTCACGACTGCCCAATCCATCCGCAATACCCCTTTCTATAAAAAAATATATATATACTCCCATCTCTAATTCCCAAAGTACCCGGTTGACGTCAAGATGCTTGCCCCCTATTTCGTAAGTGGGGCCAAATTACAGTTGGTTGTTTGATACGCCTCTACCTCTGATTACATTGACATATACATGTCTAGATGACATATTCGGCCGCACAGAACGGCGCTAAAAAAGACGACTATATTTCGTAGAGTCGCGTGACATAGACATCATTGTCATTTAAATCTGTAATCAGCGGCGAGCTTACGAAAAACAATTAATCATGCCGGTTTGTGCTATTAAATTAAGTCGAAACTATCCTAGAAAAACTTATAACAACACTAAGATTACTTATTATTGGTATTTTTTTCTTTTAATTTACATTATTTTCTTAGAAAATACGAATAAATATTTCAATTTTTTTTTTCTCTTATGGCTCACGGTTCGTATCGCCACTAATAAGTATATTTCAATATTTGTATGTATGACAGATCAGCCGGTGTTGTCAGTTTATTACGGGGTAATTTTACAAAAACGATGGGTAATCGTAAAACGATGACGCTGTTGCTGTTTTATATTATTTAGTTTATTGTTTAAGAAAATGATACCTTATTCTAGTTAATCTCCTACACGTAGCGTCTGGCATTACATTTTTGGTTCTTAGGATCTTTTTTAGATTTCCTATGGATCCCGTACTGGCAAATCGATGGAAAGAAATTATATTATAGACCGGAAATGGGGACCATTGGATTCGTCACACGACTTCCGTCGCATGTTCTGAACATTTTTCTGCTGATGATTTATATTTTGCAAAAAAGGGGTTACGACGGCTGAAGAGTGGATCCATTCCAAGCAAGTTTAGGTAACTTATTACTATTTATCTCTTACATAAAAATGGCTGACGTGGGTTTAGTATTAAGTCACTATGTGGAGGGTTATTTTAAACATATAGCTTTTTAAAACGTTTTATAAATTCATAAAATCCACACACCACAGTTTATTTTAAAAAAATTTTGACTTAATTTATTAATGTCATCTTATGTTTGGTGTTATCAGCGTTGGAAACAGAAACTTCAAAACATACCAAACAATTAAGTTTTTAACGGCTTGGTAATTGCTAATTACGACTAATTTAATCTAATAATTCTAATTGTTTCTTTTTACCAGGGCCAGCGTACTTCCAATATAAGGATTGATATTTACACTGAACCGATAACTTCCTGTTCAAGGGATACAGTAAATGAAGAGCCCGCAACCATCATGCAAGATTTTTTAGATTAGAATCAATATTTGACTCAGACAAAGCAAAGTTACGCCATGTATTACGCCGAAAGATAATACTAGAACGCAAACATAAGGCTGCTATTCATATTAAGAAAGAAAAATTTTCGTCTTGAGACAGAATACCTCTTTTAAAAATATTATCAATACTTAAAAAAAAAGAGAATAATTAATGAGTAAACACAAAGAGATGGATTTTAACTGAATTTATGGAGGAACGGGTGTTATATCCCTTCAACACAAAGGGATCCTCCGACCAGGCGAGGTGATCATGTCTATCAGGCGCGGTCCAACGGTTGATATTGGGAAGTTGTATATATACTAATCGGCGCGAGAACTCTCATAGCGCGATGCAGGATTAGTAGTTACTCCGTAGTTCAGCTCGTCTTCTCTAGATATTGTTGGAGTATGTTTTTGCTGTATGTGGAAGTCGCCACAAATACTTTAATTTTTTATCACTTATTTACACTTTACGTTAGTACCTTTGTAATTTGAATTAGGCCGGTCATTTTTCGTTTCTAACAGATGAAGAACATTAACACACCTCTATATTTAAAACACTTTTTATTTTTTATTATGTTTTTGTTGATTAATATGTTTTGTAATAAATTGGTTTTCTTTTAAATCATTATTTTATTTACCATTCATCTCCTTACTATAATAAAAGAAGGTAATTCATTATTTAGAGCAGGCATCCCTAAAGACGCACACAGTAACAATTTGTTGACAATAACTACACGTGCGTACTCACACATAGTGCGTAATTGTATCCCATTTTCAGTGCACTATTTGTTTGAGTTACTCTATCTAGACAGGTATATAATCAAAGGCCTCTACCTACATACCCCTTTTGGCTTCAGTGTATGTATTTTTTTTTAAATTTTCATCAATATTAATAAATAAAATTGAAATGTCTTTTTGTAATGTCAAAATAATATTTTTTAAGCTCATACAGTTATTTGCATAATACCTATGCTTAAAAATCAGTTTTTAAAATTTTTGTCTGTCTCTTTTTTTCCGGCTAATATCCGGAACGGGTGGACCAATTTTCAGGACTTTCACTTGCAGATAGCTGGTGTTATAAGGAGTAACTTCGGCTGCTTTTATTTTGGAAGAAGAATTAGGGTTTCGCGCAAAATATATAAATATGTACACGTGGTAACTGTTAGTTTTTAATAAATGCATACCACGATTACTTGTCAGAAGTAATTAAGATATTTAGTGGAATGTCTTTTTCTGGTATCCATCTTCGTCTTTATCATCACTTTCCATTAGGTGACTTGGAAGACAAACGCCTATTCCATTACACAAAATAAAAATTGTTTATTGGCCCGTCAATTTACTGCTTTTTTCTCTTTTTCTCTCAATCCCATGGCCATCTATAAATTGCCATGAGAGATGAAACACATTCTTATTTTTTATTGTCTTTGGTATACAATAGATAACTATATTAAGCGAGAGCTACATTACACGTCTGAGACGTGTGCGTCGGCCTAATGTAGCTCTCGTTTTACTATGATATTATGTTTTACTTAAATGTTTCTTACGAATCAAATAATACCAATCAAAAATTATAAATAAGTTATTAATATAAGACAGATTAGACGATTTACTAAAGTATTTTTGTTTAAAGTAAAACGTTACCTGGATTGCCTTTGTTGAATGCGACGGCCGCTGCGAGTGCGAAGTTGATGGCGGGGGCTGCGGGGGACACTGCGCCGAATGCGTCACTGGGCTCTTCTTTGGGATTTATCTAATAGAAAAATAAAGGCTTGAAATTTTCTAATCATAGTTTTGTAAAAAGGATTTTGAATGGTAAATAGACTTAAAGTCCTTGTTGCCCTGTCAGCCCTTTATAAAGGTGTGATGTTAAAAAGAAAGGAAATGTTCTGTCTTACTGACTTTATGGATTGCATTCCATCAAGGTATATTTTCTGGAATAGCCTTTGGATAGAACGTCTCGAGGCTGCAGTCATTTGAAATTAATTTATTGGAATAACAATCGTGTTTAAAAAAAAAAAAAATTATGATGGATTTACCTGTCCTGCTTGCGCCTGTCCAGCTAATCCTAAGAACTTCGAATAGGCTGCTTGTCTATCGTGAATGCCATCTCTCTCTCCCCCTTTGCTTTTGTCTACTATGGGCTTGCGCTCATGCTGGACCGCTGTGTGATACAGTGCAAGAATTATTGCTCATAACAATATTCATGACCAAATATAATACGAGGGGTAAAAGTAAGAAGTTGCCATATTCATATAGTGTTCACTTTGAAATAAAATTAAACCTGTATAATGCAAGATTAAAATTGAACTTTTTTTTGGCACAATAACTGTAAGGTTGTAAATTGCAACATGTTGACTAAAATTTGACTTTAAATTTATCAATCAATCATTTAGATTTTAAAAATTAAAGTAACTTGCAAGTGAAAAGAAAAGTTTAGAGAAGCATGCATTGAACCATATCTTGTTATAAATACATAATGTTTTGTTGTATGGAAACAATGAAATGTCTTATTTCTTCTCTGTTTTTAATTTGGTTCCTCCATGGTTAGGATTTGATCCAGCTGTCAAAATACTCACAGTCACTTCTCATGCCGCACGCTAGGCACTTCTGTAGGCGGCAGTATTGGCACCGATTGCGATGGTGCTTGGTTACCTCACAGTTCATGCTGCCGCGACACTGGTAGCCTAACTTTTTGCGGATTGATCGCTTGAAGAAACCTTTGCAACCTACATGAAAAGAAATGTCTGGTTAGAGTTTTAAGTTGTCTACTGTAAGAATGTCCACAATACTATGAACAAGGCTCTACACACAGCAGAGGAATGTGTGTGTATTAGAAGTGTAATTCAGGACTTAATTGCGATATTATTTAAAAGGTACAATTACCTCTTGGTTACCCAATGTTTGTGGTTACCCGGAATGTGTGTGTTGATTTTAGAAGGGGTTACTTTTCTGGTAGCAACATTGTAGAATATATTTATTCACTTAATATCTTTCTAAGGTATTAAGTGAGTTTATGTTACACTTTATATTACTAACCTTCACAGCTAATAGCTCCATAATGTCTTCCGGAAGCCCTGTCACCGCACACAATGCACAGTTCCAAACCACCAACTTCACTGTTTCCACTGAACTTCAACTCCATTTGATCTTGGCCTTCCATGGTATCTGCAGAAAGAGATAAGATTACCTAATACAGACAGGCATATTAAAAATCTCTGCTCAAAGGAAAAGGGTTAAAGGCTGCTAAAGGTTTTTATTGTTCTTAAAAGTAAAATTTAATAAGGTAAATACCAATAATTTAACAGGAAGGCGCGATCCAATAGATTTACGGCTCGGATCGAAACAAATCCATGCTGTCCGAGCTGCAGATCGCTTCAACTCCATAAAACTTCACCAGAACTACTCTTTCCCGTCTGCTAATTTACCACTATCTTATAGTCAAAACAGACTAGATCCAATTCACATCATCTTTCAGAAATGTTTTATCTTCGTGCTTGGATTGATATTGCAAATCAGATCAACTGCGTGCAATTTGCAGATTGGATCGAGATGTTACAATCTATTCTATGATATCAATCTATGTTCCAGAAAATCAGATTGAGCATAAAAACATTTGTGCATGCATCAAATTGCTAGCTAACTATGTGTATACTGATTAAAGAAACAGGCAAGCATGGTTGACTGTGATGGGGAATCATGTGGCATCATCATCATCATCGTGGTATGTAAACACCATAATAAAATTGTGGAAGTAAACAGATTTCTGCTTGCAGACGAATCACCCTTCTGAGGAGGCATTGGCACCTACTTTGTAGATTCCTGGAAAACAGTACTATTTCTGCTCAGAAAGCATAACTCACACACCTATAAAGGATCTTCAATGCAAAATACAATAAGACTTAAATCAAATTACACAAAAATTTGTCATATGGCTCATTCCACGGTAAGTGATCTGGTATCACTTACCGTGACATAGGACAGAAATTAATTTAAGAATATGTGCATTTAAACACTAGATTATATAAGCTAATATGTCCAACTTTCACATACGTAAATTAAAAAATCGATTTTTTTTCTATAAATTGTTAAAATGTTATGTTAAAGTCGATTAACTCTTCAACTTTCATTTGTTTAAAAAAATTTTTAACATTTGCAGCACTGGTTTTCGTTCTCAGTAGCCTACAGTGCACCATTTTGACTTTCATTGGAGTGCACATTATTTTAGCTGTAACACAGGAAAGTTTTGAATTTCTAAGATAAATACTTTGTCTATTACTAATTATTTTGCTCAATCATGCCTTTGTGTCACGTCACACCCATCACGAAATTCATATAAATATTTTCGTCAGAGCGTAAAACTAGCTTACACGTTGTAAAAAAGTTTGTAATAGTAAGGTTATATTGCAGGGAAATTTGTGCATATTCATTTAAACTGCTTTTAAGCTTCTGTTGAGATATAAGAAGATAAATTATTTTGGTCACACCTGTCACATGTCACACCCGTCACTATTTTTGCTTACCTATATTATGTAAATTTTTTTAATACATTGGGTCAACAAACTCAGTACTGAGTCAAGACATGTTTAGTAAGCTGAACTTTTTTTTAATAAGAGCTTAAGGATAATATTTATGTCTGAGGAAGAGTAGGGAAAAATTAAAGAGCGACCTGGAGAAATAGTGTTTGTTCCTAGAAAGAGAAAAGGACAGGGATAGAGGAAACCACATTTTATACAACTTGACAGGCAGTAGTCTAATGACAAACGCTACGTTATTTAAGAATAAAGTGATGTATGAAGATGTGTACTCAGAGAGTGAAGAAGAAGTAATAATTGAAAGCAAGTATGGCAGTAAGGACATGCAGATGGATGAAATTGGCGGCGAAGAAACTGAAGAAGGGGGGATAAAGATGAATTTGCAAGAAAAGAAACCGAAGTACAGGAAAATGAGAAGAGGATGGACCAGGCCCAAAGAGATAATAAAGATGAACACAAAGAAGCAGACAATAAAAAAAGGATGGACGAGGCGAATATGAAGAATAAAACTTTAAATTAAAGAAATGTATTATAAAACTTAAAATATGAACAAAACTTTAACAAATACATTTGAAATTTTAAACTAAAACTTTAAAAGCACTTAAAAATGGGATGTTATAATAATCTTGTCACACCCGTCACAAAGACCAGTCACACCCGTCACGAAATTATTCAGGACATAAAATTTGTAGTACCTATGAGACTTACTTCAAATAAATGATTGCTAACATAAAGAAAATATATTCAAGTATATAAATGTTTATAATTGTTCAAGTTAATATGTCATAGAGACCAGAAATGTTGCGTTTCTTTCAAGACACACTGAATCTTGCTTGCGCACCCGTCGCACCCGTCACGGGGACTAAAATGGCTCAATCTTTTACAAATTAAAGTTACTTATACAGTATTTTGTTATTATTCAATAGATGGTTTTAAAGTCTAACAGATTACATTAAACCTCAAATAACCTTGTATCAAATAAAATAATTACAGCACAAAACATTAGTAGAAATGTCACCCCCGTCACCGTGGAATGAGCCATATCCTAAGGCTGGCCTGTTGGTCTAGTAGTTAGTGATCCTGACTGCTTAGCCAGAGGTTGTGGGTTCAGTTCCTAACTAGGGCAAATAATTGCATCATGAGCATGGTCATGAGTTCTGTGTCTGAGTGTATTTTATCCATATGTATGTGTTTAATAATATATAAGTATGTTTATCAGCAGTCTGGTTACCTTAGTACAGAGTACAGGCTCTGTCTAGTTTGATATCAAACGGCCGTGTGAGACGTCTCAAGTTGTGAAAAAGAAAAAAGTATCTACCACTGTTTTACTTTTAAAAATGTAAAGATATTCAAAATTCATAAAGTTACAGGAACATCATAACTAAAAACAACTATAGCTATATACAAAAAAGTAGTCTTGACAAAACGCATCCTACTAAAAAATTACTTCTCACCTTTCACTTTTTGAGTATGCTCTCCTATTACTTTGTTTTCATATTCATATTTTTTTTGCTAAGTAGAAAGATTGAATAAAAGAAGACTTCGTGACTTTACTTATTTTGAAGGGTAAATAGGCTACGGTCAACTAACTCAAGTAGAAAATCTAAGCATCAAGTAAATATACTGTTACTTTGTTGGCATACCTTGATCAGTTTTTCTTTACTGTCCTTTAGATTTCACACATTTATTGTCGCTTAAAGTGATAATTGTTAGTAAAAAACTGCACAAAACACTAAGCAGTGTTAATATTTCACTTTATCATCACGAAATACGAATTCTCTAACAACGAAAATAAATAAAACAATAATGGACGAATGAAGAATTAACACTCAAGAGCATAAACTCATGGTACATATTTTTATCTATGCATAAAATATGAGAAGAGGACTGAACCATAAACTAAAATATAGACTGAACCAGTGTGACCAGATTTAAATTGAATAATATGCTAACTGCTACGCTAAAATCTGCTAAATTTGTTTTTGTTTTAAATGTCACAAATTTCTGCTAATGAATATTACATATAATATATATTTATACTACTATATGCCTGTAAGAGATTGTTTTTATCGATAAGGCCGCCCTTTGTACATATTCACTAGATGAACTATTCTATTTATTTTATTCATTCTGTGGCATCTGTGGTGTCAATATTATTATACAGAGCTGTCGATCGTGCTAATTTTAAAATGTTTTGTGAAGGCGTAAAATTTACGCACCCACCCTGTCCTGTTACTGCCTGTTTGACATGTAAGATTGCAGCAACACTTTCATTTTTAAATTTGTTCCGCGAGTCAGTTTTTAAATTATTCATTTGAGAAAATATGCATTCACAAGCCGTATTGGACATAAGCAAAATCATTATGGCCTTTACGAAATCGACCAAATGTGGATACTTCTTTCTCCACTTCAGGTTTCAAACATTATATGTTAATGCGGCAGCTTTCGTTCGTTTGCATGAAAACGATTTTGCCATTTCTGAATAATGAAAACATTTTTCAAATAATTCACTCAAATGATCCATAACTCAAAATGGTACATTGTGTTCCACCAGAAATTAACATATTTTAATCTCAACTTTCTTTGTCCCTTCTGTGACAGACGTTTTTGCACAGAACGTTTGCACCTACAATAAGAACACAAAAATTACACAAATCAGAATAAAATAAATGTTTACAGCAAAAAATAATATTCTAATAATAAAATTCTGCCAAAAACTGCGATCTTTTCAAATCTGCGACACAATCTGCTAAACTCTAAATTGGAGATCTAATTCTGCTAAAATCGCAGAATTCTGCTAAATCTGGTCACACTGGACTGAACAGAACAGTACCTACGCTTGAAATTCGTAGCTCACAGCTTTCAGTCTGAACTATCCATCTTTATGAAATAATATTTTTATTTCATGAAAATATTGAACAGCTGAAATAGCTCAGATTATTTACTAATCAAGAGCATTTTGTCATTTTGTAAAACATTCCTTAAAATTTTTAGTGAAAATGAATTATAATCTGTCTCATTTCTTTGATATTACCATTCTGTAAGCTGAAGTCAGCCAATCAGCCTTTCTGTTTTTATTTCTAAACGACGACATATGTCACTTGTGTCACATGAGGCTAACCGCGTGTGGCTTTTATTGTTGTCAAGGGTCGTTTACTATACTTTCATGGGAAAATACATGTATATATTACAAAATTAAGGTTGTGAACCATGGCGTGTACAGATATAGATAAAATTCTAGATAAATTTAACGTTTTCACTAAGAAACCAGCGAAATTTCTAACAGTGCAACCCGATGTAAAAGATGATCTAAAAGACCTGGTCAAATCTCTTTATGATTACACAAAAACACAGGAAAAAGTTGATAAGAAGACTAAGAAAAGTGCATTAAGGGATCTTATTGTCCAAGATTTCGATGAAGAACAAATTTGGCAACAAATTGAGCTTCAAAACTCTGAGTGCTGGGACCAGCTAGTCTGGGAAGTTGCAAACTGTATATCTACTAAAACTGACCTGACATTCCCTGTAACGACTGCTGAAGAGAGCGCTAATAGTATTAAAGAATCAGACGAGGAAATACTTATGTCAGAGGATGCTCAATCAGACTCTGAACAGGAAAACAAAAATCAGGTTGAAAAATCAAAAAGAAATGTAGCTTTGCTGTCTAAATCGAAAGTAAAACCCTCGATAGTCGACGATCAGTTCTTCAAGTTACAAGAACTGGAGAAGTTTTTGATTCATGAAGAAAAGAAAGAAGGAAAGACAGGATCTGATAGTGAGGAATCAATAAATATGTTCGAAGAGATTGATGATGAAGATTCTGCAGATGAAGAAGGTGGTAAAGAAGCTATGTACAATGATTTCTTCTCACAGGAAGGTGAAGAAAATAATGAGCAGGGTGAAAAAAACAAAAAAGATGAAAATAACTACCTAGAAAATGAAGAAGAAGAAAATGATCATCAAGAAAATGAAGAAGTTGAAGATGGTGATGAAAGTGAAGAATCTGAACATGAGATGCCTAAGAATAATGATAAAAAAGTAAGATTTGCAGAAGCAGATGAATCATCAGATGATAATTCTGATGATTCAGATGATGGTGATGTACCACCAAGTAAAAAAGAAACTGAGGAAAAGAAGTCTGAATTTGAATTGAGACAACAAAGATTAAAACAACAAATTGAGAGGTTAGAAGAAAAAACATTGTCAGAAGCACCCTGGCAGTTAAAAGGTGAAGTGGATGCAATGAAACGGCCTCAAAATTCCTTATTAGAAGAAGTTGTTGACTTTGATTTAACAAGTCGGCCACCACCGATAATTACAGAGCAGACAACTGTAACACTAGAGGACATTATCAGACGTAGAGTCAAAGATAAAGCGTGGGATGATGTAGAAAAAAAAGAAAAGCCTGTAGATAACCAGCTCACATTTCGTAAAACTGAAGTACTCGATCACTCTAAGAGCAAGCAGAGCTTAGCTCAGGTATATGAAGCAGAGTATCTCAAACAAAAGCAAGCATTGTCTGGTGAAGTGGAGGAAGAAAAAGAGCCAGAAGCACATACAGAGGTTCGAGAAGCTATGGGTAAATTGTTTGCAAAGCTAGATGCATTATGTCATTATCATTACACTCCAAAAGCCCCACAGGCCGAAGTTAAAATTGTAAGTAACACACCAGCAATATCTATGGAAGAAGTAGCACCGGTTGCAACAAGTGATGCTGTATTATTAGCTCCAGAAGAGATTAAAAAGAAACGTAAAGGAGAACTGATGAGTAAAGGTGAACGATCACAGGCAGACAAGAATAGGGAGAGAAGGAAAAAGAAAAAGATGCAGCGGGCAAAAGGTGATGTTATTAAAGTAACAGAGCATAGAAATACGCAGAAAGGATTGCAGACGGATGATAAGTCATTGAAGACTTCGAAGGCTTTCTTCCAACAGCTGAATGACGATTCAAATAGTTTAATTAAGAAAAAACGTAATGTTAAGAATAAAGGACAATAAATGATTTGTTTTTGGGTGTTAATATGTTTTTTTTATAATCTAAATCCTTGTTATTGTTTTTTTTTTCTATTTAGTTTACTTTGTTTAACACCTGATTATAACAGTTTAATCTAAAACCCCTAAAGAAGTTCTACTGCTGAATGGTTCAAGTTAAGAGTACTGACCAGTCATATTGAACCATATTTTTTTGACCCCCGGCGCAAAAAAAGAGGTGCTATAAGTTTGACATTGATGTCTCTGTGTGTGTGTGTCTGTGGCATTGTAGCTCTTAAACGGATGGACCGATTTCGATGCGTTTTTTTTCATTTGATAGTTCCAGTTTCTTTGCGGTGGTTCTTAGCTATGTTTGGTTAATATCGGTCCAGCAGCGTAAGAGTATCAGCTCTTTTCCAAAATGATGCAAGGCATTTTTGGCGTATGATTACTTCCACTTTTTTATTACCCAAATAACTTTACATTTCATATCTTTCTCTTAGCAATAGTTTTTTAGCTAGTAGCTTAGGTACATAAGAATAACCAGGGTCTTCAATGAGACCTGGTTATTGATTTTTTACTTTCATTTGGTCCTGGTCACAGGTTATCTATAGTTGCTAGAGTATAGCTATAGATTTTCTAATCTTATACTGAGTCACAGAATACAAAATAGTATGACTGAGTGTATAAAATACAAGGTTACTTGATCTACAACTTTAGTACCGGCCAGGTTTGAACAAAGCAGTTAACTGTCAGAAAAATGTTGTGCAAGTCTGGTCAATTTGGTTAGTCTATTTTTGAGTGTAAAATTGGTGAAATGGTCAGTAGTGGATTATCCCTAAAGCAAACTAGACCCATGCCAAGGGGCGGCGTCACGCTACAAAGGCACTCGCGAAAGTTTTTAAGCGAAGAAAAAAAAATTAAGTAATATTAATTGTCTAACTACTTGTTGTTCTCCATCGGTTCATTTATGTCCATGGGGTAGAGGTAACTGCCATCTACCACGGCTTTTAAGTTTCTGTTATACACAAATCTAGCAGTCCATATACAGTGTCACTCGGGGCAGTGCGTCTGTTAACACCTTCGATGTTGTGCCACATCCTATTAAAGGCCTTTCTTATCCTCACTGCCAATACCTTACCGCGTACCAATAGAGTCTCTGTCATGAAAAGCTGTATGAATCAGCGTCAGAAATTTCCATGCGCGATGCAGGATTAGTAGTTACTTAGTAATACGAGCCTTTTTTGCTAGATGGCGCTGGCTATGGCGCCAAAAAGAAATCAATCCTTTTGTACATTTTTCTTTTACTTTATATAATGAGGACTTAACGTTTAAGTATGTCAACTAACATCAACAAAATGGCAAATACATACAACACTAGATTTTGCCCGCGGCTTCGCTTGTGTAAAAGTAGTTTTTCCATTCCTTGGCAACATTTTTTGCTTGATGAAGGGTACCCTGTCCTTTGCTGTATCCCTGGCAAGGTGTATGCAAAATTTCATGATTATCGGATGAACGGTACGACGTCGATAGCGCATTGAATAGTAACAAACAAACATTGGTTTTTATAAAGCGTGTTACAGCAAAAGTAAAACACTTTTTAATTTTATACAGAGTGTGGTCATATTTTAGGATCGTATACACAAATTATTGGTAAGTTCGTAATTTTTAATACGAAAATCTTATTTTGAAAGAGACAAATTGAAGTTGAACATTGACCGATAATGTTCATATTTCGTAAGAGAGAAGGCTGTCATGAATGAAACTTTCGGCATTTAATACCAAGGGTGATGACGGAATGGCCAGATCTTTCAGAAAATGCATAAAAAAAAAATTTTATTGATATGAAAATTCACAAATATTATTTAGAAATGGGCAAAAGCATTTTCTGACAAAAAATTGTTCAGAAAAATCCTTTTTTTTTTCAATCTGAATTAACTATTTGTAGGTTACAGACAACACTCCTAAAATTTGACCACAACTTTCTCTAACACCCGGTATATAGGATTATTTACAAAAAAATATCTATTTCACTAAACATCTGTCAGTGGCCAGCGATCTTCCAAATTATCAGCTGATCACGTGGCTAACTTTTAATCTTTCGCGTTCCATGATATAATTACCAGTCAGCCTGTGACCACGGCCAGTGCAACCTGGTCTAAACGTCAGGCAATTCAGAGGTATGTAATTCCTTTTCGTGATCGCGTGAATTCCCGTATAAATACATAATCATAGCTGATCACGTAGTTTGAAGGAATTACAATGAATAAAAATTCATTCTAAATTTTAATTCCGCCGTGTTTTACCAATAAACGGATATGGGATGTGTATAGTTAGCTATACGTGTATATACCATGTAGAATGAAATCCCCAAACTGCGTTGGCTTTGGGGAACTAACTCTGGCCGTTAGTGTACAGTGCTAGTAATTAGCAGCGGAAAAACGTAGCGATATGGCGCGAGACGAATCAGACTTCGAAGGAGATACGAAATAAACTCAATGGAGGTGGTATCCTAATAAAGTTACGTGGGAGAGCCATGCTTCGGCACGTATGGGCCGGCTCGACTCCGCTCGATACCACGGCCTCGAAGAAAACCGGCAGTGAAGCAATGCTTTCAATCCCTTCCCTCTCCTCTATTCCCATCCTTCACCTTCCCCCCTCTCTCCTCTTCCCACTCTTCGCCCCCTCCCCCTCTTCTCCTACTCCCACCTTAAAGGGCGGCAACGCACTTATGACTCTTCAGTTACAGGTGCCCATGGGCGGCGGTAGTCATTTACCAACAGGTGACCCGTCTGCTCATTTGCCCCCTATACCAAAAAAAAAAGGCGTAAGTTTGTGAGGATTTTTTTTATATTATAGGGGGCAAACGAGCAGACGGGTCACCTGCAACTCAAGAGTCACATGTGCGTTGCCGGCCTTTGAGATGGGAGTACGCTCTTTTCTTGAAGGTTTGAAGGTCGTATCGGTCCGGAAATACCGCAGGACAGTCAACCAAAACGTTAATTGCGACGTCTCTTGCTAGTGGCGAGCGGTGTCGCATTGAACGTCTAACGAACGAACTTCAATCCGGTCCATTTAGGAATTCCATTGGGTTGCCATTTAGGAAAATCAAGTCATGCAGGTCATTCTACAGCTTGTTAACCTTTCGAATCGACCAGAATTTTCTTATATTATGAATATGTACCACCTCTGCAAATACAGTCAACACATTCGTAGCTCCTTGTCGTCTATTGCAGTTGGTAGCGACTGCAAGTTACATAACTGTTCCATTACTTTTTAGTTTTAGGCTACAAATGTTAAATACCTAAGCACATTTTCTGTTGTCTGTTGAACCTAACTGTATAATATTTTGTATCTAACATCTACTTCGAACAGAAAATACACTAATATTATAAATGTTAAAGTTTGGACTTTACTCTTTCACGCAAAAACCACTGAACCGATTGCGATGAAACACGTATAAATATATATATATATATATATATATATATATATATATATATATATATATATACATTTCTTTTCACGTTGTTTGTTCGCGATGCACTCCTAAACTAATGAACCGATTTTAATAAAATTTTGCACACTGTCTGCAGTTTGGTCCAACTTGAGAGATAAGATAGTTTTTATCCATAAATTTATAGTTACAATATTGTTAATTGTAAATTACTTAGCCACAGCAATGCGTGGCCAGGTATCTATTAGTATATATTTAATTTCATTTGTTGTTATAAAGATGTATATAAATATTATACATAGAAACACCCAGGCCTTAGCGGAAATCGAACCTCAGCGAGCTCGAGCTTTGTAGTCGAATGCACTACCGCCGCGCCTCATACTTAGATTATTATTATCTCATACTAGAGATTGAAATGACACCGCGACACGAAGATTCCTAATGCAAGGGTCTTTAAAAAAATTATTATTCATTATTATGTGATTAATTGAGGTTAAAAACAGAGTAAGTAACTATTATTATTATTGTAGGTAATGTTTATTGTAATGTTTTTAACTTCAACCTTATCATAGTACTTATCGATTAATCTTCATTCGATATTTTAGATTCTTATTTCAGTATTTCCTGATGTGTCATTTCCATTGGTTATTTATTTTTAATGACAGTTCTTCTTTGCTCTTGTCAGATTATTTGACTTTCAGTTAGTATAGATACTTGTCAATAGTTAATATACCTACACATTATCTGATTATTGGATTGTATACCTACTTGACATTGGCAAAATTGTGGTAACTCCACAAAGCCACAAACCAAAAGTTGAAGTATTAAGTCAGTCACGTTGGAAATCCTCTCAAAATTAATTTTCTAAAGAAATTTAGATGCTGGTAATTTTTGCAGTGACAACAGTCATGGTTTATCCGTTTCGTCGAAATTGTGATTACTGTGGTGATCAGCTAGTAGTTTTGATCTTCTTAGGCAATAAATAATGGTTAATGGCTAAGGCGTCGGACTTGCAATCAAGTTCGAACCATATCCAGTGCACTACCGACGTAACACAAGCATTTAGCTTAGCTGGAGGAGTTCACAAGAGTGCTAGTAATGTGTGACCCACGTTACTAGTACTCTTTATAAAAAATATATATAGCTGTCTAACTATATTAGTTATATACATAACTAACAGGGTTATATTTCCTTCATGATCGATCTTTAAAATATCGATTTATAGTATTTCGTCGATTCCTATCCCAATAGATTGAATTTAAAATTAACAAACTGTATGGAAAACAAGGACCAATACTCAGATTAATTATATCTATAAATATAAAAATGAATCCCTATTTCCCTTGGTCACGGCATCACGCGTGAACGGCTGGACTACTCGTTAATTCCTTTTTTTTTGTGTTTGTTATTGTCAGGAGAAGATTGTTATGAAAGAAAAAATTAAGTAAGTTGCATGGAAAATTACAAAATTTAAGAAAACTTAACGCCCATATTAACTTTTTTAATGTAACCTTAGCGCTTTTGACATAAGTGTCAGTCGTTTGACAGTTGGCGCGATTGACAGAATGCGCGCTGTAAATATCGTTTAAGATGCATCGGTCAGAACTTGCTCTTAGGTCAGAACTATGTTTTGGAATATTTTTTTTTAAATTAATTAATTATACCAATCTGAATTCAATATTCATAGTTAAGACAGACAACGTCTGTCGGGTCAGCTAGTACTAATATACTTTTCATTGACAAGATGATTGATTTTGCTGAGGACCTCAGTGTTTCCAAAACAAATAGTAGACTTGATATCTATGGATATATCTAGTATGTTCTGTAATGTATGTTCAAACATGGCGCAGTAGTACTAACGAAAATGGAAGCGCCTAATATTGCGAGCGCCATCGCTTTGCCGCGCTTACAACCAATTGCTATTAGTTTTTTTCCAGGCGCTACAAAATTTTCTATTTATTCTTTTAGATATAGTTATAAATATTTAGCATAAATTATATATATGTATTATATCTACATAAATTGAGCCATTATTAAGTAGTTCTTCAGACACTGCATAGAATCGTTGCAATTTAATCGTCAACTCCTACTACTATGTAAACACATGGACATATAATATATGCTTAAACTCATGATTGAAGTCATGGGTGTACCCAGCTTTTTTTAACTGTCACACTCACAGTAGGAACTGCCTCAGATATTCAAATTCAAGTAGGGATTTTGATTTAGGTATCATCTACATTGTCGATGTTAAGATACAACCATTATCGTCCATAATCTACATGGACTGCGTCTATATGACCAGAATCTTACTTATATTACAAAGGCGAAAGTTTCTGGGGATTGATAGATGGATGAATGTTTGTTACTCTTTCACGCAAAAACTGCTGAACGGATCTCGATGAAATTTCGCACAGATATAGATGGAATAGCGTATAGGCTATATATTTTTATCCCGGAAAATGTATGGTTCCCGATAGATAGATAGATTTCACCAAAATTTCCACGAGAACGAAGTCACGGGCAAAAGCTTGAATACAAATAAATGCGGTAAATGCCGGTGAAGTCGGGAGCACAGCCAATCCTAACTAATATTATAAAAGCGCATTGAGTTCTGATTTTGTTCATTTGTTACGCTTTAATTACTCAACCGATCTCCATTCAATTTTGCATAAACATAGTCAGGGAAAAAAAAAACAACATAGGGTAACTTTAATTAAAAAAAAATACATACTGTTCCTGTGGGATACTTAAATTGATTGACAAAATCTACGAGAAAGAGCTAGTCTTAAATTTAAATAACGAAGTTACAATATTTAGTAGGCAAATACAATCGCATATTAACATGAGTTCATGCACTGCGAGGAGACTTAATAATAAACAAATCTGGGGGGGACTGTTACATACATACGTTGCAACGCGACTGCGACTATGCGACTGCGCGACTCACGATTTAATCCCGCAACAACGCCAGTCGGTCACAAATTTATAATTTGTACAATTACCAGCGCCCCCGAGACTTCGGGGCTATAGATCTTAGAACGAATAGACTTGGCAAATGTAAAAAGATGTCAAAAAGTGGATTAAGTGGGCCTTGTAATAGAAGTGGTGAAAGAATACGGAATTTTATTCCGATCGGGTGGAGTCAAAGCTTTTAATATAAGGAACTTCCTCAGAACCCTGGTAGAGGTCGTCTGTTGAAGGACTTCTGACGTAGAAGTTTTTTGAAGTGAAAACTTCTTTAGGCACGTTTGTGCACTTTTTGCTATGTTGAAAAAGCACTGAACTCGGACCGTCACGCTAATAATACATAGGTATATAGAACCACTAGAGGGCGCCAATCTAAACATTGAGTTGTGTCAGCTTCTTATTAATTAATGTCACCAACCTGCTAATGTAACGTTTTATGTTCGTTGTTTGGTTTAGGTTTTCACTTCTGTCGGCAGTCCCATGACTGCCTATTTTTTATGATATAGGGGTCAGACAAGTAGACGGGTTACCTGATGGTAATTGGCTACCGCCGCCCATGGACACCTGCAATTCAGGAGTCACAAGTGCGTTGCTGACCTTTGAGGTGGGAGTAGGTTCGCTCTTTTCTTAAAGGTTGGAATGTCTTATCGATTTGGAAATGCCGCAGGCGACAATTTGTTCTCCAGACTGGTCGTGCGAGGCAAAAAGTTAAGATAAAATTTGCGGATTGCCTCCTCCAGCATAGCTAGAAGCACAAAATCTACATGGGGAATCCAGCCTCTACTACACGGTCTTTCCTATCCGCCACTCTCAGGATTTGCGATGATTTGGACTGTTCACATGTCTGGCCTTTTATTACAACTTGTACTTCCTCAGGTGAGCATATATGAAACATAGTGAGCATATCGCGGTATAAGAACCAGATGAACGTATCTACATTTTCTTAATTTTACAGGAGAGCAAAAATACTCCGAGAATTTACCTAGTTCCTTGTGGTTTCTTAGCTATTTTGTTATTTTGGAATGTGAAATATTGCATTTACAATTACGTCGTTTTGGCATTTCATAAAGGAGCACGTTGTTACCCATATTATGAAAAAAAAACGACCGTATTATGAAAGACTTTTTTATAGATACATTCATCTGGTTCTTATACCGTGATATAGTGTGGTGCATGTAGTGAATTGTATTTAACTGAAACATGTTTATTTAATAACTAACTAGATTGCTACTAGATTATTATTAATTGTACCATGAAAAAGTGTTATTTTTATAATTTATTACATACTATTTTAAATAACATTACGGCTTGTGTTAGCCAACGTAAGTAAGTGTAAAAATAATATAATAGAACCCGCTGTGGTCTTAGTTAAACTTCGAGTCATTTCTATCCAAAGTATAGTTTTTTTCGTGTGTCTTGTCTAAACGTTTAATGTGTCTACATTACCAGGGTAGCATCGGCTGTTCTAGAGCGCAGACAAATAAATTTAGCAGCGAGATAAGCGACGTATAAATCAGACGAGTCCGCAACGCACGCCGGCTTACCACGGGAAAAATACCACCGCCCTCTGTCGGGGACTTGAGGTAACCTACTGACTTTCTGTGAGCTGAAACTACATATTAAAACTACTACACTACTTATTCGAGTAACACGTGAGGTAGTAATATTTTATTAACCAAGGTGACAACAAAATTGTTCTGTATTCGATTCGTATGTACCTATCTATGTCCACGTTTTTTACCAAAAGTAATAGACCAATTTTCATTCTTGTTTAACTAACGTATTCTACATATTTTCAGGAAGGTTTTAATGTATATTACATTAGATATTTATTGCGTTGAAGTCGGTTTATCTTTGTTTTTTAACAAAACTCCAACTATTTTAGTGGGTTTATTTTTATTTTTATTTATTTTAATGTTATTCTTTTTCTTTCGTCTTTTTAGGGTTTCGTTCCTCAAAAAGAAAAAAAAACATAAAAAGATCACTTAGTTGTCCGTCTGTCTATCTGTCTGTCTGTCAAGACCATTTTTCTCAGGAACCCGTTGACGCATCAAGTTCAAATTTATACCAAATACGTAGGTATGTCTGCGGTCCCTTGAAGCTGTAAAAAAACCAAGTTTCTAAGTCAACATAATCAAAAGATACGGCCATTTTAAGCTATAGATTTCACAAAATTTCAATTCGCAGTTAAATCAAATACTATAGGGTACTTCCCATTGACCTAGAATCATGAGATTTAGTAAGCATGAATTTTAGCAATTATTATGAAAATAATTGCTAAAATTCTCATAAACCATATCTGTAGTATTACTGTTAAAACATATTTATTTTTAACGTCCATTTCATGCAGATATAACTTAATCAGTATACATTTTGTTTTATAAGTCCACTTAAAAAGCATTCTGGTAAAAATAGATATTATTGCATTGAAGTAAAACACACTATATTCGGTACATAAACAGATTCGAAATTGCAAAAACTATTGACTGGCCTGTTGGTCTAGTGGTTAGTGACCTTGCCTGCTGAGCCAGAGGTCGTGGATTCGATGCCCACCCAGGACAAATAATTGTGTGATGAGCATGATGATTTGTTCGTGTCTGGATGTAATATATCTAAAATATGTAGGTATTTAGAAATATATATGTATGTTTATCAGCAGTCTGATTACCATAGTCTAGGCTCTGCCTAGTTTGGGATTATTGTCAAAATTATTCGATAAAATGTATATCTTACTAGGTGCGTCCCGCGGTTTCATCCGCGTAATTCCCGGTGTCGTGGGAATATCGGAATAAAAGGTAGTCTATGTGTTAATCCAGGTCTCCGGCTATCTACATATCAAATTTCATCGCAATCGGTTCAATAGTTTTTCAATGTAACAAACATCCATCCATCCAAACTTTCATATTTATAATATTAGTGGGATTAGTGGGACGTGTTTGTTGCCTAAATCGAGTAACACTTACTTATCACAAGGCACCTTCTCACCTTCGCAAAGACTTCACTCAAAGTGACTACAATATGCAAGCTGACGGCTTATGAAAATTGTCACACACCGATATGCCTATATCAAAAAATAATCATAGGTATCACAGAGCTACAAATGGTTAGAAGAGTCTTTTATTGAAGTGAAAACTTCTTTAGCGGCATTGTGCACTTTTTGGGATGGGTAAAAAATGTTAAACTCGCGTCAGGACACGTGACCTGGTCAAAAATTCGTAAGACGGAGCCGAGTTTCTCATATTTAAAAAAATATAACATTCGAAATTCAAACATTTATGAGCGGCCAGGAGCGCAGAACTTCCAGTGTCCCCTATGTATACATTTAGATATGTTATTACCTACTTTTTATATTTAACCTAATTATATATAGAGATGTGTGTGTGTGTGTATGTATATGCAAATACATTGTGAAGTTATGTTTTCCCTTTTGACTGGCAGTCCTACGACTGACTGTTTTTTTATATCTAAACTACTTATAGAGACAAAGAGAAGAGTAGTCTGTTCGCGAAAGTACCTTTCAAGAGACGTAGTTAAACAAATAAAAACAAAATATCATTATACAGGACGCTGCAGAAAGGTTTGGTCATATTTTAGAATCTTATAGTATGTGGATCCTGAAAATAACGTTAAGCACTAATAAATTTAGTAAAATTCGTAATTTTTAATAAAGAAATCTTATTTCGATACTGACTAATTGCACTTGAAAATTGATTGATAAAGCTTGTATTTAGTAAGAGAGAGGGCTGACATGAATGAAACTATAGGTATTTAATACCAAGGATATTGATGAAATGTCCAGATTTTTCGGCAAATGCTTGCAAAAACAAAAAAAAAAAGCAAAACTATTGAAATTGACATATAAAATCATAATATGTTCGTTAGAAATGTGCACCTACACTTGTAAAAGCATTTGCCGAGGCAAAAAAAAATTCAAAAATTAAAATATTTTTCAAAGTTTATTTTCTTTTAAAGAGTAACAGTTGTAATAGTCTACATAAGAAAAGTCTTAATGTATTTTAAGTACACACAATTGCACGTACAATGTTATATAAAAATAAAAATAAATTAAAAAAGGAAAAGATCTGAAAAGATACTTAGCAATGTTTGCTCTAACCGGACTTTAAAGGGTTTTAGAACTATAGGTAGGTATTTTAAAAGACGCTTATATCATGTTAAGAAAAGAGCGTCTCAGTGTACTCAAAAGAGAGCCACGACTGCTTTCAAATACCGAAATAGCATTAATCAAGGACCTTGCAAATTGTGAGTTCAAATATTTGTAGTCCAGATTTTGAGAGTGTCAATAACTAAGTCTAATAGAGCAGACTAAACAAGACTAAGCGCCAAAATCTTACACAGATGAGCAGTTACGACAATTTATGCTAGAAGTGGGGATTGGAGTGTACTTGCCCACTTGGTCTTCCATTGACATTTGAGGTAGGTGAAGCTATTGTTATTGCATACGTTGCTCCGCGACAGTTATCTACAGAAGAATGGAAGCTTACCAGGTATGGTCAAACGGTGTAGCAGGTAGGTACATCGGATTTGCAGTCCAGAGATCTTGGGTTCGAACCAAGTCATGTGCACTACCTACTACTGAATCGTTGTACATCAAGTTTCTACTAAAACATATTTTTAACCCCCGACGCAAAAACGATGGGTTGTTATAAGTTTGACGTGTCTCTGTGTGTGTCTGTCTGTGGCATCGTAGCTCTCGAGCGGATGAACCGATTTTGATTTTGTTTTTTCCTTTGAAAGGTGAATTACTCGGGAGTGTTCTTAGATAAAATTCAAAAAATCTGTTCAGCCGTTCGAAGATCATCAGCTCTTTTCTAATCATTGAAGGAATTTTTGAGTTGGGGGTATTTTAAATTGTAAATTAATTTTTTTTATTTTTTTGGCAGGCTTACGTCTTAAACAGTATTACAATAAAATACGTATAAAAAGATGCCAATTACAAGCTTAGAGAAAGCCGTAGATATTTCCTCGTTAAGAATTACTTAAAGCAGTTGGTCCCAAGACAGTTGTACCTAATTTCTTTCCACAATCTGCCCGCATAAGTTTACCGCTTGTAAATTATAAAAGGTTTCTTACAAATTCCTTCGAGAGTTACCTCGTTTTGTTGAACATTTAAAATTGTATCTACTTAGCAACTTAATAATACTTGTTTTATAATAAAAACAAGAGATCGCTTGTGTTCATTTTTGTTATTTCCAAGGCCAGTAGGTATAACTTGAACTGTCATTGTTTATATACTTCCCTGCTACGACAGGTCAACATGTACGAGTATACTGGACACGTGTAGCTTGATGTAACAGTTTTACGTCATTTTTAAATTTGTTACACATATTGTTTAAAATTTTAGCTTTCGATACTTCTCCTATAAATACATGTCATGTATTTAAAATTTCACGTTCCTCCGTTCGGGAAATTTATTAGAAATACATATAATTATTTTCACGTATTATTAAATAGATATCGCGCGATTCAAACTCATACACAAAAAAATTGTCCCTCTTTGTCCCTCTCACACTTCAGAGTTTGTAAGCTCTTCTTTCTTCGTTCAGTCTGTTCTTCTTTGGAATGCGCTTCTCCTCGAAATCAGGATGGCCACCAATCGTTACTCATTTAAATAAATAAAATGAAAATAAAGGAGTACTTTTTCGAACACCTAGCAGAATCAACTTGCCCATAGTTTATCATCTAAATCGTTATATTTTTTTAAATGTATGTATGTATATATATTATGTGTATACAGTGTGTAAGTATCACAGTCGCGAATAACTTACAAAAACGTCTTTCTTTGGATACTTATCACAATGCAAAAGTCAGTTTATCATAAAAATGCGAGATTAAGGATTTACAATAGTTTAATTTTGAACTACGCAGTGTAACGCGACACGCGTACGTGTGCGGTACGGTGAATGACCTTCAGCACACGGCGTCGTAAAAGCAGCTGATTGCATAAATGTTTTACATTGCACTTTTTGGTCGTATGGGTTATTTACTGATGTTTTTCGGTAAAATGTTCTGGATACTCATTGTAATATCACTTTTAAGTAAAAAATAAAAAAAAAAAAATTTTTGAAGTTTCCGGCAAAAATTTCCAATGATTTTTCACACAGAATGATGGTCAGAATACACTATTACAGGATTCGGTACGGTGTCACTTACACAGTGTATATTATGTTTGTGTACATATTTGTATGTATGTGTGTGATATGTTTCATTCCATGTACTTCCTATTTTTAAGTAGGTTATTTCTTGTCTGATATTTAGTTTGTTTATGTAATAAACTATAATTTGTTTTCTCTGCATCACCCGAAGGTTGACTGGCAGATAATGCCCAAGGCATAAAGTCTGCCTCTGTGCTTTATGTGCATAGAGCTTAAAATAAATAAATAAATAAAAATATACTAGCGGACCCGACAGACGTTGTCCTGCCGGAAAGTAAAACTGGAGTTTACAATCTCTCTCTCTCTCTCTCTCTCTCTCTCTCTCTCTCTCTCTCTCTCTCTCTCTCTCTCTCTCTCTCTCTCTCTCTCTCTCTCTCTCTCTCTCTCTCTCTCTCTATAAATAATGTTATACATATATATCACATAAAGTTAAATACACCTATTACATGCGTCTTCCTTTAAGGAGTAAACTCCAATAAAGCACAAAAAGCACAACAAAGCGTTAAAGCGTTCCGCTGCCGTTCGATCACTAAATTTTACTCTTCATATTTTTTTCATACCGGGCGCCTTATATGACAATCGATTCTTAAGGAGTAAACTCCTAAAATTTTTTTTCTGGAACCCTATCGTAGCGCCATCTAAATCCAGTTGTAAATCTAAACTATTCTCGAATCCACCTGAAGAAAGAAAAGAAACAAAATCATTAAAATTCGTCCAGCCGTTTAGGAGGAGATCAAGAACATACACACGCACAGAAGAAATATTTCCTACCAATAATAAAAACGTGAAAGTTTGTGAGGATGTATGGATGTATACATAGATGTATGTATGTGTGGATGTTTGTTACTTTTTCACGCAAACACTACTGAACCGATTGCGATGAAACTTGGTATGTAGATAGCTGGAGACCTGGATTAACACATAGGCTACTTTTTATCCCGATATTTCCACGGCACCGGGACCGGGTGAAACCGCGGGGTGATGCTAGTATACACCCTACTAATATTATAAATGTGAAAGTTTGGATGGATGGATGGATGGATGTTTGTGACTCTTTCACGCCAAAACTACTAAACCGATTGCGATGAAACTTGGTATGTAGATAGTTGGAGACCTGGATTAACACATAGGCTACTTTTTATCCCAATATTGCCACGGATCGGTACTTACGCGGGGAAACCGCGAGGCGCTGCTAGTATAAAGATATTTGTAATTTTAATAAGATTTTGTTTAAAAAGATTCTTACAAGTCAATAACGTAAGCAACACATTGAATATTAACATTTATGAAAATCAACAGAATAACGCAGTAAGTTTTTTTATTTTCTATCTAAGTTAGAAGACTCTCCAAGGAAATTTAGATAACGTGTTCTTTCTAATCATTTGTTACCCCCGCCACACGGCTAACGTAATATAAATTCCTATCCATATTCACAAATTCTCATGCCACGTTTTAATGTAGGACCAAATTGCAATTTTGCTACACTGCCACGACTTGTGAACGCGTATAAAACATTTTGAAAATAGTTTTATGTTTTAAAACCTCTTTAGAACGATCAAGTATAGTTGAGAGATATTGCCTGTGTCTTGGAGTTTAGTTTTAAGGAAGTAGTTGAGGATAACACTTTATGGTACTCGGTAGAGCTACGTGATTTAATATTAAGTTTTCATCGTTTTGATATTCAGAATGTTCCTTTTGAAGTTATACTTCTTTTGGCGCGTTATGGAAAAATGATAAGAGTAAATTTTTGCGATGGGCGCGCACACCGTCACGAAAAACCAACACCCTGAAGTTAGCTAGTCAACATTTTAGTTTTTCAAAAAAAGTTAGCAACTCCACGATAGTGATAAATATGTTTTTTACATATTACTTTGAGTACGTTCGTAGAATTTGAGGTTAGTTGACGGTATGTATTATTTATGATAATTTGCTGTGATTATAAGTAATAAAAATGGTTTTTACATATTACTTTGAGTACGTTTGTAGAATTTGAGGTTAGTTGACGGTATGTATTATTTATGACAATTTACTGTGATTATAAGTGAAAAAAATGGTTTTTACATATTACTTTGAGTACGTTTGTAGAATTTGAGGTTAGTTGACGGTATGTATTATTTATTATGATATTTAAGTAAACTTTATTTAACTAGATAAAATAATACTATAAACTAAAATATGTGTTGAGATTTTTTTGAAAACTTCTTTAGGCACGTTGGGCACTTTTGGTTTGCGGAAAAAACACTGAACTCGCGTGACCATAACAGATGTATGTTTGTGTTTATTTGTATTTATATATTATGTAAGTTATGTTTTCACTTCTGACGTGCAGTCCTACGACCGGAGTAATACCACGGCCTCGGCATTGCTTTTCGCCGAATGAGTGAGGTTACCGGAGGCCCTAACCCTTCCCTCCCCCTCTTCCACCTTTCCCCTACTCCCATCTGAAAGGCCGGCAACGCACTTGTGACTCTTGAGTTGCAGGTGCCCGTGGGCGGCAGAACTCATTTACCATCAGGTGACCCGTCTGCTCGTTTGCCCCCTATACCACAAAAAAATAAGTATAGAATTTGCATATAAGGGACTGTTGGAAAGATATTAATTTTTTATAAAATTTTTTTTTTCTTAATTAATAAAAAACATTTTTTTTAATTTTTTTATTAAAATTAATCATTTACTTTTTTTTTAAAGAAGGCTCAGTTTTATAGAAAGGAATGGTCTAACTGTAGCTAAATATAATATTGAACGAATTCGCGACAAATTGTTCTGTTCGCTTTTTTAGTTTCGTTACGGATTTTGATAAAATCTCTTAAGTTAATGTTTAAAATGTTGCACATGGATAGAGCATTATTTTTTCTACTTAGCTGTATATATAATTACAAATGTTTATAGTTCTACCACATTTGAGCCTGTATCCTCCGCAGTGTTGTATGTCTATTATAAGGAGTTAACGCACAGCAAATTTTTGCTCGAATTAAAATCCTACTGGTCCCGAAACAGCTTGAACAAGACTGTAGTTAGAAAGCATCATTGGTGTAGTTGAGTTTTTCTGGTGGAGAGTATATAAACAGCTATTTTAACATTTTATTTTGTTGTTTTTTTAGTGACTAGGCGAATTTATGCTTATATATCAAGCTGAAGAGTTTGTTTGTTTGCTTGAACGCGCTAATCTAAGAAACTACTGGTCCGATTTGAAAAATTCTTTCAGTGTTAGATAGCCCATTTATCGAGGAAGACTATAGGTTATATATCATCACGCTACGACCAACAGGAACGGAGCAGTGACCATAAACGCAGGTGAAATTGCAGGGAGGGCTAGTTATGTAATAAAATATAAAATGTCATTGGGATTTTTAATATGGCATCTTAACATATTGAAATTCAGTCATCCATCAGACAGAATTTGTCAAAAGAACGGACTTGTTTAAAGTTGATATGAGTTTCAGTTCCATCGCAAGAGTTGACTGTATCCAAACAATTAAAATTACAAGAAAAAGTTAGCATAGACCATGCTTTAAACATTTATCGCACGACCATAATTGTACCAAACACAGGAGCAAAATATCAAAACAGTTTCGCTCCCTGAGGCAGCGATGTTGACCGTTATTCTTTTTAATTTCCCCCGTTCGAGTTTATGCGCCTGATAACACAGCGCTATCTATCGGTAGCATTGGTAGAATATCGTTTTATGTTTATTTTTGAATTGGCAACACTGCTAACGGCCGGTAATGGTTAGTTATTGCTGCTTTATTGTTTCGTTAAACTATGGCTTTAATAGGGTATATTATAATCTTTTATTTATATTTTGCTAGCTGATACCTTTTCTGCCGGGGCTCACAGGGACTTCCTTTCTAAGGTACAGCTGAGTCCCCGGCATTAGGACCCCGTGAAGGAACACCGTGTGGTTTTAGTCGGTCGGACCCCGGTTGAGGTGATGACCCGTGGGGGTTTCCACACGTAAAAAAAAAAAAGCTGATGCCTTTGCGTTTTATTTTCGCTACAAAAAGTACCCTATGTCCTCCTCCAAGGTCACGTCTATGTCTATACTAAAATTTATTAAAATTGGTTCTCCGGTTTAGACGTGAAATGTAACAGACAGATTGACTGATTTACACATTTACAATATCAGCTGTTTCCTGTGACTTCAGTCGCGTGGAAATTTTGGTAAAACTTTGGTTGAACCGTACATCTTACCGGGATAAAAAGAAGTCAAAGTGCTATTCCAGACTATAGAAAGAAAGAAAGAAAGTAAAAAGCATTTATTTTGTTGCTAAGACACAAGACAAAAATTTATTATTCTAACAATGTAAGTACTATCTATCTATAAAAAAAAAATACAAAACACAAAAAAATCGATAAACAGAAAATATAGGGTATATCAAAGGAAACAGTGGAAAAACAATAAATATGTGTCCAGTTCAGATGAGAATATAATCTATGTGTTGCCGTTTTTGCGTGAAAAAGTAACAAACATCCATGCATCCATCCTCAAAAACTTTCAACTTTATGATATTAGAAAGGGTACGTATTGATTTTTACATTGACAAGGGCAGTAATAGTAAGCACGACTGTTAATAATTTATCTCTTCACGTGACATCAAGGGTGTTTAATGAAGTGTCTTCTAGTTGCCTAGTTTATGCCATGGCCCATCTTGCTTACTGCCTACTAATCTTCAAAAACATTTTAGAGAACTCATGGATGCTTGTTTTTAACCGATTTCAAAAAGGAAGAGGTTCTCAACTCGACTGGATGTTTTTTTTTTATGTTTGTTACCTCAGAACTTTCGACTGAGTGAACCGATTTTGATGATCTTTTTTATTTGAAAGCTGGTGCTTCCCGTGTGGTCCCATTTCAATTTGGTCCAGTTCTGACAATGGCATCCATGAGAAAATCATATATAAGTCTTTTATGGAATAGTTTTTTTTGTTGGACTCGGTTTTTTTTTTAAAGAATTATATCGTGGTAATTTCCTCTACCTGTTGTACACACGATGTTAATTGAATACAAAAAATTATAAAAGACTTTTACTACAAGTAATTAATTGATTAGACCGACAGAAGCGAAAACTTAAACGAAACGACGAACTTAAAACGTCACATTAACAGGTTGGTGACATTAATTAATAAAGAGCTGACAGAATGTTTAGATTAGCGCCCTCTAGTGGATCTATATAAGTATTAGTAGCGTGACGGTCACGAGTTCAGTGCTTTTTCCCCATAGCAAAAGTGCACAAACGTGCCTAAAGAAGTTTTCACTTAAAAAAAAAAACGGTTCGAAGAAGAGGCACCATGCCTTCACGAGCCTAGAGCTCTTGAAGGCAATGGGATAGCAAAAGCAGTTTTACAACGGCCGCCAGACCTGATCTGCACGCGTCAGCTTACATGAGGTGGCAATCTGTAAAGGTACAACAGCATACGTCAAAGAAATCAGTATGCAAAATATTCTAAAGCAATGGCTGCAACTAGACGGCAATAGGCTCGCCATATACTACATGGGGCCAAATTTGAAAAAAAAAAATTAAAAACACTCTGGTTACATTGACCGGGTGAATATAGCACATATAATTTATTCGAGCTTACAGTGCTTAAAATAAAAGGAAAAAAAAACATAAATATATTCCAAATTCGAATCTTTACAGAAGAAATACTTCACAAGTTCAATTCGTTCATATTTCGAATATAAATCAAATCATCCATCAGGTGCACTGCACACGGCCGACACGTGATTAGGCAGGCGCACACGAGCGACGTAATATAAGTGTAATATAATAAAGCTCTACTTGTTGTATTAGATTTTGCTACTTGCCTATTACTTACAGAGTAATATGCAGATACAGAGACAACTTAACTTTGGAAACTGTCGGAGCTTTCAGTTTTTTTTTATTAATAATTAAGTATTATTTAATTAAGTATTCGTGGGAGAGCCATGTTGCGGCACGTATGGGCCGGCTCGACCGGAGTGATACCACGGCCTCACAGAAAACCGGCAGTAAAGCAATCCTTGCATTGCTTTTCGCCGAGTGACTGAGGTCCGGAGGCCCTAACCCTTCCCTCCCCCTCTCTCCCCTCCTTATCCCCTATTCCCCCCTTCCCCTACTCCCACCTTAAAGGCCGGCAACGCACTTGTGACTCTTGAGTTGCAGGTGCTCATGGGCGGTGGTAGTCATTTACCATGAGGTGAACCGTCTGCTCGTAATTATACTGAACTTGCATTTATATGTAAATATACATTTTTATAAGGTCGTTCTTCCTGCATTAACATGATTTTTTAACTATTAGGTACTACCTTTTTATAAGTTACGAAAAACAGTAGTAAGGAAGGCATTACACATTAATCTTCTTCTCGAACGGAAGCTGTCCGTTATCTTACAGAACCTCCCGGTTGAAATATTATTACTTGGTACTAGTTATTCGACGGTTGCGCAATTAACTGCAATAACAATAGTCGCATGTTCGACTCTCACGTGCCTCGTCAAATGTCGTTTTATATCGTTATGGGTATTTCTAATTAGCATTATGTATGCAAGGATCTGATAGAGACATTCATAATATTATCTGGACCATACAATATTAGACTATTAGAGATATCAGCAATCTCTACAATATGAACCTTAATACCTGTTTAGTGAACACTCATTGAAGCTTGCCAGATCTCCAACTGCTAGCAATCCTAGAAGATACTTTTTACCAAATCGGGTGGTGACCATGTGGAATAGTTTAGCAGAAACTGTGATTAGTGCCCAATGAGTAACCAATTTCAAAAATTAAACACAAGTGCAGTGATGTGCAGGCATCAAATAAATGGATCTGCTAGTGTCCGAACTACTCAATCGCTTCCAAAGGAGTGCACCTCAAAGTCCGTCCAAACTCAAAACGTAACCGTCCCCCCTCCGAGCGATTCCGCTCACGTGACTCGTGACGTCACGGCGTTCCCCCGCCTCCGTACAATATAATCAATTGACTGTCTTATTATCGCTAAATTGTCTGTCATATTATCGCTAAATTGTCGTACTCACCGTAGAATGTAATGTAACATTTAAGTCGTAGACAATAGAGTTCTTTTTCTCATTGTGTTATTTACAGCATCTTACTTCCTAGTACCGTGTTTACACAATACACACATAATAGTAACTGTTATTACTGGTATTAACTCTCATCTTTAATTTCCAAAGTGCCCCGTTTGACGGTAATAGGCTTGCCCCCTGTTGGGCTCATCCATAAATTACGTAACACGAATTAATGATTTTTCGACCCCCCCCGGCCTTGTCACAGGTGGTCACATTTGTGGAAAACCCTCCTCCCCCTCCCCTGTTGTGACGACACATATTTTGCAATTTTACACCCAGAAGTGAAAAGAGCAGTTCTAAAATTTTTATTTTTTTAGTAAAAGTATAGCAGCGTATGCAGTTTTTCGTTTACAGGTAATGGTTTGTGTTTAATACTTTAGATTTTGACATGTGACGTCACGAAACTTAGGACTCCCCCACCCCTTGTCACATAATGTCACACTTCGTTGACCCCCTCCCCCCCTTAAAGCGTGACGTAATTTATGGATGGCCCCTTACGTGAGTAGGACCAAATTATAGTTCGCAAAATGAAGGTGTTTAATACGTCTCTGCTTACCCCTTCGGGGATACAGGCGTGAGTATAACATGTATGTATATTATTACTGGCCGTAAGCTTGCTTGTCCAAATTCTAAAACCCATAGTACCAGCTACCTTGATAATCATATTTTTAAGTAACTATTGAGGTGGCAAACAAGAACAGCACTCCCTTAATGGTCAGCGGTCACCGGAGGTTATAAATATGTGAAACCTCAGCTGAAGTTAAACAAACTTGTTAAAGAATTAAGTTACAAAATAAGCTACTCTGTGGCCTCTGCAGCGCTGCAATAGCATTACACTGTACTAGTTACGTAACACAGCTAATCACTTACACACATAAATTATCAATACTGCGCCATATGTGTGTGTGTGTGGGTGCCGTAGCGCTCTACGCCGTAGTGGGTCTACGCTCGTAGATAGGACCCGTCTACGAAAGTCGTTTGATAGATTTTCACAGTTTTTTATTGCCACTATCTACATCTTTAATAGGAAAAGATAAAGTAGTTTAGTACATTTTTCTGCTTAGCTTGTCAATGGATTTTCTTTTGTTAAGTAGCGTTCAATGAGTTTATTGTTATCAATAATATTCAATAAATTCTAAAGCTTCCATTTAGGGTATTGGTGTAGCGTTTGACCTGGGGTCAGCCATGGCATCGTTCGCTTGCGATTATTAAATATATATAAAAAAGTGTGTGTGCACTTATGTACGCACGTATGAAATTGCATTTTTATCTAGTTAAAGTTTATTTAAATATCATAATAAATAGGTAATACATACTCTTAACTAACCTCAAATTCTACAAATGTACTCAAAATAATATGTGAAAACAATTTTTATCACTATCGTGAAGTTGGTAACATTTTTTGAAAAACTAAAATGTTGACTAGCTAACTTCAGGTTGTCGGTTTTTCGTGACGGTGTGCGCGCGCATCGTAAAAATTTACTCTCATAAGTTATCCCTAACGCGCCAAAAGAAGCATGACTTCAATAAAGTATCCACTTTTCGTCTCACGTCACAATTCGTTCCTAAATCCCATTATTTCTGTGCCGATTCAACAAAGTAAGGCAAGCTCGCGCTCTCTCTGCAAAATCAGTCAAATCATGAGGCTCTTATTTTTTAAGTTTTCTAGTTTTAATGATTTACTGCAAATAGGTCACTATTGTGGGTATGCTAACATCAAATTCTTTGGTAGTTTGGTACGCATCGACTTCCACTATCACCTTTAATCCATCATTTTACCTTAGCGGCTAGTCTTCCTCGTAGTTTATTCTCCTTCTAGTTAGGACTAACAAAAAATATTTTCCGAACTCGTTTTAAAAATTACTCTGATTTTAACTGGATCCATTTTTACTTTAAAAGCTGGATTTTAAAACAATTTCAAACGTCGAACAATATTATCATGTTCGTTTTTCAAATAAATAATATTATAGTCATCATGTAAAAAAAGTGCGATTGATACCATGCAGGTTTCATTTTTGACTCAAAGTAGCCAGTGTGATTACGGTTGTAGACTGTCAAGTGAAATAAATTAATTCCTCTTTATTAAACGCCAAAACGATACGTTGTGTAGAAACATTGCCTATAAATAGGCCTGCCATCACTTAAATTGCCGACGCCGGACAAAAACTTAAAAAAATCCGGACACATGGGTGAAATTGAGATTCTTTCCCGGACACCTTAATAAAAACGCCGATACCATTTAAATTTTTAGCTTGTTAACGATTCATCTAGTAATTAATAATTGTCCCTTGGCACAGAGTGTCCGGGTTTAACCCGGACGCTTTTGAAAACCCCGCCCGGACGCTCCCCGAACGCCCTCTAAACTAGGACAAATCCGGGGAAACCCGGACGGACGGATGGCAGCCCTACCTATAAAAACATCTTCGAGAAACATGTCCCTGTTGTCAAATCATTTACTTTTAATATTTGGTTGTATAATAAAAAAATAATAGCAATTTTGTAAATAATAATGCATCTAGTTTTCGAAGTCATACATATAAGACCTGATTTCCTTTGATAAATATTCTTCATTTACAGTCTGACTTTCTGGCAAGAATTCCGAGTGCACAACACCTCGATAGTCAAAGAAAACAGTCAACATGACCTTGACTTTTGATCGGTTTTTTCGGTTTCAGTTCAGTTGAAAGTCGCCATTCCGAAGCTTGTTGACTAGTTTGCATGTCAAACTCGTAAACTCATGTCTCATCACCAGTAACAATGCGTACTACGAATGTAGGGTCGGAATTGACTCGTTCTAGAATGTCTTCAGTGACTTTTATGCGATTGAGTTTTTGAAGAAAATTCAGATCTTTCGGGAGTAGTCGCGCGGCAACGTGTTTCATGCCCAAGCGATCGTTCAAAATGGTACGAATGGATTCGTGAGACACAGAAAGTTCAGCGGCTATCTCTCTCAAACTTGAATGAGGATTTTTAGACATAATCTCCTTCACTTAGCGATGTTAACTTCAGATGAAGACGTTGATGGCCGACCAGAGCGAGGCAAATCTTCCAACAAATCTCGACCGCTTTTGAATGCACTGTACTACTCATTTGCACGAGTTTTTGAAGTCGGTTCACCGTATGCTTTCTATAACATTTTTGGCGACTCTGAACATGAAATTTCATTTGCAATGCCAATTTTGAGACAAAATCTTTGTTTGATGTTTTTATCCATTATAAAAATCGCAGAACACTCTTGAGATGAGCTTACAAAATCGAGTACTGAAAACAAACTAAACGACAGATATTGCTCAAACTTCGCGCCAATATAGAAAACAGTTGTGCCAACTTAACCACAATAAAGAATTATTTGAATTGAATATGGAATTCCCGATACTTTTTTGACAGAATATAAATAAAGTTTTGCTTTTTAAGTTCTATACGGATTTCTCCTGAAAATATACAAATTATTCTTAAATATGTTTATTTTGTACTAAATAAAATAAAATGTATTATTAAATATTAATAAATACCATAACAAAAAATACGCATTACTTAATTTCTATGTTTCGATGTAAACCCTACAAACCTGTATCCTGGTTACGTGAAGAGTATTATTTGTACCCCTTTTTAGGCAAATTTTGCGCACGAAGGAATGTGAAATTTGAAATACTTAAATTTAGAACTATCGTTCTTTTACATAATATGTTAACCAGTTATTAGAAGCATTACTTAATCCTGAACAGCGATAACAAACCCTTCGTTTGGTAGCATCAGCTTTCTCCGCCGCAGCCATTCGTTCGACGCTTCTTTGTCGATGTGTGATAGACTGAGATAGGGGACGTGCCACCCCATGCAGAGACTTTTGTTACCATAAATCTATTTTGTGTTGTTCGTTTATTTGTTATTTTTGCTAGAATATTTTTATGTTTGAACGGTTAGTTTTTCAAAAATGTTTTTCTTTTAGTGATATTTTGAAGAAAGAACAGAGAAGAAGTACCCGAAAGCGACGGGCTTGTATGAGAGGTTGAATGACAGGAGAGGAAGCCCGTGAGGTAGGTGAGGATATTAGCAAGTGGCGGGCTGTTGTCGCTGCCAACCCAGAACGGAGAACGGCGTGACTTTTTAATGTTAGCTTTTTTTTTTTTTTTTATGTCATGGGGGCCGAACGGTAAATCACCTGATGGTAAGTGACTACCGTCGCCCATGGGCAACTGCAGGTCAAGTCACAAATGCGTTGCCGGCCTTTGAGATGGGAGTACGCTTTTTTCTTGAAGGTTTGAATGTCGTATCGGTCCGGAAATACCGCAGGCGACAATTTGTTCCATGTAATATTTTGGCTCATACAACACATTGCTATCTACAATTTAGGCCTAAATTAAGTATAGCCTTTACTAGGGATTCTAGAACACGGATTGACATACTGACATACATTTTTGTTTTTGTAAATACATATGTTACCGCCACATCAAAAACTCTTATTTATTTTATTAAAAACTAGCATTTCCTGCGCGGCCGTTTCGGAGATTAGCCGGAACAAACAGACAGACAGTAAAAAAAAATAAAAAGTGATTTTTAGGCATAGGTATCGTGCAAGTAACTGCATGACCTTATGAAAAAACTATTATTTGGACATTACAAACAGACACTTCAATGTTATGTATTTGTATTGAATAAGGGTACCATAATAGATGATAAAACAGTTCGCTAATTAAAATGAGTTAATAAACATTATTATGACTATTTATACCGGTAGGGCTACGCTATTGGTCGGTTGACAATGGTAGGGTGATAAAAGGATAGACATGCATTATAAGTTGATAACAATCACTTGCGTGCGGATGGAGGCACGAACAACATATCAGTTACTGTTATTTTGTGATTTTGCTAGTTTAGACTAGTTTACAGACCCATGTAAATAAGGATATTCATGCATACAAATATTTGCACTGAACGGGAATCGAACCCACGTGCCCTGACGTTGCAGGGATGTTCAGCCAATAGAGGTTGTCATGTTTTCTATTGTTTAGGATTATTCTAGAAAATAAGTATTTGCGTAATTTGTTCTCTAGGCTGTTATGTAGATTTTGGATGTCAATGAGCCTCTTCCTCCAGCTCGGTGTGATAATAATAATGATAATGATTATTAATTGATTTTGTAAATAGAATTTTAAACACTTTTACATATGACTCAGTTCTGGTAAAACAAGGTAGTGACGACATTTGCTATGACTAGCCTTACGGATGTACCCAGTCTTTGGTCCAAAGAGGGAGGGGGAGGGGGGGGGGTTATAGTGACGGCGCGTATATAAAAATATCACTTTATTTTAGTAATTTTCGTTATAATAACTTTTATTTAACCTCCAAAGTATGACGGACTATGGTAATATAACATAGTAATTGTACAATACTAGTTTTGTATATAGATAGGTACATAGGTACTCTATGGGGCTGTAACCCAACCCTCATTGCTGGCCCACTGTCTTCCGCCTCTAGCAGTTACCATAGAACTCTCATATTCCATAAGCGTCAAGTAGTAAACCTTGCGACTTCATCATAAAAAGTATGAAAATGTTGTACATTTTTTAAACAAGAATTTTATCTTACAAAATATTCTCGTCTTGTCTTGTCTTACAAGACAAGACTCAAGAAGATAGTGTTTCGTGAGAACTTTAAAAGGAGACGACTCTAAGTCTTAAGAAAGTTTCTCAAAATTATTGTTTATAGTTTGCAACAGAGATGGGTAAAAATGGCACCGCTAAGCCGTAGCGGCGTCGCTCATCTAAGAAAAATTATGAAGCTTGACAACGATGAAGCTCCAATGTTGAAGTCAACCTAACCTGACTTCTCTTGGTCAGTTAAAGACATAATCAACACAATATATAAACCTCCTATAAAACTGCATTTTTTTATATATGTTCTATAAGTAACGAAATCTCAGGCCTAATAAAATATTTCAGGAAGTAAATTATATTTCATAAATATTGATAACCATAGATAAAACAAAATAACTTATTATTATCTAACACGGAAAAATCTGCCTAAAATCGCTACGAGCGAACCCCAAGATGTGTTTTTAACGCACACATCGACGCACCAACGCACACATCCTAATATAATGTGACATTTATAGACGCGTCAGCTGAAAAACATGTACAGACTGAATTGAGCTTTAATCCCTTATTTCAAGAGCTAAAATACTCGGCAAAAACTGAGCTAAATTAGGATATTTCCAAAGTCAAACACAACTCTTGAACTTTTTGTTTTTAATGGAAATAGAACTCTGTTGCAAAAGGTTACGGTGTAAAATATTGTTTTTGAGGAAAACAGATATGTCATGTCTGTGTTCCGAATTTGAAAGAGCTTTCCGAAAGGAGCCGAGCGCTTACCGATCGGGTCCGAGTGGCGCCGAGACGCGGCGAGTGCCGCGAATGCATTACGACGTAGTGGTGTAGGGCTGGTACATTGGAAAACTGCTATTTTTACATGTATATAGATTTTGGTTGTCATGCTTTCTACAATTTTTTTTTAACAAAGCGATTTTGGTTGACAAATGGATTACGTGATAAATAATTCCATTTAGGTATATTGTTATAGTAAAAAAAGGAAGAAAATAACGATTTATTCTTTTAAGTCTATTTTAATCCCTTGTTGTGTTATTTTCGAAAATATACGATAGGTACTATAAACTATTATATAAAAGAAGATTTAAAGACCAAATTTTGCAAATCATAAAACAAAAATGCCATTCTGTAAGTTCAAACAGCAGTTAAATATCGTAGAAAGCACGAATTCTTTTTGAAAAACCGGAAAAGCTCTGTGCCGTCAGCCCTGTGCGTAGGGCGGGGCGGAGCGGGGCGGGGCGGGAGAGTACGCGCGGGGCGGGGGCGCTATTCGTCGCGCCAGTCCGTCGCGGGGCGCCGCGCAGCCCACACGCGATATGCGCGCCCTATAGCGTATTATGTTCCTCCCCGACCTCCCGCGAGCCTGCATGGTGGACGACGTAGCGACTTATTTGCAAGCGCCCTCCTCGGGACAGGTGGCTACAATTATTAACAACAAACCCATATGTAATTAACAATGATCATATTAACAGATGTTGTGAGCTAATGTTGCTTACCTAAACTGCGTCGGCCGCCCGGGTATTTTCGGGACGTACCGATTTCGCCGTCAAATCGATGTGAACGCACGTGATACTAAGTTTTAGGCTGGATGCAAGTTGTCCGGAACACAAGGTAATATTAAAAAAAAAACTTTTAAAAAGAAGAACTCGCTGTCTAATAGTGAAGATTAAAATATTTTTCAAAGTGTCAACGAATTCGAAAGTCAAAAATGTGTTGATAACATGTCGTGTAAACAGATCGATAGCACGCCTTCAAGATGACAGGTGTTCGACACATACGTAACATATAGAACGGTTTAGTGAAATGTAATAAACCTTTAAACCTTGATTCTAATTTCAACGAAGATACTGCTAATAAAAATATTTCAAATAGTCAAGATGACAAAAATCAAATCAATATAATGTTTACGGCTAAATGTATTAAAAACGACACGCTATCTGACCCTAATTTTATTGGCTATTAAATCAAAACAACCCAATTTCAACAAATAATAAAATCCACCTTGTACCGTGGTAAAACCTAAAATTACATTTATATTGTGAAATAAGTTTGATGACTCAGACTTACGCAGCGAAAGCGCTGAGAATAAAAATCACTTTTTTCCTTAAATATACAAAAATAAAAACATATTTTTAAAAATTATATTTCAAGCCAAGAAACACGAAGTCGTTAAAACATATTGTAGAAAAAATTACAGTGTGACTAAAACACAAATCAAGAATAATCGTCATAAATATGGAAAATATTTACTGAAACAAACATTATCAAACGTATAAAATAATATAGAGTGTTAATCACAAACAATTGATATGAGAATAACATCAGAAAAGCATAGACAAGCAATGATAGAAATAAAAAAGTAAAAAGCCTGGTTAATCGATATGGTGTGGCTAAGATGTGAATAAGTTGACTGCAGGGAAACTACGGCATAGAGTAGCATAACGCCCAACGTTATCTGCAGTTTACGTTGTTTTGCTAAATTCACCTTTATCAGGCTACAAAAACAATTTAAGGATACACAGGAAAGTTCCATTTAGAACTTTAGGCGGTCTTAAACATTTAAACCATTTGTAATCTGTGTTGATGGACTAGAATCTGATTTGAAATAGGAATTGAATTATTTTGATTTAAACGACAAAATCCTCTTTATGTATTCGGCCTTTTATGTCAAACTAACAGATACAAAATAATAATGAATTTTTATATCGACAGATTGTGGTTGATGGGTTTTCAAATATTGATTAGAAAAGAACTCAGGTTCATAGAAAAAAAACGAACTCTATTATAAAACTAGTATAAAAAGGAATGTTTTGAAAGTTAACGTGTATTTTTTTCTCGTCTTGTAAATTTTGGAGTTATTGGCTCTGTGCCCTAATACCCGGCCTTGATCTTGATGATGAATATATGTTAGATAAACATTGTTTTTACGTAATGTTAATAAATCATAATGAAATGCAGGCATTTCCTCTTTCTGTTTAGATTGACTTATGTGATAACTGAGTTCATTGATACGAAATAATTATACAAAGAAATTGTTTCATACAATTACTTCATGGAATAAGCTTTAGTATTTTAATACCGATTGCTGAAAACGATCTCTGATGGGAAGTCCATTGTAAAAGTTTAAAAGGATACGTAAATTATAGCATACTTATAGGAAAGGCAGTAAAGAGAAATTCATTTTAAATATCTAACATTTAAAGAGTAACGTAAAAATTGTGCCTACGATATAAAACGAGGTAACCTTCCAAGTTCGGTGAGCCGAGAGCCAGTGCTTATTCAGCAGAGATAACCCGACCAGAACTCCGTACAACTTGAATTTCTAATTTAATTCCGTACCAGAATTCACTTGTGGCAATTTGATTAAATTTGAAACTTTTAGAGAAGAATCTGGGAACTGTTAATATGAACGTAAAATAATGAATGAAAATAAATCTAAATTTTAAAATGAAATATAATTTAGGATTTAAAATATTCCCAATTCAATAGCAGCAAAAGAACAACACAATGGAGAAAATTCGGTAGATGGAGACTGAAATCAATAGAATCGTTTTACGGAATTTACGATTGATTGTAAGAAATAAGAATTTTATGATGTTTTCTTTGACTTTATGTCACGGAAACGGCATAATTTATTAGCCAAGTAAACAATTATAAGAGAGATGAAACAGAAACTATTCGTAAATAATAACAAGGAAAAACTAATAAAAGAAAACGTAACCAAGACTACTAAAATGCATGCATAATAAGAGTTGTTTAACTAAAAAAAAAAAATAGAATACAAAATAAATGTAAATATAATTAGCATCTCTCAAAAATCGATACGTCAAGTTGATTTTCGAAAATGGAATGTTCATTAAAAATACGAGCACAGATTAAAATGCACCCAAAGTACCCGGCCGGCTGTCGTTGAGCGGACCGCGTCGCATCGGTGTTAACTCGATGTATCCCCCTGTTGTTTTCTTCTATCACCCTTTTTCTTGCCACTCGATGTATGAATGTTTTTCACTAACTGTTAATGTTGATATTTTAATGTACCCATAATAATTGTTAGTTCGAATTTTTTAATGTTTCTGTTGAGTTGCGTGGGCTGTTATGTTTGTTTTACTTCTGAAAAATTTAAAGATATCACCAATTAGAATTCCAGAAATTTCTAAATGTTTACCAAAAAATCTCTTTTTAATTCTAAGAAATTCATATAGTATATAAGTCTTTTCAGTCTATAATAGTTCACGCATCACAATGTGTATTATGTTTTTATTTTAAATTGGATAGTTATGTTGTCTTTGGTATTTTTCTATAATATGTCTTGTCTGTCATTTCTGATTCTAAAAATATATCTTTAGAGTATTGTAAGTAAAGACAACATTACTACATATGTGTATAAAGTGACCAGAAAAATCCTAATATTTCAGAATTACTTAGACTCATTTTGCCCTTTTTGTTCGGAAAAATAAATTGGTCATTGATAATTATTTTATTTTTCTGGCCACAGTGTTTAGTCGATAATTCTGTAAATGTGCATGATTCCCGAATGCACTACCCTAAAAGCGAGAATGTGTTGCACGTACCTGTATATTTTTTACTGTTCCTTTTTTGAATTTCTCTTTTAATTTCACTACTCCAAGCAAAGAAAAGTCCATTAGTAAATTGGATTTTTTATATTGATGTTTTTTTCGATTCTACAGCATAGGTAGTTATTCCTAATACCTGTCTGTAGTCTCGAATGTATATTTAACTATAACCGTGTTTTTCTTGATACAGATTTTGGGTCAGATTTATAAAAAGCTGTAGTTGCTTCATTTGATAATATCCGGAATGTAAAATGGGTTAATACCATTTTGCTGCGACAGGGATCTAAGGAATGTGGAAAATTTTCGTGGGTTATATAAATTGCCAGACTATAAATTAGAACTCCAGTTAACATTAATTTTATAAAGTAATTTACGCATTTGGAAATAACGATTTTGTGCGAGTGGTATTTTCGCGTATCGTCATTTAGCTATCATTTTCTGGAAATCTGGAATTCCTAAATAAATTGTAGAGGCTTCTACATTTTATTATAGAATTCTATATTTAAAATGATTTTAAATATAGAATTAAGTATTTAGTTAAGTATGTTACGGACATATTTAAGTGCCGCACATTTCGTTGAACAAGCTACGATTATGAGTAAATTGATCATTTATTAAACTGATTATAATCATATAGGTACCTAATCAATGCAGGGAAGGTAAGGGTAAAATGGCATTTAATCAACTTTTCGGGGTTTTTATTTCATGATTAATTTCTATTAGCCACGGGTACGATGACAGGGTATACTGGACCTGAAACAATTGAATTTCTTTACCAAGATAATTACGCAGTTGTGTGTTTCTGGATATTCGTCCCGTTATATCTTTTTTGTTAGCTGCGGCTGAGTCTTTTCATTCTTTTGCGCCAACAATTACTGTTTTGGATTTTAAGCAGCTGAGATTTTGGAAGTGAACTGTTAATATTGGTCCTGGTCGGATATTCAGTGTTTTTAAATATTACGGAAACCGTTAAAGATGACACAGGTGTGTGGCCTTTAGTTTGTTTGTCAGTAATTAGAGCTACCTTGAAACTATTCCTAATATATTCGTATTTTGACTCACAACTGGCCGACTGTTTTTTTTTAAACCTAAGTTATTTACTCCCAAAGTTCCATTGTAATCAGATGAACGGTTTACAAAACCATAAAATACGAACATTTAGAAAAACATTTTACTTGCCTTTCTATTCGTTCCTAAAGTCTCCAGAATGAAAATTATCGTTATGTGCCGGCGAATCGAAAGCAATCGTTCCATAGTGCTTTACAGCTCTACAAACCGGTTTATGGCGGTTACGGTTGTAGCTTAGTGTTACGGTTCGTGTTTATTCTTTTATCTCTGGACACTTACTTTCTTATCGTTTTTTTTTCATGCAAAAAGTTTGCAAATAAGAAACTGGCCTGCTTGGCTTTTCTAGCCGATGCCTATAAACTTTCGCATTACTAGTTAGAGTATCACGTGTGCGTTGCCAAACCTTGGAGATACGGTGAACCGGTTTAAAGTACAACCATAGATAGTAGAAGTTAGAAGCACAATCTCTTTATATTAAAAAGTGTCCGCTGAAAGACGATCAATTAGGGTGGCACCACTGTAATTAGTGGGTAAATTTTAAGTAAGCACCAAAATGTTTTTTATTGGAAACGTTGGTCGGGGCTCTTCATCTCTGGACTGCAATTACTTTAATATGTATAGTAGTAATTAGCGCGTCTATTTATATTTTAGAATAATATTTTACATTGACCTCACATTTAATTTACGCTTATAAGTAATGTAACCAAAATTTAAAAAAAAACATTTTGAAAAAGAATGTCTTTGGAGTTTCTTGCCTGTTCTTCATCATAGGATCTACGTATTGGAACAGGCAACTAGCTTCACGACTGACTTAGTCTGATTGACTCCTACTCCTGACAATTCAAAAATATCTGTTATTGGTTTAATTGAAATAAATGGTTTTGATTGATTAATTAAGAAAGTGAAGTAAACAGGGAAAGACAAACTGCCGCCTTGACCGCGCCTTGGCATACTTTTCGATATGATATTATTATTCTTTTATATGTTATTTTCGAATGCCTAATTATGTAGGGTGGTCTTTTGCCCGCGGTTCCACTCGCCTTAACGTAGATCTTGTCAATCAATTTGGGTTCCCTCGGGAACTGTACTTTTTTTCTGGATGTAAGGTACCCCTGACAACGAATATGCAAAATTTCATAATGATCGGTGCAGTAGTTGACGCTTGAAAGCGTAACAAACAGATGAACAAACTCCCTTTCTCCTTCATAACATTAGCTGTTGCCCGCGACTTCGTTCGCTTGGAAATATTGGTGAAATCTATTCCACGGGAATCGTACATTTTCCGGGATAAAAAGAGCAGATAGGCCACTTTTTCAGAATGTAATCTATCTCTCTGCCTAATTTTATCAAAATCTGTTAAGCCGTTTTTGCGTGAAAGAGTAACAAACATACATCCATCCTCACAAACTTAAAAAATATTAGTAAGATTAGTTAGGAAGTTAGTTGAGGTTCTGTAAACTGCGGTTTACGGTTTTAGTCCCCAAAAATCTACTTATTTAACTGATTTTCGCTGGACAATTTTTGAGTTTCCCGCCTATACACGATGGTGCTCCTTACTTTTGCCCCCATAAGTACCACACTAGAAGTCCTCATTGTATGGTGGAGACACACAGTTATGGCAGCTGTAATTTAGCAGAAGACCGAAGGTCAAAGTTGTCGTGCTATCTTCCTGTTTTATGCCATAAATATACTTACATATACAAATAACAATTCGTATGTACTATAAGAGAGGGAGAAGAAACACACATAAACTTTATTACATACATAATGGGCGCTTAGATCTTAGTGGAAGCGATAAAAAAAGATGAAAGACACAATAAATAAGAATATTCTCGAATTCGGAAGTAGTACTAAATATGGGACTATCGTAAATTGTTGCCTATAGAACCTTTTTGTGGTTTAATTTGTCTAATTGTGTGTGTGTGATTTCATGGGGTTATTATTTAAACATTGTGAGAAGGTTAAGCAACTCCTCTTGTGGTTGCGGTGATAGATGAATTTTTCCATACTTATTTTGGAGTGTAATTACTTTAATATTTACTTTCTAGTCTTTATAAATAAGAATATATTTGTTTATAACTACAAGCAGAATATTGATAAGATAAGATAAGTACAATAGTACATACATGAGCATGCAAGGTATTCAAAAATAATTATGCTTCAATAGTGTTTAGCCGTTTCTATAACGGCGGGCGAATATTTAAAAAATATTATTTTTAAATTAAGAATACACAACAAAAAAAAAAATAATGCTTCAATAGCGTTTAGCTGTTTCTATAACGGCGTACGAATATTTAAAAAACTTATTATTTTTAAATTAAGAATACACAACAAAAAAATTAGGAAAAAAAATTATGATCCTAACGATTATTTATGTCGAAATTGATACTAAAACGAATCATTCACTACTTTCATCAGCTGTAAATGTGTAACACTTTTTAATTATATTTTATACTATGCTTCATTAATAATTAATAAAAGCGTAGACTCTTTAAAGCTGTCCTGGTTACTTAAAGTAAATAGAAGTAAAAAAAAATATGTTTTATACAATTACAGACAGGTTTTTTCGTTAGAACCCTTACAAATAATGGCGATTTATACCATGCGATGGTTTTACTACATGTAGTGTTAGGTTTACAAAAATAGATATATTAATTTGATATAAATTCGAAATATTGTATTCGTTTGTTCATGTTTGGGGAGTGGAAACGAATGTTACGGGCCACACCGAATGTTTACCCCGAGAGAACAGTTAATTTAGGGGGCCTATTTGCTCGTGGCCAGCATCGAGTTCGGACGTGTGTTTAAAAGTGTATTGAAATGGAAGAATATATATCTACCCTACAGTATTCACGTGAGTTTTATTGTACTGTCATTTTTACCTTTATTTGAGATATCTTACAGTAGCATATATTTAGTTTCACGAAATAGTAAACATAATCAAACATGCATGACTTTTTCTTGACGCTCTTATTAAGTTTATAAAAATGTAGGCAATGTTACGCAATAAAACGCCTATCTCATATACGATACCCTTTTATTAGTATACCAGTTGATTATTATCGGTTATAACTACAAATTATGACAACGAAAACCCCGAGCATATTATGATAATAACACGGCATTACTATCCACCTTCTAATTTTTTACTATTCGATGCTTCGTTTAGAAGCTCTTAATTTCATTTTCCCATTTGTCTGAACAGGACTAGAATTGTCATCTTTTTTTTATATGTCTAACGAACAGACATAACAAAACGTAGGTTTCCTTTCAAACTCATATACAGTAAATTAATGAAAATAAACAATTATAGGAACGTTTTCTGACTGGTAATGGATTTTCTTAGCGCTATTCGCGGTATAAGAATCAGATGAACGTATCTATAAAAAAGTAAAAATCGTATTTTTTTCATACTACGGGTCACAAAGTGCTCCTTTATGAAATGCCAGAAACGACGTAATTGTAAATGCAATATTTCACAAATTCCAAAATAATAAAATAGCTAAGGAACTACAAGGAACTAGGTATATTCTCGGAGTATTTTTGCTCTCCTGTAAAATTAAGAAAATGTAGATACGTTCATCTGGTTCTTATACCGCGTATTGGCGTAGGATTAAATTATTTTTGGGGGGTCCCTAGAACTCCAGAGGGGCATTAGTGACACGATAGTTAAACATCAAATCCATATGATTCCATCTAATTACCAGTGCGTATAAACTTACGCACGTATGTACGTTTGAAATGAAATGGATCATTTTCTTAGCGTATTATTTCTGATACTGAAAGAGATTAAACAGTGTTACTGTGTTTTGACTGCGATCTTCTTTAGACTCTAATCCCTAGACGTTTTCAGTTACTTACTCAAACCTTATCCTGCCTTCCTACCATCTCCTTAAGTTCTTAATTTGCTAACAATCCTCCACTAATAGTCATTATGGTAAGAGATGGAGGAACATTATTCCCAAACTATTCTACTTCAGCGCTACAAAATAAGGCCTCCAGGGAAGTTTCCAGAATACATCATACTTTACTACTAAAAGCAATTTATGTAATAAGTTGGAGGCGCATCAGTATGCGGCCTACGGCTTGTTTACAAGATAACTCCAAAATCTTATATTGATGTTGTAAATCACGATGTACGAAAACAGCGATCTTAACTTCGCGCGTGTTATTTGATGAGGGTAGGCTGGTAAGTGAAAGTTCAGATTTAATCAGTTCAGATTCTGTGACATGGTTCTAAATGTATTGGATCAACAGTCATAAAGTTAGTTTAGATATCTGACGGTCATATTAAAGTATATTCAGTAGTGATAAATGGGCTGCGGAAACCGCTCAGTGTTGGAATCGGTGGGAAAATCCTATGTGTAGTCCTATCCCATCCCATGTCAACAGCCAAAGGGTTTAAAAATATAATAAAACTAGCAACCCGCCCGGCTTTGCACGGGTGGCAAAGCTATATTGATTTTTGGCGACCTCTTCAACAACTTGACTTGCCTGTTGGCCTAGTGGTTAGTGACCCTGACTGCTATACCATAGGTCGTAGGTTCGATTCCCACCCGAGTCTGGGTGTTCTTTGTGTCCGTTGTTTGTATGATTATAAAGTCCCCCGCGACACAGGAGTAATTCCTAATGCGGAAGTTGTCTTTTTTTTAAATAGAACAATCATCGTCATATTTCAGCCATTTTACACAAAACCTTAATGAATTATACACGTTCCTCATTAATCATTCCGTCTATTGGTGAAAACCGTATGAAAATCTGTTTGGTAGTTATTGAGTTCACGCGGACAAACAGACAGATACGGCGGGGTCTTTGTTTTATAACATGTAGTGATCATTCGTCTCATTTCCCGAATTTATGTTTTACTGTAATTAAAAAATATATATGTATATCGGTAGGACTACTGAAAAGCTGTATATCGCTATCTCTTTTTCATTCAGGTCAGAGGTTTCAGGCTCTCATAGACTTTTAAAAATAGTGATTCTTAAACTGACAAAATAGTGGCTTCACTGCTGCAGAGGATACGTGGTAGCCCTAACCGTCTTCTGAGTGTCATTGCGGACAGACATGACAGTCCTATAATTAATTATTTATGTTATATATACTTACATAGTTGTTAAGGTCAATTGTATACTAACGAATTATGGATATATTCTGAAATAAATGGATTATTATTATTATATTCTTAAACTAGACGAACATTTATGAAATAAAAACAAATGACTTCTGATCTTAGGTTCGTCGGAAAGGCAATCTGCGCTAAGTTTTAATGTTGAGAAATAACAGTTAGGCTGTAAGTGGTGCGTTAGGAGCTGTGCCAGAAGGTACACCTGCCAACCAGCCCTGATGACCTTCACGGGCGAAGTTTTATGTGTAAGTTTTATCTGGGCATTGTCCAGTTCAGTTTTTTTAATATTTAGGTAATCAAATAAAGTAAATAAGTCGGTCAAATATCTATATATTAATAAGTGAAGCGAAAACTTTGGATCCCGTTTTACGAGAATTGGGCGGACGGAGGAGTATGAAATTTCGCACACTTATAGTTTATACAGAGAAGAAGTGACGAATGCTAAAATTTTTGAACAATATTTACTACAAAGTTAAAAAAAATGCAAAAACGGGTACATACAGCTATGAGTGTCCAGTATATATTTTGACCTGTCATGGTACAAAAGTCTATACATAGAGAGGTCAAGTAATATTGACCAATGAAATAAACCATGGTCGAAATTCGACCACCACGGGATCGCTAGTAATAATAATAACTCCACACATCTCACACACGGTCGTCTGATCCCAAACTAATCAGAGCATGTACTATGGTAACCAGACCGCTGATAAACATACTTGTATATATTAAATGATTTGAGCCATGCTTCGGCACGTATGGGCTGGCTCGACCGGAGTGATGATACCACGGCCTCACAGAAAACCGACAGTGAAGCAATGTTGTATCGCTTTTCGCCGCGTGAGTGAGGTTACCGGAGGCCCTAACCCTTCCCTCTCTACCCCCTCTTCCCCTACTCCCACCTTAAAGGGCGGCAACGGACTTGTGACTCTTGAGTTGCAGGTACCCATGGGCGGCGGTAGTCATTTACCATCAAGTGACCGGTGTGCTCGTTTGCCCCCTATACCATAAAAAAAAATGTTCAGAATTACCATTCAAAATTAGAGCCTGCTCGGATGTTCAAGATACAGACTCTGTGTGAACAGGCTAAATTTTCTGAACTCTTTTCTAATTAAAAGAATTCAGAGTATTTTCAAAGGACTTCTAAAAAGAAGGAGGCTGAATTCAACGATTATTTTTTTATGAAGCAACGAAAAATGATGACCGCAAATCGATTTTTTTAACAAACTCTATCTGTGGATTCTGCGCAATACTAATGTAATTGGATGTTGGTTGTATACAAATTATCCATATGGCCATATGGCCACCAAAATTACCCAAACTGGGTAATTTTAAATTGGTAAATTAAAAATATTTATACAGCATGTAAGTTTGAGCTACGCGAAAAACTTACCAAAACCTCTTTCTGTTTATACTTATCACAATACAAAAGCCAGTTTATCATAAAAATGCGAGATTAAGGGTTTATAGTCATTAGTTTCAATTGGCGCTACGCAATGTACGCGGTATTCTTTTTGTGCGGTACGGTAAATGACCTTAAACGTACAGCGCCGTCGAAGCTGATTGCATAAATGTTGTTTAATTGATTACATTGCAGTTTTTGGCCGTATGGGGCACTTATTTTTTTTTTTCGGTAAAATGTTCTGTTTACTCATTGTGATATCACTTTTAACCAAAAAAAAAAAATAAAAAAAAAATATCTGTCTGTCGTAGGACTGCACGTCAGAAGTGAAAACATAACTGACACAACTGTCATATGAGCGTGTTTTTCCCCATGGCAAAACCGCACATCGTGCTTAAAGAAGTTTTCACTTCAAAAAGTATGAATTTCGCAGCAGAAAATTCCTATGATTTTCGACTCAGAATTATGGTCTGAATACACTATTTCAATATTCGGTACGGTGTTTCTTACAGCCTGTATATATTCAAATTCAAATTCAAAATCATTTATTCAATTAAGACACTAAGTGACATTTATGAACGTTAAATTGAAGCTACTATTAAAAATCATAGATCGATCTATGATATATATGGCGAATGGAACGTCGTTCCAAGCGGGTGTCCCTAAACACCTCCCGATTTTTCTTGATTTTCTATCAAAGAATTATTTATGTTCATTTATTTTGGTCCAGGATACGATTGTATCCACAAGTAAATCATTAGCTCTTAAATAACTAGTCCGATTCGTATTTATACCTGTTTATTTATTACTCTAATCCAGAATACTGTACAGTTCCAAGTTTTCGGACTATGACAGTGTCCGCGTGGGTGGTACATGCCTGAACCATGACATCGTGGACTATCTGCATATTTAGCCACGTTTATACGCCTCGTGGCTCATCACCTGATGGTTTGTGAAGCACTTAAAGTCATTCTTCCACTGAAAGATAGCTTAGCTAAAGATATATCTGGTGTTTTTACAAAATGTTGTCATTTCTCCGTAATAAAAGTGCCACTGTCTCATTTCAGAAAAAAGTCAGTTTTTGTATAGTGACTATCTTCTCTTTATATTATATTATATACGAAATATCCAAGCCAATGCTTGGATACTTCGATTACCTAATTTTTTTTATTATTGTTTTACATTAATGTTCCTTATTTTGAAAATAAGGAACATCAATTCCTTTTTTTTTAATTTATGACTTTTAAAAATTTGTTCCGTATTTATTGTCCTGTTTTGACTTTAGAGTCCTGACTATGGGCTAATCCGCGTCATCCTGCAAACGGTAAAGTGGTGTCTGTAGACATCACCTAACTGCCTATTACGACTGCACGGATTGCGCGACTGTTTAAGTTGTCCTACCACCACGCTGTGCCGAGTGTTGTCGGTACAAATTCCACACGGAACAAAAATTTGTGTGATCCATAAATAGTTGTCCCGAGTCTGAGTGATCTTTGTTTTCATTGTTTGAATATTTCTAAAGTCCCCCGTGATACATGAATTACTAATAGTACGGGAATCGTCTTTTTAAGAAATAAAAAATATATCGAATGTTGTATGTTGGGTTCACATAACTACAGAAGTATATTTTATATTTTCTCTGTTTCGGTATATTTTTAGTGTTCTTAATTGTAATCTTTTAAAGTCAGTCACATACCTACATATGTTCTTCTTTACAAATGGCATCTAAAGGATTTTACAATGTTCAGGTCCTTGGTACTGAGAGAGTATAGAAGTATAGAATACAGTCACTGGTTACCATTATTCGAGTCGTGCCCTTGTTTACGAATTTAATATACATGGAATGCATGGAATACTATGAAAGGACACTCAGAAAAACGGATCATCGAGATCCCTCTATAGAAAAAAAAGTGTTTTTTTTTATGTTAACGAATTGTCTATGGGCTACTGTCTTATGTGTCTATTGTGTATTATTGTCAGGAAAAGGTTCTTATGAAAGAAAAAATTAAGAAAGTTGCGCGGAAAATTAGAAAACTTAACGAGGGACTTACGTGGGTGAAACCGCGGGGCACAGCTAGTCGTTTTATATAATCAGATATTTATATATTCTGTAGACGTTAATTAAGTATTTTGTTAGTCATAAGACATGACAATTTGCTACTTATTGAAACGGACCTTGAGCTACTCAGCCTAGTTGAAGCTATTCGTTAGCAATCCTTTCTTAGGATAAACTTTTCCCGTGACACATCAATATATTCGTAGTACAAATAGCAGTTAACTCACGGCTATGGAATTTGTAGCATAGCACAGCTTAGTTCAAGATGGACATCAGACTTTACTATGCGTAAACCCTGTAGTATGTTAACTTTACTATAATCAATTATAATTGTAAAAACGACAGCTATTTTATCGGATCTAACGCCTTAGGTTTTTTCCTTTTGTGTACCTACTGGCTGTCTCTACGTCGATTACAGCTGATCTGGTGTTTCTCATTAGACGCCATTATAATAGGTATTTCCTTAAGTGTGCATAATCTAAGATTGGAAAGTCAACATTATCATCTTAGCTACTGTAGATTACAGATACTACGTTCAATTTAGACATCTTAAGGCGTTACAATTTACGTTTTTAAGATGCGAGAATATTCATACAAATTTTTTGAAGCGAAAACTTCTTTAGGCACGTTTGTGCATTTTTGCTATGGGGAAAAAGCACTGAATTCGTGACCGTCACGCTAATAATACATATTTATATCCACTAGAGGGCGCTAATCTAAATATTGAGTTCTGTCAGCTCCTTATTAATTAATGTCACCAACCTGCTAATGTGACGTTTTAAGTTCGTCGTTTCGTTTAAGTTTTCATTTCTGTCTGCAGTCCCATGACTGCCTTTTTTACTTTACATAAATAAGTATACATATACACAGAGGGATATACATATATACACATTGTCCTTTATGTACAACGTAGTAGTAATCAGTTTTTTCAGAACTAGTAACCCGCATTTTTTTTTAATATTTCAGTTTTGGAGTATCTCACCTTGAGCTCTAAAAATCTATCTATAAATATAAAAATGAATCCCTATTTCCCTTGGTCACGGCATCACGTGTAAACGACTGGACTGATTCCGCTAATTCCTTTTTTTTGTGTTTGTTATTGTCAGGAGAAGGTTCTTATGAAAGAAAAAACTTTTAAAAGTTGCGTGGAATATTGGAAAATTTAAGAAAACTTAACGACCATATTAACTTTTCTAATGTAACCTTAGCGCTTTTGACATAAGTGTCAGTCGTTTGACAGTTGGCGCGATTGATAGAATGCGCGCTGCAAATACCATTTAAAACAGATGCATCGGTCGGAACTCTGTTTTTGGAATATTTTTTTTTTAATTATACCAATTCGAATTCAATATTCATAGTTAAGACAGGACAACTTCTGTCGGGTCAGCTAGTAATAAATAAAAGCAAATTTTATTTTATTCAACAACAAGATTTCAATAATTAAGAGTATTTCAATAAGAAAAAAAACTAAAAACCTTTACCTACTCGCCCTAGTAAGTATCTCGGGTATAAAATATTTAATCTCATTAATTATTTCAAGAGATTTCAGGGCCATACTGGATTTCCGTTTAAATTTCAAACGACTGGGGTTGAAACAATATAGCTTGACTAGTGTTGAGGTCTTGCTATCGAGAAGGGTCGCTAGGGTCGCTTGGAGAGGGGTAGAGGGTCGACAGGTTCAAATTACCACTCGTCTTACGAGTGTTTTTGGGTATTGGTAACTTCTTATCGTCAGGAAGGCTATCTAATGGTTACTTAATGAGGAAACAAGTGACTATTTGGAGAATAGACTCTTTGTTACATAATGTGTTAGTACCTGGGAGACCGAGCGACCTACTCGGTAGCTTTTTGAAAAAAAAAAAAATATTTGTAAAATTGCGTTTTTACAGAAAATATAACTATGCAGTTGAACTTAAAATGCAAAACTGTATCTATATACAAAATTTCATAAAAATCGTTACAGCCATTTCTCAGATATCCGAAATATATATATAGACAAAAATAAATACATACATACAAGAATTGCTCGTTAAAAGTAATAAGATTAGTTTAATGACTACATTTTTAGGCTTATATTTTTAAATCTATTTTAGTCTATATTATCTATTTTAAGTATATTAAGTCTATTTAACGTCTCTGACTATATCTTGTTGTAACATGTTATATAAAATACAAAGTGCAGAGTGATTATTTTAACACGTCAGCTCTTAATTGACATGACAGACAGTACTAAGAAATATAGTGATGACCAATATCAATGAAAATTCCTAAATCTCTAGTCCTATGACGCGTCAGGCCGACAGTCCGTTGCCAAGCACCTTGGCCACGTGTATGACAACCTCTGCCAACTGGCATATTCCGCCCTTGACACTGCTCGCGCCCAATGTCTTCGAATTATGATATATAGTTTCCTTAGCTAAGTTTCGCTAATTGGAATTTTGAGTTAAAATTTCCTGTGATGTGATGAGTTTAAATTTATGGTTGTGTTGTTTTTAATGATTTTAATTTTTAAACTAACATGATTACTATTATTTTCTATTAGCGGGAGATTATTTTTCGCATTGTTGCAAGCCTGTCTAGTGACAGCTAGACGTACAGACTTTCTTATGGTGTCACTCTTTGAGTACAGGACTTTGAAAATAATCTGAAAAGGTGTATAATTAAAAATAGATTTTACATGATGATACTATGTATACCTAATATGCACCTACTTACCCACTGCGCACATAGGAAACAGGCAGTCATGGGACTGCCGACAGAAGTGAAAACTTAAACGAAACGACGAACTTAAAACGTCATATTAGCAGGTTGGTGACACTAATTAATAAGGAGCTGACAGGACTCAATGTTCAGATTAGCGCGCTCTAGTGGATATGTATTATTAGCGTGACGGTCATGATTTCAGTGCTTTTTCCCCATAGCAAAAGTGCACAAACGTGCCCAAAGAAGTTTTCACTTAAAAAAAAATATGCTTCCTCATCCTTTTTTTTTCATTTTCGACTATATTTTGTTTTTTTTTTAACGCAAAGACAACTATAATATAGTCAGCCTAATAAAAAAAATTGTATTCTATTGTTTCAAATACCAATTTTAAATATAATCCCCAAACTATGATGTCTTGTGTTCTGAGGAATTGTTTCGTCGCGTCATTTAGCATTAGAATTCCACATTATAATATAACTAAGCTCGGATATTATTAAATTGTAGAATTTACCTTCCTTCTATGGTATTTCCCAAATGCTACAGCTTAAAGGAAAAAAGATTTTTACGATATTCATACTGTGATTACATATATTGCGTTTAGAAACAGATCAAATTTGACTTGGTAGTGAAATGTTACTTATTTTTCTATTACTTGTTAGTTTAGTTTTAGGAGGACTTTTAGGAGGGCCGTATATTATCGATTTTGACAAGACAATTATCAGAAACAATTACCTTTATTACTTAAAATTGTTACAAAAAAAAAGTTAATTTAAAATTTATTACAAAAGGAAACGTTACTTCAAATGTTAAATGATATCCTGGTGAACTGACACTGCTAATAAACAAGACAATTCGGTACATTAATACAATAAAAAAACCAAATAATATTGCTGAAAATTTCAGTATTTGAAATGGTCACATGTGATCAAATTTCAGTCTGCAAAAACCAAAGGCAAGCTTAAAAAGCAATAATTATAATTCACTCCAAAGGCTTACCGCATTATACCTACACGTTCATTATCAGCTATCAATCAGCTCAAGGCTAAAACTCAATAAATATTAATAAAATCGATCAAAGTTAGTTATACTTTGAACTTTTAAAACAACACACGAATCGTATCATTTCCACTTCCATTCACACACGTTTAAAATTTCACGAAACTTCGCAAGTTGCGTCTGATCTCGACAACAAAAGACTCGCAGGAAAATATAATCATTTCAGTATTTTCAGTTCAGTGTTTATCTGAGGGGTTCCGGCTACCCTTCAGATGCAAGCGGAGATATTGGACCGTTCAGGTGGAAACTGGATACTGAGATAATGTTAGTTTATTTAGTTGACAGTATTTTTGAGAAGAAAATAACCGGCGACCTTTGGGGCGTAGCGGTTGAACATTTGACTGCAACGATCGATCCCTGTTCAGTGTTAATATTTGAATTTGTGTGTTATTTGAATCTAAACAGCACTGTGTACCCAATTACATACATATATACATCAACTGTGTGTTATTAGTAACTTTTAAACTTTCGCGTTCCATGATATATAATTATTTAAACGGGAATCAACACGTTCAATAGGGATAACGTATCTTTGAATTGCCTGACGTTTCGTCTGGCCGTGGTCACATGCTAACTGATGATGATACCTATTGTACTTATAAAATTAAGATAAGGTAAAGGCTACTGCGGTCGGTGTTTCATGCCGAGAAATGGCCTCATTCTGAGAGGATATAGCGTGCATTCACGAGTGTAGCATTAAATAATATCCCTGTATGAATACACGTAGCATAAATACGTCCTAAGGGCAGTGCCCACGATCTGTGCAAGTCAATCGAAACATCGGATAAACGTTTTTGATTTAGATACACATCTAATATAGTGTGTAAAGTATTAAATTTTTGCCCTTTCTTTTGGAGAATAAAGTTAATTCTTTTTCCATCGTTCTGATAACTGTGGGTTTAAGTTCGCTGGCGTTGCCTTTTATACATCTTCTATTTTCAACTATTGAATAGATTTATCTACACCTCATCATCACTGTCATATAAGAACTGCAATCCGTATGTCTGTCATTTGAAAGTATCTTTTAGGCATCGTATTCGTGTATCTAGAAAGATAGTGGTAAAACAATAGATTATCTAAACAAATATAAGCTTTCCTAATATCCTCCTCCTCGCGTCGTGTTCCTCATTACTGAGGGTCATGGTTCCCCGTTGAAGTTAACCTCTCTTTAACAATGTACCTCCATCTGCATCTTTCCTTGGCACCGTGAAGTGCATCGTGCAGTTTGGAGTTCAGAGTTGTGGGTATTTGGTCAGAGACCACTTAATTGAGCTACGATCTCTTGGCCTTTTGAAGATGTTCGAGATTGTATCTCCTTTCGTAATATGTGGCCAAAAACACCAAAATCCTGCGTGGGCACTAATCTATAAATATAAAAACTTCGTTTCACGTTCGTGTTTGCGATGAACTCCTTAAATAATAAACCGATTTTAATGAAATTTTTCACAATATGTGCAGTTCGGTTCAACTTGAGAGATAAGATAGTTTTTATGTCAATTTATTGTCACAATATTTTTTTTTTCTAAATTACTTAGCGCTAATCTCTGAAACTATCTGTCTGGGGATTTCAGGAAAAAAAAAATTGGGAAAAGTTTTGGATCCTTGGAAGAGGAGCAGTGTCATATGTGAATGAAAGAATGAATAAAAAAATTGTTCTTTGTGTTTTGGTTGGCCCGTGTGCGGAAAGGAATAGAGGTATCAAAACATTGTTGACACCACCGTTTATCATCATATACACTAGTACAAATATATTATAGTTTAAAAGAACTAAAAAAACACACTTTAATAGCCAACCGAACTAAAACGTAGAACATTTCTTTTTTAATTATGAAGAGTTTGTTCTATAGCGATATAAATTCACTTTAACTGTAATTAAGCTATTAACAAAATAATTAATTTGATTGTAAAAAAGCGTGAGGTGCTGGATGTCCAATGTTACAAATAGTTCATTGGAATCTGTTTATCTGAGTAGGGTTATTTAAAAAAATATAGTAAGTAGTTTTAATTATAAGCCAGTGGACTGTTTATCGCTAAAGAACAAAATTTTCATATTATTATTTTTTTTACTTTTAGTTCCGTTTGATATTAAAGCATGTTTTTTTTCAGATTTTTTAAAGTACAATTTATTTTCTTATTTTTTAGTCTTGTCATTGGTCCCTGATACGTGTGAAAATTTTCAAGTTAATCGGACGTAGGCCGGCAACGCATTTGTGACTCTTGAGTTGCAGGTGTCCATGGGCGACGGTAGTCACTTACCATCAGGTGACCCGTCTGCTCGTTTGCCCCCTATAATATAAAAAAAGTTTTAAAGTTGCTGAAAATTACGTTGAAACATTCCGTACATAGAAACAGGTCAAGTTAATTTAAAGCCTTCGGAAAGTTTGAACTTTGAACCACATATCAGCCATCTTACATTTTTGTATAATCCAGCCCATTGTAGTAGCCCGCTTGTATTAATCATACCAAATTCTATTGGATATAATAAATACAGATAAATAATGGATTATCCCATCAATGCCTACAGTTCAATCACATAAAAGTAATCTCAATGACGCAAGTAGTTTCGATTCATGCTCTACGCAATTTGTACTGTGACGTAGGATTTCTTTTTTATTAACAACTAGTTTTTGTACTACGGCTCTGATAGCAAGGTTTAGGTTTTTGGAACACGGCGTTAAAAGCAAGTTTTCAATTGATGACTATAATTAGGCTTTTCATAACTTTTTTTTTGTGCGTGTGGAAACTCCCTCGGGCCGTCACACCACCGGGGTTTTCGGGGGGCGGTGTGTCAGAATCGAACCGACTAAAACCACCGTACTGCGCCATAAATAGGAGGGATCCGGGAACAGCTTCTATTAAGACATCCGGACCTCTTCTAGACCTCTAGGCGACGTCCAGGCTCACGCGGACGCCGCCTCCTCGCAGGAGCCTTTTCATAACACAATCTAACGTCTATTACTACAACTGCCACCTTTTTTTTATGGTATAGGGTGCAAACGAGCTGACGAGTCACCTGATGGTAAATAACTAACGCCGCCCAGTAACCTTACTCACTCGGAGAAATACAATGCAAGCATTGCTTAACTGCCGGTTTTCTGTGAGGCCGTGGTATCACTCCGGTCGAGCCGGCCCATACGTGCCGAAGTATGGCTCACCCACTTTAAACATAGAAACACAGACCAATGCAAATAAACAAATACATGCATACAAATATTTGCACAAAGCGGGAATCGAACCCGTGACCCTCAGCATGGCAGGCGAATACACTACCGCCGTCGCCACAGAGGTGAAATAAATAATTATGTAAATATACGGAAATTAACGCTATCATGTAATAGGTATTACATACCTTTGAATTGCCTGACATTTCGTCCAGGTTGTACTGGCCGTGGTCGGAGACTAACTGAAAAAAAACTTAGTGTACTTGAAACATCGCTGCAGCTTGGAGTAACGTGCAATTTGACAACTGCATCCTGATTTTAGATCTAGTAGAAATACATCTCTAATAGTGTTGGCTTAGTGGTTAGTGACCCTGACTGCTACGCTACGCTAGGTCGTGGGTTCGATTTCCACCCGAGTCTGGGTGTTCTTTGTGTCCGTTATTTGTATGTTTGTAAAGTCGGAGTTGTCTTTTAAAAAGAAGAAGAAATGTCAAAACTGCGTAAATGCTATGAATACGCTAATAGTGTTGATAAGGGTAGTTTTTCCACCGTCTTACAAGTCCAATTCATATTGACAGGATATGACAGGCATGTTGTCTAGTGGGTAGTGATCCCAACTGCTGAGCCAGAGGTCGTGGATTCGATTTTCTATGTCTGGGTGTAATTTATCTATAATATATAAGTATGTTTATTAGCAGTCTAGTTACTATAGTACAGACTCTGCCTAGTTTGGGATCAGACAGCCGTGTGTGGGGTGTCTCTAGTCATTATTATTATTATCTCCCTTCAGAGCAAGCATAGCTAATGAAAAAAAAATTGGATTGGTGAACTACAATTAGATTCACAAAGTCGTCTCAATTCCTATTCCTATCTTTTGGCAATCCAAATCCCAATTCTAATTCTAAAATCCCAATTTTTGTCAAGTTGCCCTTACTCTAAGGCAACTGTTTTGTTAAAAGCAAAAAGTTTCCAGCAAACTTAGGACACGGATAGAAACCGTTACAATATCTACTAAAATTCAACAATTTTTTACAACAAGTTATAGTTAGATGTATAAACGTGTCACCAAAAAGAATGATGTATCAATCAGAGCATGTTTCAGTATTCCAATGTGCGGAATGAAAGCCGTGAGTCTAGCGACCGACGTCCGTTGCGTCCATTTTCCGATAATAGATCTCATCGTCTCACTCACACGAACATTGCGCAAACGCCACCAGCCCAGAGCTAAAACAGGGGCTCAGCCATACTATATTTAGTTCTGCAACACTGCATCGCATCGTGTTATGCCCATAGAAAACATTATCGACGATATACCGCACGTTATATGGAGACCGCATATTCCCAGCCAGATTTTCGCGAACACAAATTGCTGTATAATATTCAATTAGGTCGAACGATATTGATGGCAAGCGAGCCGGCCGGCAATTTTGGTTAGCGCATCTGCTGCTCCTATGTGCGTAACATTTGATATACGATTAGTTTTCGAACCGTTTTCGGACGATCACGGTCTATGCTCCATTATCGGCAGTTAGTACTTGTGTTTGGGTCCGTTCTAGTCCATTGCTGTGACCGTTCGTCCCTCAAAGTGCGACGCGCGGACAATCTATATATAACCGCACACGCGGCCGCTCGTCTCGTCTGATTTTTCTTCGGTCCATCGTAAACCCGGCATAGTGCCAGCTCCGCGTCACACCTCCATTACCTCATAAACGCCAAACTTTGAGAAAGGACTTTAAAATTAGCAAGGACGCGGGTTCGAACGGCCACAGACGCCCGGGTATTTCTGTAGCGATACGTGCTCTCCTGACAATTACGCAAGCTCGAGCATCGAATATGGCCGCCGGACCGCCGCGGCAAAAGACGCGGGAGAGGAGAGATGAGCTGTCTCGGGATATTTATGAAATTCGAACTAAAATAGATTCAGTAGTAGCTTGGAGCGAGTCACCTTGACGCGCGTGCGTTATATAACGCTCGCCACGCGAATCGAACACGCGACAACTTCCAAAATCGAAATTCGAAAATGTCAAAATCGTGACGCAATCAGTGACGTGTTCATGTGTGACGTAAGTTTAGTGTTGCCACTCCTCCGTTCGACTAATAAATTTATTGTTTGGCATGTAAACGGATGCGTTCGAGCCAAGAAATTACAGCGTTCGGTAAAAAAAATATTGAATGAACTAACGGAATGATGGCGCAGTGTAATCGGGCCCGCCTTGCAGCTTTGCCAAACACTATCATGTTTATAATTCAACAGTTGCACAAGATTTGGATTATGGGGTGTTTACACCATACAACTTCAGGGAATTTCTTGCGCCATCGGGAGCAAGCGCAGACTTTTGTTCTCGTCTGCCATTTTTTATAGAACTTTTAATTACTCCTTTCTCCTAATGAAGGCGGCGCTATTGAAACGGTGGACCACTTAAATTTAAGTGTAGAAATGACTTTTTATTTTTAGCCTTTGTCGGTAGTATTCTCTAATGATTTTTCTCTGATATTGAAAGCTCATTTCTGTCGAGACTGGAGTTCTGTTTGCACGGAACAAAAGTTGGTTACAGTTTAATAAAGTTTGTTTTTATATTTTTTTGAGATGGCAATACCTTTTGTCATTTTGTGACATTTGTAGTCACAAAGATAAAGTAATTGTGGCAACATTGTGTTCTCTGTTTAGTTTAATGTTGTATAGGCAATTAATGATTTTGGTTTAGACATTTGTCTCAGGAACAAACATACAATTAGGGTAAAAATCGATCTTCACTTTAATTAGAGTCGAGCGTCTCGAGACGTTTCTCCATCCTAATGTAGACCACAGTCAAAATATGTCGGTGGTAGGACTCAGTAGATTTCCCCTAAAACTGAATCTGCTTTAATGGGGGAAATACATAAAAACAAAATGTATTATTCTCGCAGGCACCGTGTTTGGAGAAGCAACTGTTCAGCTTACTGGATGCATAACATCCGCCAGTTATTTCGAATATAGAAACATCTATCAGGAGGAATAAAGTTTTTTTTATAGAATACCAGCATCGCAAGTCTGAAAAAAAGATGTCAGAATCAAAAATTGCTCGAATCTTTCAACAATTTTCACTTGGATTTAGGACAGGTTATGAAAGCATAGACAACTATTAATAAGCTACCATCGTATGGAGATTGTAAAAAATATGATTTATAATCGAATTCAAAACAACTTTGTCCATCCAAAGGTTGCCTGTAAGAAATTACTGATATGGCCGCCCATTGCACATATTGTTTTATTTTTGAGCGGCCTGTTGGTCTAGTGGTTAGTGGCCCTGACTGCTAAGCCAGAGATCGTGGGTTCGATTCCCACCCAGGACAAATAATTGTGTGATGAGCACGATAATTTGTTCTGTGTTTGGGTGTAATTTATCAATAATATGTATGTATTTAGAAGTATATAAGTATGTTTATCAGCAGTCTGGTTACCATAGTACAGGCTCTGCCTAGTTTGTGACCACACGGCCGTGTGTGAGATGTGTGGAGTTATTTTATTATTTCTATTCTATTCTACTCCAATTCAAAATAGTTTTATTAATTCATACTTTTCATTGATATTTTCCCAAGGTGGGTCATTTTCTTTGAAACATTAATATTTGTACGATATTGTATTTGTTTGGTTTCCTCATTTATAGTGTTCCGTACGTCCTAATGAAAAAGCAGGACTCTTATAGGATTACTTTTGCGTATGTCTGTCCGTCTGTCACGGCCAATTTGCTCCAAATCTACAAGACCGATTAAATTAAAATTTTGTACATATTACAACTCTTGTGACTCAAACACATATGTACGTAACTTAAAGAATTTTAAATATGGGGGCCACTTTTGAGGGATAATAAAGAAAAAAAAGTGGGAAATTGTACCGTGTGACATCAAATGAAAGGGTTTGTTGTGATGGTCTCAAATATATATATTTTATAATTTTAAAGTAATTTTAGAAAATATATGAAAATTGACCACGTTTCCCTTTCTTTATCTCCGAAACTACTGAGTCTGAAATAAAAAAAATATAGACAATAGTTCTTAAATTCTATAACACAAAAGAACCTATATGTCTATGGTCTTAAATAACATGGTAAATCTCTTATTTTTGTATGTACAAACTTACATTTGCAATTCATCTTACGAAACCTTCTAAACGCGAGTCCAACTCGCTCTTGGCCGGTTTTTTACGTAATGGTGCGACCGCAATGAAGAGTAATGTGGTTAACGAGTTTCAGGGTATCTAAATGATATATAAATAAAAAAGGTCTTTCAAAATCTAGTTCATCATTTTACTTAAAAGCGTAACTAGCAGTTGCCTGACATTATAATATTAAGATTATCATTTTACACAGATTATATTATTAAATTATCAAGGCTATAATAATAATAACTTAAAACATCTCATACAAGGCTGTCTGATCCCGAACTAGGCAGAACTCATACTATAGTAACCACACTGCACAAATACTTATATATTGCTAAATACATACATATCTATATATATATATAAAAATGAATCCCTATTTCCCTTGGTCACGGAATCACGCGTGAACGGCTGGACAGATTTCGCAAATTTCTTTTTTTTCGTGTTTGTTATTTTTCGTAAAGCTCTTATGAAAGAAAAAATTATTATTATTAAAATTAGAAAATTTAAGAAAACTTAACGACCATATTAACTTTTCTAATGTAACCTTAGCGCTTTTGACATAACTGTCAGTCGTCGTTTGACAGTTGACGCGATTGACAGAATGCGCGCTGCAAATAACGTTTAAAACAGATGCATCCGTCGGAACTATGTTTTTGTAATTTTATTTTTATTAATTATACCAATTTCGAATTCAATATATTCATAGTTAATACAGGACAACGTCTGTCGGATCAGTTAGACCGACAGAACAAATTTTATCATTTATCATTTACCCACGACCTCTAGCTCATCAGGATCTGGCTCAGAAGGCCCGATAAGTTCGTCATTCGATCGCATCAAGTATCATCGCTACTGATTGTCAGGGTCAGTATACCGTATCTCATGTCTACCAGCATTTCTAAATAAATTTTACGGCCATATCATTATATTAATACGTGAAGAGAATTCTTTGTACCCCTTTTCACAAAAATTTCGCGAACGTAGTTGCGAAAATTCATTTACGATTGTGTACGATGTTACGATTACAAAGTACAAGTTTTTTTAAAATTTTATAAAGAGAAACTAATTTGTCTCAATTACCGTAAAGTCACAAAAAAAAACTTTTGTCAATCGAGATAATTGTAGATTTTGGATGTAATTATCGACATATCAATTTTATTAAAATTTTGTTGTGGTGTTGAAAAAGGCTCTCTCTCTAAGTAACTTGGGCAAGCCTTGGTATGGAGGTCATTCCACGAATTGGGTGTCGGTGTAGCCGCTGTTATCATCACAAATCAGATTTTCGCCATCACTTCAGAAAGTAAAACAGAATTAATTGTAGCTTTTGACTGTTATTGTGTTACTTTGTAACTTACTTTTGAGACAATTAAAATATTTTATACCAATTTTAAAAAAGGAGGTGTTTTTAATTCGATATTTTAAACGAACATTTACAGTAATTCAATAATTATTTTCGTATTTGCTAGGTTATATCTACAGTGTTGGTGTATAAATAAAAAAAAATCAATCCCAAGGGTCATCAACATAGCTGATGAAAGTTTCGAGGAACATAATTTTGAGGCATTAATGTCGCTTATGATTTTTAATCGACTTCAAAAAAGGAGGATGTTCTCAATTCGACTGTATTTCTTTTTTTATGTTTGTTACCTCAGAACTTTCGACTGGGTGGTGGGATTCTTTTTTTATTTGAAAGCTGGTGCTTCCCGTGTGGTCCCATTTCAATTTTTGGTCCAATTCCGACAATGGCATCCATGAGAAAACCATATGAGTCTTTTATGGAATAGTTTTTTTTTGAAGTCGTTTTTTTTTAAACAATTGTTTAATATACTACGAGAGAGGACCCATACTGCTATGCAGCATTAAATTTAAGTTGAAACTTCACACCTAGCTTCCCTCCTATTCAACAGTTTTAAGTGGGCAAAAACTCAAATGAAAGAGCTCGTTACAGCGAATGTTCTTAGAACAAAACGAACCGCGTACCTCAATTACAATGGGAGATATAGAGAAAGAAAAAAACATTAGAAATGTGCAGGAGGTAATCGCGGTTTGAATATAAGTTGAGACGATGTAACTCCCGCATTAGGAATTACTCCTGTGTCGCGGGGGACTTTACAAACATACAAACAACGGACACAAAGAACACCCAGACTCGGGTTGGAATCGAACCCACGACCTATAAGCATAGCGGTCAGGGTCACTAACCACTAGGCCAACAGGCCAGTCGAGATTGAAGTTAGGTGATTACCAATGCTGATGCCAATACCAATGATGACAGATCAGACAAAAAATTCCGTTTTTGTGCAGTTTGGTCCTACTACTTGAGAGATAGGATAGTTTATTTTATTGCAAATCCTACCCACAGCAACGCGTAGCGTTAGCTAGCATCATATTAAAAATTTGCCTGCCATACATCTCTAAGTCTTCCACGAAAAATACCGGTTTTATTCAAATGTAAAACTCAAATTTCCCTGACCATACCTAATATTAAGATAGTTAGGTAAAACCTATGAGAATCTAGTGGGGTCCATCATCTCGTATTCAACGCCAGTTTGTGGCAAACACAATATGCACTAGGTGTGTTTACTGGACTGAATGCCAAGTGGGTACGTACGTTAGTGATGAATTAATGCGCTGTTCTCTACTTAGTATGGACAGGGCGGCTAAGATTATGCAGTTATTTATAAGTGACAGTGATTTTGAGGATCATTTTTAAAAAGAAAAAGATATGAAAGGTAAGCTATCTAAAGTACTATCAGTGGGACACACAAAAACATATCAACTTTTAAACTTCCGCGCTCCATAGTATAATCTTCCATAGTATCTTTCACGGCAAAACTACTGAACCGACTGCGATGAAACTTGGTATGTAGATAGCTGGAAACCTGGATTAACATATAGGCTACTTTTTATCCCGATATTCACAGGGGATCGGGACTTACGCGGGTGAAACCGAGGGTCACTGCTATTATGTATAAATACGGGCATTAACGCGATCACGAAAAGGTATTACATAACTTTGAATTGTCTGACAGGTTGCACTGGCCGTGGTCAGAGGCAGGCTGTGACCACGGCCAGTGAATGGCTGGTGAGTGAAAAACTCCCGTACTTATACATAATTATAAGAACATATCACCACTTTCCTGCTCTTTTCCCAACTTTATTTGGGGTCGGCGCAATGTGTAGGTAACATTACAAAGGGTTTTTGCTTATTTCTTTGGCCGGCCACCTGGCACCAACCTTCCTTGGGAATGTTGTCGATTTCAGATGGGACAAAGGAAGAAGATAAACTTGGGGTAAGGAAATCATATAGAGCACGGGACCTTTTTTGTAGATCGTATTGTATTGATTTTTACAATTTGTCAATTCATTGCAACGCGATAAAATTTCAAACAATTTTTTTTTCTCATGTTATTTAAATGGGAAATCAAAAATCACGAAGCGCCACCTCTTAATTTTAATATTAAGAGCTGCCGTTTTTACAGGCTCATTTTTTCGTCATCTTGAACAATATTTTTATGGTAACTAATGAAAAAAAAATCAAATGCTTTTTTAATTACCAAATTCTGGGACATATTACCTACACAGTAGGTTCTAGAAAATGGACACGGAACATATTTAAATACATTTATTTTATAAATACATATTATATAATATTACACAAAGAAAAACCCTGACACAATCCCACTAATATTATCCCACTAATATTATAAATGTGAAAGTTTGGATAGATGTAAGGATGGATGGATGGATGTTTGTTACTCTTTCACGCAAAAACCACTGAACCGATTGCGATGAAACTTGGTATGTAGATAGCTGGAGACCTGGATTAATGCATAGGCTACTTTTTATCCCGATATTCCCACGGGATCGAGACTTACGCGGGTGAAACCGCGGGATGCTGCTAGTATTATATATATTGCATATCAGCAGTACAAAGCTTAACCATCGCGATAAATAGGTCGTAGTCTATACTATCTTCTATGAAAGTTTCGTAGAAGGTCTGCTTTGTTGTAATATAGAGCTAATCATGAACACCACAGAAGGAATTCGTACGCAGTTTTTGTTGTTATAATTTGCATTGTTCCAGAAAACTACGTTTTGTAACAGGCAACTATCTTCACCACCGACTTATACTGACTGACTCCTGCTGACAACTCAAAAATACCTACAATGGGTTTACTTGAAATAAATAATTTTGATTTTTAATTGTAGTGTAATTAAAATAGCTGTTAATAATGGAAAAACCTTGTTTATTGATAGTTAAGTTATACATAGTTTTGATTAATTCTTTCTCTTTACGTACTACGTTTACGTAAATGATCAATTTAAATAATGAAAAGCTCTCGTTTTAAGTTTCTCAAAAACTATATACTAACGCCCCGTGTAATGTAAAATGCAGGAAGTCTTAAATAATAAAATAAAAATAAAACACTGTAAAAAATATTAAACACCAAACATTGTTTTAAAATTAGATACATTACTCAACTTATTACTATGAAGAAATACTGACTGGCCTGTTGGCCTAGTGGTTAGTGACCCTAACTGCTATGCCATAGGTCGTGGGTTCGATCCCCCCGAGTCTGGGTGTTCTTTGTGTCCGTTGTTTGTATGTTTGTAAAGTCACAAAGACACAGGAGTAATTCCTACTGCGGGAGCTGTATTTTTCAAAAAAAAAAAAGAAATACATAAAAATATTTAATCATTTACAGTGTAAATATGTTTCAAATTTTTATATTATAACCAACTAAATATAATTCGCATTTCAATGATTACCACAAACAATTTCCCGTTTCGAGTCCATCCCTGTTGGCTGGCGGCCCGACCAATAGCCGCTATAGCAAATCACGACCCGCACAAACCGCAAATTGAACGTCGGTAATCATAACTCGAATACACACAAACACCACTAGCCTATATCTTACGATAAGCCGGTGACAGCCCCAGCGGCTAGGATTAGTGACGTGGGTAGCCCATAATCCCGGCATATCCCGGGACAACACGGGAACCATTTGCATACGATTGCAGTTAAATGTCATCTGCGGGATTTGAGACAGTGGTGCGTCTTAGCAGGATAGTCGCAAGTCGGTTGTAATTTTGTGTAATTTCTGCCGGGATTACATGTGGGACACAGCGTACATATGTTCTTGGATGGACTGAGTTTACGTTCCTACGTTCCCGGACGGGTTTAGTTAATGACAGTGGATTAGTACTTCTCATCTCACATACAATGATACAGTATACGAAGTAGTTGTAACGTTTGGTGTTGCAGATCTCATAAACATTTTCCACAGTAGATTTTTTATACAACTGTACTTTGAAACTGATGGCAAACTAGTGTATAGCATTACATTATTGATAGGCCTGTTGGTCTAGTGATTAGTGATGCTGACTGCTGAGCCAGAGGTTGTGGTTTCGATTCCCACCCAGAACTAATAATTGTGTGCTGTGCACGATCATTTGTTCTGTGTCTGTGTGTAATTTATCTACAATATGTATGTATTAAGTAAAATATAAGTATGTTTGTCAACGCACGTTACCATAGTACAGCCTCTCATACTCTGCCAAGTTCGGGATCAGACAGCGGTGTGAGAGATCTGTCAAGTTATTATTATTAATATTACATTATTGACAGGCCTGTTGGTCCAGTGGTTAGTAATCCTGAATGCTGAGCCAGAGGTCGTGGTTTCGATTTCCATACAGAACTAATAATTGCGTGCTGTGCACGATCATTTGTTCTGTGTAAGTATGTTTATCAGCAGTCTGGTTACCATAGTACAGGCTCTGCCTAGTTTGGGATCAGACGGCCGTCTGTGAGATGTGTCAAGTTATTACTATCATTACTGATTCCTATAAACATTCAACATAAGATGTCATTTATTGCTATATCTAGACTAATATAATAAGGTCAAATAGTTTGTTTTTTTTGGTATAACGCACTAATGCAAATAGCAGTTGGACAGCCCAATTCTTTAAGAACTTTATGGTCTACTAGCAGCGCCCTACGGTTTCACCCGCGTAAGTCCCGATCAAGTGAGAATATCTAGATAAAAAGTAGCCTATATGTTAATCCAGGTCTCCAGCTATCTAGATACCAAGTTTCATTGCAATCGGTTCAGTAGTTTTGGCGTGAAAGAGTAACAAACATCCATACATACATACATCCATACATCCTCACAAACTTTCACGTTTATAATATTAGTAGGATTTAACATTACACTGCTATCTTAAGGAGCGGAGCAGGCACAATAAACGCCTAGTTATTGAATATCCTAACTTAATATTATAAACGCAAATGTGTATTTGTTCGTTTGTTACGCTGTAGAAAAGCGTCCGACTTGACACAATCTTCATTGACGCGGACGAAGCCGCGGGCAGAAGCCACTACATAATATTAGTAATTTAAACTACGACCTTCAAAACAAGAGCGTATTCCCACATCAAAGACCGGCAACGCACTTGTGACTCAGGTGTCCATTGGTGGCTATTCACTGAAACGTCTGCTCGTTTGCCCCTATAGGTACCATAAAATAAAATGCGTGAAGTGTCTTTGGGACACCTGATTGGAACGAAATTTCTTTCACTATATTTAAATAAATTAAATGCATTGAATTAATTGTATCAAAAAATAGTAAATCAGTTTTTTGAAATTTTATTTATTCATCTCTTTTCATCACATGATGCGTTGTCATTTGTTACATGAAATACACACATTCTCAGTTCGATCTTTAATCGTTCCTTCGGCTTATACAATTACATAGTCTGAAACAATATGAACACAATGTAGATTTACCGAAATACTCCAAGGTTTGTGTATTAAATAACATGACGATGTTGAGAGGGCTGTAGTTTATAGTCGTTGGATATGTACTGTGCATAATTGTGGTCGTTTTATCGTCCTAATTTCGCAGAACATAGGTGTAATTGATAAAATATTTCAAGGGTGTGTTTTAAGATGTTGCTGATGCAACTGAATAGCCGACGTCATATTGTAAATGAAAAAAAAGGAACTATGTCTGTTACTTTTTCGTCTAAATTGCTAAACTCATTGCAATGAAAGTTTTAAAGATATAACTTGGGAACTGGAAAGACTTATAAACCGCTTCTTTACTTATTATAAACACCTATTCGTGGAATATTCTGAAAGTTAAGAATACACGAAATACTAATTACGATGTATTTAAAATATAATTTGCTATTTTCTCACTTAAACTGGAAGGCTTTTTCCAAGATTTTTATATGAAATCGATATTGAACCAATTCTAATTATTGTAATAGATTCATCAAAATACATTGTTAGCAGGATAGCACTTCGTTTTTTTTAAGTTCGTTTAAAATAAACGAAAACGCACTAAAACAAACCTTCAAGAGAAGAGCGTACTCATAACTCAAAGGCAGGCAACGCACTTGTGACCTTTTTGTAATAGAATGCGGGGCAAGTCATCTGGTGGTAAGTGACTACCGCCGCCCATGGGCATCTGCAACTGCGTCACAAGTGCGTTGCCAGCCTTTAAGGTGGGAATAGAGGAAGAGGGGGAGAGGGGGACGGGGAAGGGTTAGGGACTCCTTTAACTTCACTCACTCGGTGAAATAAAATGAAAGCATTGCTTAACTGCCGGTTTTCTGAGAGGCCGTGGTATCACTCTGGTCGAGCCGGCCTATACGTGCCCAAGCATGGCTCTCCCTTAGTTGCAGGTGACCATGGGCGACGGTAGTCATTTACCATCAGGTGACCCGTGTGCTCGTTTGCCCCTTGCATTAAAAAAATACTTCTATGTCAGAGGTTGTTCAATAGACGACCTCTGCCAGGGTTCTGAAGAACTTATTTGCGAGGTTTTAAGAAGAAGCTGGTCCCACTCAATACTATACCAAAAAAAAAAAATTTTCATGAATACAGTAACGTATTACTATAAATAGATATAGCATTCGTTGTTAAGACGGTTTACATGTTAAAGTATAATAATAAGCAACTGTCTTTTCTGCAGGAATTTTAAAGCAAATTTTCCTTCAAGCCAATACACAATAAACGATGTCAATATAATATTACAACAAAGGCAGTTTAGGTAAATTCCAACACATTACCGTTACGTTAAGCCACATAAACATGATAGCTTACTTCAATTCCTTTCGCGTAGCGCAAGGTGAACGAAGGGCAATGCACTTACCCGACAATTATTCACAAATACCCTCCTTCGATTCTAATCACGTTCGGCGACTTTTTTTACAATGCGGCTTGACGTGGCGTACAATAAATATGTTATGTTAATACTCATTGTAACTTGTCATTGTTGCGTAAGAGAGTACGAACATCGACCCAGGATTTTTGCAATTTAGGTCATGTTATACAAAGTTTTGTCCTATAATTCTTCAAAATTAAACAATTTTATATAAATTTTGAACTTTTAACGTGTTAAGGAAAGAAGGGTTAAACTGCCAACTTAAAAACACGTACACCTGGTTTCTGAAAGACTGATCAACGCAAAAATTAACTAATCTTATGTCAAATATATATTGAACTAGCAGCACCACGCGGTTTCACCCACGTAAGGACCGATCCCGTGGAAATATCGGGATGAAAAGTAACCTATGCGTTAATCCAGGTCTCCAGCTATCTACATACCAAGTTTCATCGCAATCGGTTCAGTGGTTTTTGCGTGAAAGAGTAACAAACATCCATCCATCCATCCAAACTTTCACATTTATAATATTAGTAAGATAGTGGAATTAGTAGGATAGCTGAAATCAGGCACTTTGATGTAAACATGGAATCAGTTAACAGAGCTATGTCAAATATCATTCGAGAATATTCAATGACATTGATCTTAGATTAGTACATTTTTCTTTGATCAATGTTCAAAGAAACTCGAAGTCATTTAACACTTCTGTTAACTTGACAGCTGTGTTAGCTGAACAAATTTTGATTTGTTAAAGCTTTTGCCCGCTACCTCGCTCCCGTGAAAGTAATATTTGTCTCCTTCGGGAACAGTACTTTTTTCTGAATGAAAGGTACCCTATGTCCTGTCTGTACCCTTGACAACGTGTGTGCAAAATTTCGTAATGACCGGTTGAGTAGTTAAAGCGTGATGAGCAACAAACAAACAAACTCACATTCGCATTTATAGTACTAGCCTAGCTGTTGACGGCGACGTCGTGTGGAAATTTTGGTGATATCTATCCCACGGGAATCGTACATTTTCCGGGATAAAAAGTAGTCTATGTGCTGTTCCAGATTATAATCTATCTCTGTGCCAAATTTTATCAAGATCCATTCAGCCGTTTTTTGCGTGAAAGAATAACAAACATCCATCTATCCGTTTTCACCAAGATTAGTAAGAAATAACACCAGTACCTGGAAGACCGAGCTCCACTCGGTAGCTTTTCGTCGTCAAATCATCCTTTTTAAAATAGTTTTTTGCTGTAAAATTGCGTTTTTACAGGAAATACATCTATGTACATGATATATGTATGTACATAGATGTATTTCCGTATATATCCGTATATATCTGTATACAGATACAGTTTTGCATTTTAAGTTCAACACTTAAAATGCAAAACTGTATCTGTATACAAAATTTCATCAAAATCGTGTCCGAGGTATCCGAAATATAAATACATACATACAAAAACTGCTCGTTTAAAGTAATAAGATAAGCATATCGTTGTGGATCTAAATATTATGTAGAAAATGAACATACATAAAAAAAAATATATTTATACAGTCGAATTGGGAACCTCCTTTTTTTCGCCGGTTAATAAAATATATCTAAAATCAAATTTAGTTCGAAAGTCCACTGGTTTCCAAAAATACATGCGTGACTAACTGTACCTACCTACTGCGTAGGTAATTAGGAAGTGACGAAAAATAGCAAAAAATAAAAATAAAAACCGGCCAAGTGCGAGTCGAACTCGCGCACCAAGGGTTCCGTAAAATATTTTTATTATATGATGTAACTAAAAATTTACGGTGTTCGCAATTTTTCCTTTATCTGTGTTATAAGACGTTGCTTTGTACCCTGTAGGTTTTGGTTCCCTTGCGAGTGTCGAAAATTTGCGGAAATTTGTGGCATAAACGGCTGTATCTTTTGATTGATTAGAAGTTTGATTTTTTCACAGCTCCAAGGGACAGTAGATTTGAGTATTTGATATAAATGCCAGCTTGATACCTCCACGCGTTCCTGAGAAAAAAATGTCTTGACAGTCAGACATACGTTCGGACAGATGGACAATAAAGTCATCCTATAAGGGTTCCGTTTTTTCCTTTCGAGATTTACATTGAATTTGTTAGTGACATTTTGTCATGAACCATTAATACCTAATACTATTTTTTTATTAAATACCATTTAGGGCCTCTCCTATCAGCAGCTGGTCACGTCCATTGAATTGGTTGACACATATTTATTACACATATTAAAAACTAACCACAAAGTAAAATTTAACAACCTTATTTATAGTATTGTGTATTGGTATAATATATTTATTTATTGAGGACTTCCCGCAGTTTACATTGTACGACATTATCTACCAGTCAATCTTTGGGTGATTCAGTGAGAGACATGGCAGGTGTATCAGAATGAATTTTCTTAAAGAAAGTTATAATTTACATACAAATACATTTTATTACACTACATTATCATACGAATACACAAACATACGCATACATACATAAATACTTACAGATAAATACGAGTATATATTCAAACAAACATTTCAGCCATAGGACGTCCACTGTTGGACATAGGCCTTAATGACTTCCAAGAAGACCGGTTGGAAGCGGCCTGCATCCACTGACGTCCTGCGATCTTTACCAGGTCTTCTGTCCACCGCGATAATGGACGTCCTACGCTGCGCTTTCCGGTCCGTGGTCTCCATTCCAGAACTTTTAGAACAAACACAATATATAGATACAAACTTACAGATACAAAATTTACTATTTTACTTTCAAATGTGTGAGTTTTGGCGATCTCGGTCCCCGCACAAAATATTAGGAATACTCCCATTGCTTTTTTATGATATAGGGGGCAAAGGCAAACCTTAACGAGAGTTTGCTTGTGGGAGAGCCATACTTCAAGCACGTATGGGCCGGCTCGACCGGAGTAATACCACAGCCTCACAGAAAACCGGCAGTGAAGCAATGTCTGCATTGCTTTTCGCCGCGTGAGTTAGGTTTCCGGAGGCCCTAACAGGCAGCGGTAGTCATTTACCATCAAGTGACCCGTCTGCTCGTTTGCCCCCTATACTATAAAGATGGAGTTTCTTCTTGTTTAAAAATGCTCTGTTGAAACGTAAAGACGTAAAATCTTTCTTAATAAACTTATTGTACTTACAGACTTGTAATCTTACCTACAGTTGACTGACCTACAGTCTGAGGTCATCAACGGACTTATTATAAAAATAAGTTCGCTGATGGACTCAGATGATTATTAACTGCCGGTCAGGGCGTTGGGTTACATGGTTCTAACTTTCCGGTAATGGAAATCATTCTTTCATCAAGCGGTTCACGGTTTTGGTCTAAGAACATTGTTTCATTTGAACTTTTGCACACTTAAAATGGTTGACTATTGTGACGTAAACCGTGTGGTTAGCCGATTTGAGTGCAATCGGTGAAGGTGCCCGTGGGGAAAGTAAAAAAAAAAATTCTAAAATTAAAATAAATTGTTTAATAGTCCTCGTAATAATTCTTTAAAAAAAACCGACTTCAACAAAAAAAACTATTCCATAAAAGACTTATCATGGATGTCATTGTCAGAACTGGTCCAAATTGAAATGGGACCACACGGGAAGCACCAGCTTTCAAATAAAAAAAGAATCATCAAAATCGGTTCACCCAGTCGAAAGTTCTGAGGTAACAAACAAAAAAAAAAAACATTCAGTCGAATTGGGAACCTCCTCCTTTTTTGAAGTCGGTTTAAAAGACTAAAGATTTTTAGTCTTCTTAAAAAATAGATTCGTTATTAAGTTTTATTATTTTTTAACTGTCAAGGTATGTACGTCACAGTCAATTATTGTACTGATACAACAACATTTTATTCCACGCCTATCACCGGTAGTTTTTTCAATAGTTAAATATTTCTGGTCATTTAAATTATATATGTATTTTTTCATTTTAAATAGAGACGTTATTATCACAGTAATAAACTCATCCAAAATACAAACTTATTTCGATAACCTTGAAGATTTGAAGAGGCGTATTTTTGACCGATTGCCAAATAAAATATTAGCTTCTGAAAATGGTCGTCTTAACTGTAGTATTGTCAAAGTTATAAATCATGACTTCTTGAAGGTAGTCTAAAACTTAAAGCAATTTTCGACTTTGACTTCGGACTAAAGTTTTTGACTGGATTGTGTGGGTTTGAAATAATATTATTTTGTATATATGATTCTGTATTTCTTAAATTTAAATACATACTAGCTGCGCCCCGTGTGCACTTGTCACCCGTGCGTGGATATATCGGAATAAAAAGTATGTGTTACCTATGTGTTAATGCAGGTGTCCAACTATCTACATACCAAGTTTCATCGCAATTGGTTCAGTAGTTTTTGCGTGAAAGAGCAATAAACATCCATACATCCTCACAAACTTTCACGTTTATAATATTAGTAGGATTATTGTATACTAAATGAGAAATAAGAAATATACAGTAATCTTAACACTATAAAGCAGTAATGGCAACATTTAGATGAGAATATTTACAGGAGTCAACTGTAATTCGTGGCATATGGCACTAAAAAATAACAAATACATACACAAACTAACATAAACGCAATATTTTCATTTGGTAGAATGCAAAATGTTTCACTTCAATTTTGTCCCCTGATTGAGAAAAAACCTCCTATCTACTTTTATAACTGTTACCCAACTGCTTTTAAAAACGTTGATTACGTAGTGCTGTTTTTAGGGTTCCGTACCTCAAAAGGAAAAAACGGAACCCATATGGGATCACTTTGTTGTCCGTCTGTCTCTCTGTCAAGATCCTCTTTTCTTAAGAATGCGTAAAGGTACCAAGTTGAAATTAACATCAAATACTTGTCTGCCTTCCCTCGAGTTGTAAAAAACCAAGCGTCTGAGTCAACGCAAGTAAAAGATACGGCCATTTGAGTGTTATATTTTAATTAATTTTAACACTTCACAGTTAAATAAAAACTGTGTTAGGGTATTTTCCATTGGCTTAGAACCATGAAATTTGGCGAGAAGCAAGGTCTTACAGCACAAGTAAAGAAAAAATCTGAAAGTCGTTAATTTGTTGCTATGTCTCATAATAATTATTTTTTGTGATTACAAACTTATATTTTGCGCTTGGGAAATTGACTGTGTCGTAAATCGATGTACGGGAGAGTACTTTTAGAACGTCAAAGTTAAGTTTGTGTTTCAATCCGACTTAGCACTCATAAAAAGCGGGTAAAATCTTCGAAAATCGATTCCCGTTATCAAGATAATTCGCTCTACATACAAGTTTATACGGAACCCTGAGTGCGCAAGTCAGACTCGCACTTGCCTGGTTTTTTTTTAAAGTGAGTAGGTTCGTCAAAGTTCCGTTTGAAGAGAAGATAAGATTGGTAAAGCATAAAGGGCATCACTGTTGTAGTAAGTGTTAACAGGCTCTGGTAATCGGTTACCATCTGGTAGGCCGTACGCTTAATTACCACTTTATTGATATTTTCTGTGGAAGCAATATTTCTCAGTTACACTAACTGAGACAGTTGACAGTGAATATTTATAATTAAACCCAAACAGTACAAATGATATGTAAATATATGTAAATATGTATGTAATGTATGAGGTGGGAATCGAACCCGCTTAGTAGTCAGGATCACTAACCATTAAACTAATAGGCCTATCAACTTAAAGTATTACATCTAAGAGCTATGAGACGAGCTAATGCAAACAAAATATTAAATAATTATTAAACAACACGCTTTAATGGCGAACTGTACAAAAAAGTAAAAAAAAGAAAAAAAAAAAAGAGATTCACCATTCCTGGCTTCAGCATCAGACCATCGTTATCAAGCCCAATCTGTTGGGCTCGTCAAAACAAATCATGAGCTCAAACTCGACTGATTTACTAGTAGCCACAATTTTCTTTTTTTATAAAGACAACTCCCGCATTAGGAATGACTCCTGTGTCGCAGGGGACTTTACAAATATACCAACAACGGACACAAAGAACACCCAGACTCGGGTTGGAATCGAACCCACGACCTATGGCGTAGCAGTCAGGGTCACTAACCTCTAGGCCAACAGGCCAGTCTGCAGCCACTGAAGAGTTCTACTATCCACCTCCTGGCTCCTTCATCAGATCAGCTCCAAGATACCAAATTATAGTATTGTCATTCAAACTACATATACATACAAAGTTTCATTTCGATACGACAATTAGAAGTAAGTTAAAATTGACTTCCAACATTAGTGAAGTGAAGCTAATGAAAGCTTTTTAAAATTTTTTTTTTTTAATGGCATAGGGGCAAACGAGCAGACGGGTCACCCGATGGTAAAATAAATGACTACTTTCGCCTATGGGCACCTGCAACTCAAGAGTCACAAGTCTGTTGCCGCCCTTTAAGGTGGTAGTAGGGAGAGAGGGGAGACCTCACTCACGCGGCGAAAAGCAATGCAAGCATTGCTTCACTGCCGGTTTTCTGTGAGCCCGTGGTATCTCCGGTCGAGCCGTCCCATACGTGCTGAAGCATGGCTCTCCTACGAATAAGTGCTAGTAATACTAGATTTGGTAACAAATTAATCCCCTGAAGGGGTAGAGTAATCGACTTAAGCTGAACCATTATTTAACCAATTAATTACACTAAATGATATTCAACAAAACTAAGATGATTTAACAGTGTGAGAACACGCATGAAATCTAGAGATTATCGTGTCAAAATTACCATCCCGGAATCGAACACATGCACTTCGATTATCGATTTCTACTGATAGATTCACTAGCAACCCATCTCGAATACATAACGCATTGCCATACATCGTGCGTGATCCCGGATACACTGCGTACTGTAGTACAGCCGGCCACGTCCTCACGTGGACTTCATAAATACAACCTCGGGAAGAATTCTAATACACTCCTTTATTAATGTGTTTTTCCTAGACATGTTGGATTGTTTAAGTGATGTGTGTGTAATAGACATACATTGTAAGTGTCAAAGAAAGTGAACTTTGATCTTCAACAGTTGCAATGAGTAAATAATTAAGTTTTAAAAAATGCGTCACTGACTTTGTAATGAGGTGTTTTGATGATGGGAGACGAACCTTGAGGAAAATAATGATTGAAACCGCTTCACGAATGGCGAAGATATTAACGCTCAAAACAGCAGTCTAATTGCCTTTTTGAAGTCGGTTAAACAAAAGAACAATAGTTTTAATGCTTTTAAATCAGACCTAGAAACTTTAGACTTATTTGCTCATCCCACTAATATTATAAATGTGAAAGTTTGGATGGATAGATGTTTGTTACTCTTTCACGCAAAATCCACTGGACCGATTGAGATGAAACTTGGTATGTAGATAGCTGGAGACCTGGATTACACATAGGCTACTTTTTATCCCGATATTCTTTTGGGAACTTGAGACTTTTGGGAATTTAAGACCTTGGAGTTTAAAATGACCAAATTTATATGGACAAACCTAAGGTATGATACCTTTTTGAGGAAAAATAATCATTGAAAATCAACAACAAAGAAAAGTATTATCGCTAAAACAAACGTAATTAGAAAAACTTCCTACTTTTTGAGGTTAATTTCAAAGATGCTGTCTGTTCGTGGATGAAAACACTGTCCTTGTTTTGTTTAACCCAAAAAGTTCTTTACCGCAGACTCAACTTACTTAACCTTAGATCACATTTTAATTATTTGCAAAACAATGAAAAGTATGCGTTAAATATATATATATATAACTATCAATAAACAGTATTGAAGAGGAAACCCACAAAAAGAGTATCAAATCAAATAAGTCACCGCACTCGCGATAATTTTAGCGCAGCGATTCAGGAGCATTAGGATGCGTGATGCAGCGACTGTTGCGATTAAGACAAATGTTTCACAACATTGAAAAAATGCAAGTAATCATCAAAATATAACAAATCGTAACTCTTCACGAATAGTGTCATAACTGAAAAAAAATCAGTCAGTCGTAGGACTGCACGTCAGAAGTGAAAACGTAACTTCACAATGTATTTGCATATACATACACACACATCTGTATAAATATAATTAGGTTAGAAATAAAGAGTAGATAATAACATATATTATCTAAATGTATACATAGGATACACTGGAAGTTCTGCGCTCCTGGCCGCTCATAAATGTTTGAATTTCGAATGTTATATTTTTTTAAATATAAGAAACTCGGCTCCGTCTTACGAATTTTCGATTAGGTCACGTGTCCTGACGCGAGTTGTCCTGACGCGAGTTTAACATTTTTTACCCATCCTAAAAAGTGCACAACGCCGCTAAAGAAGTTTTCACTTAAAAAATCTTGCGAAAAAAATGCTTTAAATATTTATTGATTTATTTCTTGTTATTGTACATCATTCCTATGTATGTACGTATATGTATATTGTATATAATTCGAGTGAAATACAATATAGACAGGTATCAACATGTAGGCATATCAATTAGCAATCAATTTCACGGCGATTTCTTCCAGACAACCTGACAAACTTCCAGACAAACATTTTGTTAGAGCTTACATTATAATGACATGGGTGGTGCAATGGTTAAAGTGGTCGCCTCGCCACTACACTACGCCGAGTGTTGTGGGTTCAATTCTCACCCGCGACAAAAAATTGTGTGATCCACTAATAATTGTCCCGAGTCTGGGTGTCCTTTGTAAAGTCCAGGAATCATTCCTAATGTAGGAATTCTAGAAAATTGGAGTATTTGATAGATGAAGATTTAAAGTATTTGAAATCTGTACTCTGGACGGAGTTATGGCATTACTAGCAACGCCCCGCGGTTTTACCCGCGTAAGGCCCAATCCCGTGGGAATATTGGAATAAAAAGTAGCATATGCGTTAATCCAGGTCTCCAGCTATCTACATACCAAGTTTCAGCCATGATGAACCGATTGCCAAATCGGTTTAGTGGTTTTTGCGTGAAAGAGTAACTAACATCCATTCATCCATCCATCTAAACTTTCCTTTTTATAATATTATTGGGATTTGTGAAGAAGTACTAACTCTTTCGCTTAACACCGCGATTTTGATGATGCTGTTGAATTCAGGATATCGTGAAAACGCAATACAGTATCGCTGCAATTGCAAAATCTTAGGGCCGCTGATAGTAATAGTAGCGGCTGTGCACTGGGCCCTTAAGAGGCACTATATAAAAACCTTCAATCAAACAAATCAATCAATCAGCCTATCATAGTCCACTGCTGGATATCAGCCTCTCCCAATGTGCGCCATAGCACCCGGTCCTCCACCTTCCGCATCCAGTCCATCCCAGCTGCCTTCTTCAGGTCGTCGGTCCATCTGGCTGGGGGGCGTCCTACCTTCCGTTTACCGATTCGCGGTCTCCACTTTAGGACCCGTCTGCTCCAGCGGCCATCGGTCCTCCGGCATACGTGGCCAGCCCATTGCCACTTCAGCATGCTTATCCTGCGAGCTATGTCGGTATCTTTGGTTCTTTGTCGGATGATCTCATTGCGAAATTGATCCTTCAAAGAGGGCTCCATAGAGCGAGCTATGCTTGGAGTCTCTTGCGAGCGGGCTATGGCCCGCTGCGTGACTTTTAATTTGTGGACCAGCCCCACCGTTAGTGTCCACGTCTCGGCACCGTATGCCATAACAAGTCTTATTATGTGACTTAACTAAATAAATAAATTTAGAACGAACAGAGTTATATAATCATTGGTAAACTATAATTTTAAACGCAGACATGCAATCAAAAGCCTTGGCTCTGTACCGATGGTTCTGCTCACCCTCTAGGACGATGCAGTAACTGAACAAAACACGCTTTGCGTTCAAAAGTTTAAACGAAACAACTTGATATAAGTTTTGCAAGAAGGTCGCTGGATTGCAACACGAGATGTGGTCTTAGTGACAGCGGAGAGTTATTAGAAGGTTCCTTTTACGATGAGAATTTCAACTATCATCTGACAGGTTAGACAATATAATTTAATGACGTTTAAAAAAATCTAATCTTAAATATTTTGGCATACATGCTCAGGCCTGTATCTCCGAAGGAGTGTGATGAAGCATATTAAAAACCCATATTTTGCCAACTATCAAAATCAAAATTATTTATTTCAAGTAAATCCATTGTAGGCATTTTTTTCATTGTCAGAAGTAGGAGTGAGTCAACTGAGTCAGTATAAGTCGGTCGTGAAGCTAGTTGCCTGTTCCAATACGTAGATCCTATGGAGAAGAACAGGCAAGAAACTTTAAGGATACTCTTTTCTACATGTTTTTTTTACAAGTTACTTGTTACATTGCTTAAGCGCAATGTCATTTGGTCTCACTCACAATACCCTTATTAGGTTATTGCCGTCAACCGAACATTTTGGGCAATAAGTATGGGAAATTGGGAGATTATTGAAAGGGAAAGTTAGGTAGAAAGGGAAGGCAATGGAAGAATAGGGATAGATGAATTTTGGAGTCTAAGCAATAGCTAGAGCTGACCAGAGTTGCATATTTGTTAGTAATCCTTTCTCTTTCTCTCCTTTGATTTCCACATCAAATCTACCTATTAGTTTCTTTTTTGTTGTCATTTTCCCTTTAATTTGCCTAGGAGGAATTCCATTTAGCGATAAGGCCGCCCTTTGTACATATCAATTTTGTATACATACTGTAACCTATATTGTAATGGTATACAACAAAGTTTATTCTATTCTAATATGTATCAATAATTTTATTACTTTTCTTCAGACGAAACAATTTCTTCTTATTTTATTTTTAGTAAAAAATGAATACTTACGTAAACTGTGTCTCACAGCCTCTCTTCACTACATATTATAAAACAAAGTCCCCCACCGCGTCTGTCTGTCTGTCTGTTCGCGATAAACTGAAAAACTACTGAACGGATTTTCATGTGGGTTTCACTAATAGACAGATGGATTCATGAGGAAGGTTTAGTTGTATAATTTGTATCCGTGAGAAACCGGGGCGGGTTGCTAGTAAGTTTATAAGTATCTAAAATCGATTGTTGATCACTGACAGAAAACTGACTCGTAGCTTATTTTTAAAGTAACCATGACCAGTAAAAAACCAAAACGATATTGTTGTAATATTTATATTGGAAAGTATTAAAGAAAGAAGCATTAAAATAAAATTAGCCGCGCATTCTTAAGGTATAAATTCCTCCCCGCTGGTATCGAGGCCACAGCCTTAGTTCTTGAAACTATTTTCTATTTGTGTTCACTGTTCAGCTGTTACTACAACTCAAGTTGGTCGGATATAAATATGTCTACTATCTATATTTGCAGCTATTACATTTTAAGAAATGCTAACTAATATTATAAATGAATGTTAGTCAGTTTGTGATGCTTCCACGCCAAAACTATCTAACCTATCGTGGGGCAGCCATGCTTCGGCACGTATGGGCCGGCTCGACCAGAGTGATACCACGGCCTCACAGAAAACCATCAGTGAAGCAATTTGCTTTTCGCCCTTCCCTCCCCCCTCCCCTTTTCCACCCTTCCCCTACCTCCACCTTAAAGGCCGGCAACGAACTTGTGACCATTGAGTTGCAGGTGAGGTGATTGCCACGGGACTTTCACTGACACACAGGTGTTATAAGGAGTAACTTGGGCTACTTTTATATTGAAAAAAGAATTAGTAAATATGTACACACGAACGAAGCCTAGTGCAGAACTTAGCGGAAACTGCTAGTCTTCTATATATATATATATATATATATACGTGAAGCAAATGCTTTCTACGCATTTTTGAGAAAATAATGGAATACTTAAGGTTTACGTAAAGAAGAAGTACAGAAAGCTAGAATTTTTTAACAATATGTGTTAGGTACTTATTAAAAAATATGTGAATCGACGACATATCGATGGCTTAATTTTCAAATTTCGTATCTCCATTTGCCCAAATGTTACAGGAGGAAGAAAAACTATTTTATTAAATAACAACTTTAAAACAGACGAACAACTTTATTTACATTCAAATAATAGCAAAAAATCTAAAAACAAGTAGGAAATACGAGTGATTCCGTCGTGTTCATTACAGCATTTTACATCACAATCAAAAATTTGAAAATTTTGGAGTTACCAAGTTTGAAAATTAAGCCATCGATATGTTGACTTGTCATGGTACGTAAGTCTACAGTTAAAGTTATAGCGGCCGATGAAATAAGCCAAAAATTAATTATGGTCGATATTAGACCATAATTCATCAATCAATCGTAATAACACTTGACACAGTGGCCTTTCAAACCACTGCACCATTTGTGCAGTTAATTTATACATTTTATTAACTTTTAAACCCAAATGCCTTTGCGAGCTATGCAATCTCAGTCCGAATCCGAGACTTGCGGTATCCCTTACCCAAGGATCCTCTCCCTAATCATTTTTCCTTATACAAATTTCCCTTATTCCTTCTTTCCCGTCTTAAGACGACTACTTTCCCAAGGAGAGTTGGCATCAGGTAGGCGGCCCAGCCAGAAAAAGAAGCCAGCCGAAATCCGCGGGTAAATTGGGAAAATTACAGGAAGGTTATGATTTACTTACCCAATCGCTACTACTTACAATCCCACTAATATTTTAAATATAATAACCTCACATAATAACTTCACACATCTCACACACGGCCGTCTGATCCCAAACTAGGCAGAGCCTGTGCTATGGTAACCAGACTGCTGATAAACATACTTACATGTTTCTAAATACTTACATATTATAGATAAATTACACCCAGACACAGAACAAATTATCGTGCTCATCACACAATTATTTGTCCCGACCTCTGGCTTAGCAGTCAGGGTCACTAACCACTAGACCAACAGGCCAGTCAAAGTCAAATGTGAAAGTTTGACGCAAAAACCACTGAACTGATTGCGATGAAATTTGGTATGTAGCTACCTGGAGACCTGGATTAACATATAGGCTACTTTTTATCCCGACATTTCCACGGGATCGGGACTTACGCGGGTGAAACCGCTTGGCGCTGCTAGTAAAAGTATAAAAAGCTCATCGTGCATGCAGCTACACTTTTTAATCATAGCACACGTGGTGGGTTTATGAGTTACCGATCGTAAATTCACCAAAGCACCAAAACACAGTAATCTTGAAATGTGTTACTGAAGTCGTTAAACAAAGAAAACTATAGTTAGTATTTTTACTTGCATCTAATTTGGCACATGTATTTTTTAGTTTAAAATCTACGTAGTTTACGCTCTTGTCATGTAGAAGAAGATAAAACATGAAGCACAGCGTAACAGTGATGAACAGAAGAATCTTTGAGAGAAAGACATTAGAATACAAATTTCTCTTTATAAACTGCGTGATTCCTTTACTAGGCTAACTTTTAAACTTTCTTGTTCTATGATATAATTATGTATTTACACGGGTATAAAGCGATCACGAAATAGGTGTGTAATACCTATTTCTTTTCGACCAGGTTGCACTGGCCGTGGTCACAGGCCGACGTCAGGCAATTCAGATTTCTATTTCGTGATCGCGTTAATTCCCGTGTAAATACATAATTATAACCTTTACTAGAGTCGCCTGTTTGTTGATATTGGACCGATGTATTTAACTTTGAATGTTTTGGTTTATTTGATTGACCAGTATAACTTGAAATTACATTGTATAGACTTTATGTACTGGACGCCTTTAGCTTTTTGTAGCCATTTACATCCACAATTTAAATAGAACAAATTATCTGATCCATTGTTAGGGTTTCGTACCCGAAGGGTAACCAACGGGACCCCATTACTAAGCCTCCGCTGTTCATCCATCCTTCCATCTGTCTGTCAGCTGGCTGTATCTCAAGATCAGTTAGAAAGTTGAAATTTTTACAGGATGTGCATTTCTGTTGCCACTACAACAAAAAATAATAAAAATAAATAAAAAATTAAACGGGGCTCGATTACTAGAAACAGGGTTTTTAGCTTTTTTTTTATCCATTTTAATAATGGCAACAAGTAGACGACTCCGACTCACACTTGGCTGGTTTTTTATTGAAATCTCTAAAACTCATCAACAGCTACTAAAAAAAAAAACTGACAATCGGTTGACAAACATAGGAGACATTGGTTCTTGACTGTTTTGTCTTGTCTTTATGAAATTCAAGTGGCGCTATTTAACACCACGCTAGACATTTTAGGAACGCAAGTAAAAATGCGTTGACCGACAACCACAACTGTTATCTTTTAAATCAGACGGGCAAAGAGTAAAATAAAATTATCCGTAGTGATATAAGTATCACTGTAAGTGGGGAGAAACGGGTGTTGTCCATCCAACACAAAGGGAGGATCCTCCGACGAGGCGTGGCGAGGTGATCATGCCTGGTGGACCGCGGCCCAACGATTGATGTCGGAATGTTGTCGGAATAAATAAATCCGCACGAGAACTTTCATTAGGCGATTCAGGATTACTAGTTACTAAGTAGTTTAGCTTTTCTTTGCTAAATGACATTATGTCTTTTTGCTGTATGTCGTCGCAATCTGCAGCTAAAGCCATGCGAGGACTTGGTGACATAACGGATCGGTCGTGCGTTTTAATATAAATTTGTTAATCAGCGATCTTTTCCGCAATGTTGTCTTCCTGACAACTCTGGAGATCCATGTTCGTATTCGTTGCCAAACAAGGATAGACAAGATCTGCTTTAGAGATGGTAAACCTGTAGGTTATTACACAACCCTAGTGAGTTGTCAATGCTTAATTATTTCCAAAATTTTAGTAGTGCATCTTAAAATAGTCTGAAAAATCTTTCGTAACTCAGCCTCCGTCCACCATGTTTTTATCTCTCAAAAGGCTTTCTGTCATTAAAAAAGAGGTGTGGTAATGTTTTGAATATGACCACTGTACATGGTACAAATGTACTGGGCCTGGGCATAGATAACAATTCTACACCTATCGATTTACCTAGGTCTTGTATTCAAAATGCTAGAAAGATTGCTTTATCTACAACCAGTCGTTTCCCGAAGTTCTATACGCGTTTGTGGTAACTGCACCACTCTTAAGGGCGTTGCAGGATGATAAATACCTGCCTCGATAATTGGACTATCAAGCTCATGACTCTTAGTTCCAGAGATGAGCGCTTTCCACCAAAAAAGAATGGATAATTTTGTCAATAATGTTACTAGGGCTAACATACATACTTACCTCATTTATTAGATTTATGTTTAAAATTTTTTTGCAGTGCTCACAGTGGCTATCTTATTTACACCTTAGAAAAGAAAGGAATCAGAAAGACACATACAAAGTAAATTTATCTATACTTCCTTCTTACTACAATTACTATAGTTTTATCTATTTTCAATTGCACGATTTGGCAACAAAATGTCGTTGGACCAAGTGCACGGAATGAAATTTCCTTAGCATTCTGAATTGAACTATCCAAGGAAATAACTTTTTCAGACGGACAGACAGCGTTGCAATCGTCTGACATATTATTTACATTTATCTATAGTTCAATACGTCATTAGGCCGCTCTCTAATCCAATCGTTCGATGTTTTACATACAAATATATGCACACAGGTGCACTTACACACACGTTTCTACGCATCTTTTCAACATATTTCGAATGCATACCGTTTAAGTACCTAAATACATATAATCGTATTTGCAAACATGTTGCATTCCACTTCAATAGGATTTATTGTAAACTTACGTGCTGCGTTCGATAATCATGGCTGCACACATCACTTGTTGCGCGCCAAATCCGCGCGTGGCAATATGGCCGACCGCGCGCTTTTTTTTCACGTCGTCTTTCCGCGTGTGCCGTGATTTTGGCCAGTTCTCCTGTGTGACGTAGACGACCCAGTTAGGTACGCCAACCGGTGCCACGGCCAAGACCATCCGGGCATCCCCAATGAACCAGCGCCAATGTCTATAAAATAAATTCTACGCAAGAAATAAAGAGGAAAAAAAATTATAATGAAGTAAACGTCAGCTCCTGATTTGCAGCCAAAACCTGGGTGAACGTACTCCAGTGTTTTGGCATGGGTCATTGGATGTTGTCCTAATAGTTTGTTTATTTGATACGTTGTTTTATTATTGATTTACTACCTTTCAATCAGCTGAGATTGGTTTGATATCTATACTGACAAAAGTACTTAATTTATTTAAAAAAAAATGCTTTTATCTTTTGCATTTTGCCACTAGCAAATCAACAAAATGTTTTTTGAGTTATTAGTGGTAAAAATGCAAATTACTTTCATTTATTTTATGGATAATGATAAAAAAGTTTTACGGAACCGACCATCCGATTGAAAAGTGGTTGCCGTCATTTTAAAGTCATTCCACATAATATACTTGTTCTAGATCACTAGGTGTTAGTCTTCAACTATCTACAAGCGGTCGATTTTATCGTCAATGTGTGCTTCGTCTAAAAGTATAATAACGTGAAGATCGCGATTCCCGTGTATGATATCATCATACTAGCAGACTGGGTTCGTACTGAGAATCCACTATGAGCGGGCCTTTGCCAACAATCTTACTATTCAGCATTTGTTGTTCTTATATTTGCCAAATATTTGCACCTTATCGCCGGCGTATTGTGATAGTTTTACGAGCGCCATTTTTATATTTTTATTTCGCGCGCATTTTGGCCGAGTATCCAATATGGAGGTTGTTTGTTTTGGAAATTGGGGGTATATGAGCTGTAATAGTCCTTATCGGGAGGTTCACTTTGTTTGGACATAAGCAATCATGCAAAGTTAATTTGATACGTTGTTAATTTATGTTTGGCAGGAATTTATTGTACCCACGCCTATGGTGGTATATCTTATCTAAAGATTAACATTGATTTTAGATTTATATTTGTTTTGTTTCTTTAATATTTTTCAAACAACACAATACGTGCATTTGAATATACTTATCAATCAATACACACTCTCAACTCTTTGATTTTTCATTCACTGTGCGTCCGAAAATCTTGAACTCAAACAATTTAATTGAGGCTATTGACACGAAACTCTTTTGGCATGATCGGGCCGATAATTTTATAATAAGGGGATTCCGGCCACGTGCTTCCATGGATCCTGCCAAGGGGGACCTGGCAATGGCATCAGACTGGCTACTACTAACAACTGGCACACAAGCAGGTTTGTCTACGACTGAAGCCAACTGAGTGTTTTGACTAGAAGTTTTTGTTTATGTCCGGTATCACGTGTTTGGAGTGTTCGATCAATGAGTTTTTTTCAGGAATGTCAATGTTTTTCCATTTTGTTTTACGTGGATGATTGTTTTTTGTTACAGATGTATTTATGGCTTTTACATTTAAGAGATTATACACAGTTTTGTTGACGTCATATACTCTTAATATAGTCTACTGCTTGGTTCTATTCACTGAAATCTGTTGATTTTTTTAAAAGAAATCTCCTGCATTTGGAATGACTCCTCTGTCGCGGGGGACTTTACAAACATACAAACAACGGACACAAAGAACACCCAGACTTGTCAGACAGGATCACTAACCACTAGGCCAACAGGCAACAGACAGGTCACTTGAACTTATCTTATCATTTCATTACGTTAAGAGTTCTTGCTTTGAATATACTATTGTTGGGGTCAGTTGTATTTCAGTCATCGTAATTATATCGTAATTCTTTCTACTAGATATAGCTAGTTTTCTCAATCCCGTGTCAGGTTTCTGAAATATTTGAGGAAACTTGTAGGTGTTTTTGTCACTTATATTAATATATATTAGAGGAAAATACTCTCAGATAGAGCTGCTTTATTTTAATAGCGCCACTGCTATATTAATAGATTATATATATAAAGTTTGAGGTTATTTGAGATTGCTAGAATGTCTTACATTAATATCATTCAAATACTGTTTTTAGGCACTTTTACGTATGATGACAACAAAATAGTTTCTCTCTTTGCATCATTTTCAATCTTTTTATTATTAATTAAATTTGAATGTCTACCTTTCTTCTTATATCTTATCTCTGGCTTTACTTTGTTTTTTTTTTTATTTCGTAATGTTAAAGAACGGATATTGTTTGAGAAAGCCATCTTAAGATCCGTTTTTGTTTTTTTTTTAAAAAGATTACTAGTAACGTGGGTAACACATTACTAGTAATCTCGTTAACCCCTCCAGCTAAGCTTAACGCTTGTGTTAGGAGTGGATTCACGACGGTAGTGCACTGGGTGGGGTTCGAACCCGCAACCACTTGATTGCAAGTCCGACGCCTTAGCCATTATGCTACCGCCGCTTTTGTTAAATCTATGCCATTCTAAGTTCAGCTGTAAATGTCTGAGGTTGAGATGATTACGAATCGTATAGAAATAAATACATTTGTCGTTCAAGATTTTTCATATATGTATTAATTATCTACATCTTTGGACCAACTTATCATTATATTTGATTAATATACTGCTAGGTTTTTCCTGCGCCTTCACTCGCTTTAAAGTTATTTTTCTATCAAGAACAGAACTTTTTTTCTAGATGTAAGACACCCTATGTCTTTTATTGTACCCCTGGCAACGTGTGTGTAAACTTTCATCATTCATTCATATAGGCGTGAAAGAGGAACAAACTCACATTCATATTTATAATATTAATTAGGATTAACTTTAACTTGTGTATAAGTATTCTCCATATTGACGAACGAAACGTATAATATCGTTATGAATTTCTTGAGTTGCGTCATACATGGCTTCATATATACCTTTACCTGACATTTATATTAGAATCATATATTTATTTAAATGTATCTATACCTATGCACATACTTGAGGTTGCCTGGTGGTCAAATGTCGATCATAAGTCATGGCTAGCCTGTTGGCCTAGTGGTTAGTGACCCTGACTGTTATGCCATAGGTCGTGGGTTCGATTCCCACCTGAGTCTGGGTGTTCTTAGTGTCCTTTGTTTGTATGTTTTTAAAGTCTCCCACGACACAGGAGTAATTCCTAATGCGGGAGTTGTCTTTTTCAAAAAAAAAGTCATTAAATTTTATTTCACTGGCCAGTATAACTTGAACTGTCATTGTATACACTTACGGAACCATGATAGGTCAACATGTATACTGGACGCGTGTAGCTTTATGTAGCCATTTTAAAATTTGTAATACAAATTGTTTAATCATTTTCGACCATTTGTGAGATTTGTGAAGTTATGATTATTAAATATTATTATTTTAGCTTTCTTCGCTTTTTCTATACATAAACTTTAAGTAGTCTAAATTTCATGATCCTGGGTTCGTGAAATTTTCTTGAAAATGCATAGAAAGAATTCCCTTCACGTATTTACATATACATAGAAATTTCTGTGGTTTTGTACGAAATGTATATCAAGTGTGCCTTTATATTTGTTTCTTTAATGGCTTTTATCAATATATTGTCGTTGTAAATCTAAACCTCTTAATATTATTTTTAAAATTAGCAACGCATAAGACTGCTTCTTCTGACCAGATGAGAAGAAGAGAAATGTTGCATCTGCCGTTATTACTGTACCGTACTCCGAAATCTAAAAGGCTTCGCAATGAGAAAGAAATCCACACTTGTTATATATTTAAGGGTTCAAATACTTACCGGATATTTTTGTTTTCTAAAAGGTGCAATAGTTGGAGTATATTTTTAACGAGAGACATACGCACTAAAAATATGTTTTACAATGAATATCTACTGGCTTATCAGTTGTGAATGTATTTCTATACTATAATGTCGAGTAGACTACTCGACATTATAGTGTAGAAATACATTCACAACAATCCTATGAAATGAAATTTAATCATTCATCATTCCTTTTTCTTCTCTTCAATCTTGGATTGAATCATGTAGAACGACTTTAATGTTACAATAACGACAATTTTTTTTATGGATTGATACACCGTTTTTTTATTTTACAAAATCCAATACTCATCATCCTCCGCGTCCTTTCCCAACTCATTTTGGGATGGGCTTTCAATCTAACTACGATACGGCCGAACTTTGATATTTTACGTGAAGCGACTGCCAGTAGACCATCACAACCCAAGTACTAGGCGATATCGAAGTTCTGTAGTTAGACCAGGTTGTCGGACTTTTTTAGGGCTCAACTACCCGTAACGAATGCCACAGATGTTTGTATGGCACCCGGGACCGACGGTTTAACGTGCTCTCCGAGGCACGGAGGGGTCTCAATTTTAAGAATGTTCACCCATCCTAGACTGACCTGGCTAGAATTACTTACTAGGTGTGTTACCACTTAGCCACGAGCCCCTCCACAAAATACAATACTACTTTCTGAAAAAATAGTAAATCGTTTCTTTAATTGTAATATAAAAAATCTATTATACAGTAAAAAATTGTAATATAAAAGTTCTCGTTGAATGAATAAAGTCCACAAAAAGAACTCCAGAGAGTAGAAGAAAAGAAAAATTTACTTAATAAAAAAATTTGACAAGCCAGCCAGTCCCTTTGTAATTAGATTAAAAATTTAATCATATAATATTGCAGGTTAAGGTTTTTACTTAGCACAGTTCAATAAAAAGTTATAAGGAATGATTAATTCATAGAATATATTCAAAACAACCTCGCTTCATAGTAAGGCAAGTTACAGGCGAAGCTAAAACTTATAAACATCGAGCAAATTAGCAACTAAATCGCATAATAATTATAACCACACTGACAAACAACGTTAATAATCATATATTCGGTCAGGCAACGATAATATAGGCAATGAGCTACCGACTCGTGGCTATTTATATCCGATGGTAAGTCTCAATCTAATTTTATTGCGGCGGCCGTCAACTAAGCCCGATGGGAGCTTGACACCGGGAGAATGAGCCCGTGGAATTAGACGGACAGACTGAAGGACGGGAGAGAATAGACTTTATGAACATCTTGATATAATAAAAAAACATCTTGTTGAATAAAAAAAGTTAATGATAAGATTTGCGCCGTGAGGCATCCGTAAAAACCTATACTCTGTGCATTCATTTATTTTCTTTTGACAGTTCGATAAGTAGTCAATAGTCTGACTGGTGAATATGCCTTGAAATGAAATATGTTAATCGTGACGTTGTTATCTAACAAATAAAAATAAAAAACGGGCTATTGCAGTTTCCACCATTTTTGAATTTTTTTTGGCTAATTCTATCCGACTAATACATGTTTACAGCAAGGAGTATTTATGCACCACGAATAAATGATTAAAAGAAGGTTACTAAAGTAATCAGCTTAAAAATATTCCGGAGCTTAAAGTCTCCATCCCATTGATGAACAAATCACCGGGATAGAGAGCTTCCATATTATCATTGATAGTAAATATTTTGCCAAAATATTTCGATGTTATTTTTATAGTCGGCCCGGTGTGAGCTCAGACAAGCGATGTTCAAACAGGTGACTAAGGGTCTATGTATCTGTATAAAGAGGCCACGGCTAGAACACACCTGATTATATATTAATAGCTCGTATAATTTAGGAGTTAATTATAGTAATGAATTAAGTAAGGTTGTGAAGCTGTCCACAGATGAGTGGTTAATTATGAGTATTTTAGAAGATGTATAAAGTTTTCAGGTTCGGCTATTTCGAATCTCGAATACTGCTAATAGAATAGAAATAAATTTTATTGTATACCAACAAAAATGTTTTAACAAGAAATACATCAGGTAATTTTTTTTTTTTTTATAGTATACGGGTAAACGAGCAGACGGGTGACCGGATCGTAAATGACTACCGCTGCCCATGGGCACCTGTAATTCAAGAGTCATAAGTACGTTGTCGCCCTTTAAGGTTGTTTTTTTTTTTTTTTTTTTTTTTTTGTGCGTGTGGAAACCCCCTCGGGCCGTCACCCCGCCGGGGTTTTCGGCGGGGCGGTGTGTCGGAATCGAACCGACTAAAACCACACGGTGTGCCGTACTGCGCCTTAAGTAGGAGGGATCCGGGAACAGCTTTATTAAGACATCCGGACCCCCCCTAGCGCCTGCCCGCAAAAGCGCGGGCACCACCTCCGGGTAAAATCGTCTCAATTAGGCGACGTCCAGGCACACGCGGACGCCGCCTCCTCGCGGGGGGCCACTACAGCGGGTGGAGGGGAAAACCCGTCCCGTCCACCCGCGGCCACACTCAGGGCGGCATGAGGCGCTGGTATGCGCGCCTCCGCCGCCCGGTTCGCCGGCGGCGAATTTGGTCCGAGTGGAGATCGTCCTCCCGGACCCTTTCCGCCGCCTCCTTCTGCGAGATGACGTCCTCACAGAAGGTCGCGACCGCGGTAAAATTCCTGTCGCTACCGGCCATGGAGCGTATGACGGCCGGTAGCGAGAGATCCCCTCCGATGACTGCAGTGAGGGCCCGACGCTGCGTCGCCCAGGCGGAGCAAACCGCCAGCGTGTGCTGAGCCGAGTCCTCACTGCAGTCGCAGTGGTGACAGGCGGGACTCAGTTCCCTCCTAGCGACCGAGTGCAGGTACTTCCCGAAGCAGCCGTGCCCGGAAAGGACCTGCGTCAGTCGGAAGGAAAGGGTCCCGTGCTGCCGCCCTGCCCACTCGACGATGACCGGCTGGAGCGCCTCCACGGCGGCAAAGCCAGCACGTGGAGCCTCCAGCCGGGACGACCAACGAGCCATGGTGGCTCGGCGAGCGGCCTCACGCCATTCGCGTACCTCTTCGGGCGGGGGCCGACTGCCGCTGCCCGCCCGGAACTCAGCCGTTCGCCGATATACTTCGGCGAGCACTTCCGCCTCCAAATCCCACGGGGGAGTCCCGGCCAATGCGCACGCCGCCTCCGTCGACACGGTGCGGTATCCGCGTATGGCTCTGACCGCCATAACCCTCTGAGGGCGCCAGAGGCGCGCCCTATTCTGGGCGGTCAGAGCTCCCGCCCACACCGGTGCACCGTACAGTGCCATTGAACGGACAACCCCCGTGTACAGCCGTCTTGTAGCGACGCTGGGCCCGCCCAAATTGGGCAAGAGTCGCCCAAGGGCGGACGCAGCGCCGACCAGCTTCGGAGCAAGCTGTCGGAAGTGCTCGTCGAAGAGCCACCTACCGTCGAGGATCAAGCCCAGATACCTTATGTGGGCCTGAACCGGTACGAGGACCGAGTTGACCACGATAGAGGCGCCAGGGGGTGGACCACGACGGGGCCCATGGAATAAAAGGGCCTCCGTCTTATCCAGGGCCACCCGCAAGCCCAGCGCCTCGATGCGCCCGACCACCAGGGAGACTCCCCTGGTAGCCAAACGCGCCGCCTCTTGAAAGTTCACCCCCCGGGCTGTGACAAGAGTGTCGTCGGCGTAACAGATTACGCCCAGCCCGGGGGGGAAGTCGCCTCGAAGGGCCCAGTCGTATCCCATGTTCCACAGGAGTGGTCCAAGGACAGACCCCTGCGGAACACCGCACGACATGGGCCGACGACTCAAAACTCCATCTCGGTCCTCGTACATGACGGTACGCTCCTCAAGATAGTCTGCCACCAGCCGCCTCAGGTACTGTGGCACCCCATGATAGAGGAGTGCTTCCCTGATGCAGCTGAATGGCAGACTATTGAATGCGTTGGCGATGTCCAATGACACCGCCAACAGCACGCCGCCACAGCTCACTACGTCTTCGGTCACGGCCCTCAGGCGCAACACAGCTCCGACCGTCGAACGCCCCGCTCGAAAACCGAATTGAGCGTCCGACAAATCGGGGCCGACCTCGCCAAGGTGCCGAACGATGCGGGCAGAGAGGACCCTCTCAAACAATTTACCCGCCTCGTCCAGCAACACGATGGGCCTGTAGGCCGCGACCGAGTCGGTAGGCCGTCCCGGCTTCGTTAAAAGCACCAGCTTCCCGCTCTTCCAGCAGTCAGGGAAGCGTCCGGACGCCAGGCTAGCGTCGAACACTTCCCTGAGGCGGTCCGACATGTGGTCGAGGGCCAGGGCCAATGCTCGGGCAGGAATCCCGTCCGGCCCGGGGGCGGTGTTCTTGGAACGAATCCGTAGAACAGCCGCCCCTATCTCCGCCTCTGTGACGGGCGGAACGTCCTCATTTTCGACCTCCCCGTCGTGTCTGGCCAAAAGGGCCATCGACGGGGGTGTGTGTTCCGCCCGTTGCGGGAAAAGGCCCTCAACCACTTCCTGCAGGAAGCTGGGCTGGAGAGTCTTCGTAAGGGGGGGGCCCGACGCGCGGAGCTTTTGTTGCGCCGCGCGATATGGGCGACCCTAGGGGTCACGATCGAGACCCTCCAGCATCTCCTTTCTCTTCTCCTCTTTGGCGCGGCTAATGGCCAGCTTCAGAGTTTCCCGCGCCTCTCGGTACTCCTCATGAAGCTGGTCCTCTTCCCCCTCTTCACGGTGACGCCGCCGGCTGCGAGTGTAGGACCTCCGGGCACGAGTACAGGCCGCACGGAGGTCCGCCAACTCCTGGGACCACCAGTAGACCTCCTTCCTCGGAGGCCGACGACCTCGGATGCGGGGCATGGCCGCATCGCAAACCTGCGTAATCGCATCGCGAAAGCGGCCTGCCCCCATGTCTACCTCCTCAGTCAGAGGCTGCGGAGACAGCCAAGAGTAAATGATGGCTGCCTCCTCTAGTAGGTCCCTATCCAACTTCGAAACAGCCCACCGCGGAAAGCGGGAAGAACGCCGCGCCCCGTGACCCCTTCTGGGGTCCTGGGTCCGGGAGAGCTCAAATCGGATATAGAGGTGATCCGAGAGCGTCTCAACCTCTTCCAGGACACGCCAGTTCCTTACTCGTGCGGCGAGAGCAGGGGTAGCGAACGAAAGGTCCACTATCGACCCCCCCTGCTGTCGCACGCACGTATTGGTGGAGCCTCTGTTTAGAAGACAGAGGCCCACCGATGCCGCCCACTCCTCCACAGCATCGCCCCGTGCGTCCGTCCTGGGGGAACCCCACGCAACGGACTTTGCGTTGAAGTCCCCCAGCACTAGGACGTGCCCAGACGCTAGTCGCCGCATCGAGGTCTCTAGATTGCTGAGAAAAACCTCGAAGTCGCTCAGACTCCGATTGGGGGAGAAGTAGACACCATATATGGTGATCCCCCCCCATTCGGCAGCAACATATCCAGTACCCTTGTCTCTTAGCGACAAGGGTGGGGAATGAGCCGCCGTGGAGCTGACGACTGCCACGGAGCCGTCCCGGTCACCCAGCCAATTTGGACGGGGAGGAACGTAATAGGGCTCCGCGGTTACGGCCACACCTATTGACCACTCCGCCATGGTTTGCAGGAAAAGGTCCTGCGCACCGGCGGAGTGGTTCAGGTTCGTCTGGACAAGAAGGTTGGAGACTTGGTCCATTACTTGACTGTCTCTACAACCTCCATAGGCGACGACGACGACGCAGGATTGACATCGGAGGCAGCCTGGGTCGATTGGCTAGCCCCCGAAGTTTGCCGAGAAGTGCGGGGTGGCTTGCAGCCACCCTGCCCCATCTGATGGTTGGCGGGAAGATTTCCCGCCGCACACGCTGGGCAGTGAGGGGCGGCGGAGCATTCCGCCGCCTTGTGCCCCGGTTGACCGCAGCGGAAGCATAGTCCGCTGCAGTCAAAGCAACTCGCGCACCTGACGCGGGTGTGTCCCGTGGAGAGGCATTTAAAACACCTCATCGGTCTCGCCGCCAGAAGTGTGACTCTGGCGTTCACGAAACCGATGAGGACTCTTCCGGCGTCGCTTAAAATCTTGGCCGACGCCATGGGACAACTGGCCCACACTGCGCCAAGGCCCCCTGGACCGGGGCGGATGGTGCCGACCCTGATGTTGTCCGCGCTGCATCCCGTCTTCTCCTGAATTACAACGCGGACATCCTCAACCCTCACTGAATCGTCCAGGCCCGAAATGCGCAGCTCCGCGCACTTGGTGGGCCTGGCGATCTTTACACCATCCGTGGCTGCGAATATCTCCCGCATCTTCTCGGCAAAGGTGTCCGCCGTCTTTGCGCCTTCAGCCCCAGGGAACTCGAGGACTCGAGCTCCCGTCTGGGCGAGGCGCATCCTCACACCCACGGCCCCAAATTCATCGGCCAGACTATCCCGGGCCTTTTTAAATACAGCCGCGTAGGATAGCCCGCCATCTCCCGCCGCCGGCGACAGGGTTACAACCACAGCCGCCGTTTTGGGTGGCACCAGTTTCCGGGGCTTTTTGGTGGCAGTCACTGCCACGGATGGTGCCTGCGGCGGAGACGGTGCACTCTTGGCAGCCTTCTTGTTTCGGTTGCGGGACCGCTTCTTGCCTCCCTCGACTTTTTTCCACCCGTCGTTAGAGGGGGTGGACGTGGAGGGGGCTGATGTGGACGGACCCGGCACGGGCTCACTAGTTCCCTTCGGTGCCGGAGTGGGAAGCGGAGGGAAATCCGCTGCTTCCGTGGCCTTCGATGGTTGCCCGGCCTTTGGTGCAACCGCTTTTGACGCGGCCTTTGATGCAACCGCTTTTGACGCGGCCCTAGCCGGTCGACCAGCCTTCGGTGTGGCTGCAGGCGCCGGTGCTGACGTCGCCGCGGCATACGTCACCGTCACACGGCCACCCGAGACGGGAAGCGGTGTCGGGACCGTTGCGGCGTTAGCCTTGGCCGCGGCGAGTGGTGGCCGAACGATAGGCGCCGGAGGCAGCCTTGCCTCCAGGCCCGCGAGGCGCCCGTCCATCATGCGCCACACTGCGTCAATAACTTGACGCAAGTGGGCATCCGGAACGGGGGAGGGGGCAGGTGGAGGGGCAACGGGATTTGGTTGCTCAGGGCAGTTCGCCTGTGCCCGAAATTGGGCGAACTGAGCGCTAAGCTCGGTGACCTGCCCTGTGAGCATATCGTTGGCGGCCTGGAGGCGTGCCACGTCCCCAATGAGGGTCTCGACGACCCCAGAGATGGCGGAAGAGGAGTCCTTAAGGGCCCTGACAAAGGAACCCTTAAGGTTCGTGGACTTGGTGGCCACTTTGTGGATGACGGCCACCGCCGCGTTCGCTCTCTCCTGCATGGTCGATGGTGTTCCGGGGACAGAACCCCCTACCACCGGCTCTTGGAGTTTAAGCAGGAGATCTGCAATCTCCTCCTCCGCCACGTTCTCGCCCTCCGCTCTAACCCGGACATAGGCCTCCCTCCCAGAGAAGGCGGAGCCCGACGGAGTTGAGACCGGCGTGCGCGACCTCCCTCTATGGCTACTAGCCACTTTGGGAGGAAGCATCTCCTGGGACGTGTCGCTGTCCTGATCTAAGGAGCGTCCGCGTTTGCGACAGTCAGTGAGGGAAACCTCCACTTCCATCGACTCTTGACTGCCTGCCATCGCACCGGAGTTTCCGACAGATGACAGGACAGACTTGGAACGCAGACGTTCCGAATATCTTGTGCTCCCAGGAGTCGAGTTGACTTCTGGGAGCTCCTTCGAGATAGGCGTCACCAGTAAAACCTCCTCTTCTTTAGACGAGGTGTTCGCCTTCTTTACGTTCTTCTTCTCCAAATTCTTTGTTACTTCCTCCTTCTTTTGTTCGTCTATAATTTTAGTTTTTAATAAAGTTTCAATATCCATAATTAAACCCACGAGTAGGGGAGAACTAAAGGTCGACCCGGGCAGAGATCCCCAATACCCGGGCAAGCGAAGGTTTATACCCAACCGAGGGGTCCGCAGGTCCCCCGGCTGGGAGTGCGCTTGCGACTGAACTACCCATCAGCCATGCATCCCCTGGTCACGCACCAGAACACGGGATTCGGGGTGATTTTTTAAAGAGGTTTTCTTCCTCGCGGTCCGGGCGGCTAAGCCAAGACCCTCGTCCCCGATCAGAGTCGCGAAACATGACCACAACTCCTTTCAGGATTACGATATGCCGACGGTGGCAAGGAAACTAAATCTTCCCATGCCTGCTCGGTGGCAGTGTGAGTGCACGCCGAGCCCGTCCTACTTCCTCCACTGCTGACAGCAGAGAAACTCCGACCCTGGGAGGGGTCCCTCCTTCGTGATTTTTTACCGAGGTTTTCATCCTCATAGCTCCGAAGAGCGAAGAGCCAACAGAAAGGTGTGCTCTGTTGGGCCAAGCCTCAACCAAGTGGCCGAAGAAAGATGGCCTCCTCTTCATACTAGAATATTAGCCGTTGGCGATGACGCCGTCCTCAAAAACTGAGGAAAAATGAGGGTTAGGGCCTCCGGTAACCTCACTCACGCGGCGAAAAGCATTGCTTTTCGCCGCGTGAGTGAAGCATTCTTTTTGGAATAAGAAAATCACGAATTTTCCTAAAATTGTTAGTGCTTTATTTCATTTACGGGGTTCTAATATATGACCCTAAAATATGACCACAACTTTCTGCAATAGCCTGTATATTCTTTCAAATATCTTAATATCAAATATTCTACTTTACGGTGACGGTCGCACCAGGTAACGGGACCCGTCTTGGCTGAGAGTGGTCAATACCTGTCGGGGTTGCAGAAGAATGCGATTCTCGCAGTCCGACAGACCTCTTCGCCCTCTACCCCAAAGGCGGCAGACATCCATGGTGATCGTCCAACCTGTAACCAAAAAAAAAAAAATAGTCCATCTATAAGACGGTATATGTAAAGAATTAATCGACCAGTCAATACAAAAATAGTTATTTTAAAACTCAATCGTTGGTTGTACTCTCTTTAAACGGTTTAAAATACTACATTTATTATATTTATTTATTTATTTCCATTTATTGTGGACATTACAGTATGAAGTAGTACAGACATACAATATTTTCTTTCTATTTTTTTTTAATGTATAAGGGGCAAACGAGCAGACGGGTCACCTGATGGTAAATGCCTTCCGCCACCCATGGGCACCTGCAACTCAAGTCACAAGTGCGTTGCCGCCCTTTAAGGTGGAAGTAGGGGAAGGGTTAGGGCCACTCACTTAGCGAATAACAATGAAAGCATTGCTTTACTGGCGGTTTTCAGTGAGGCCGTGTTATCACTCCGGTCGAGCCGGCTCATCTTGCAGAAATAATTGTTTTTTCTTTATATCTTCTTTCTCTACTTGTAACATCGGTAAACACATTATGTACTGTTATTCTTGTTAACCCCAACAACTTAGGATTAGGTTCACGTATGTAGTGTACGAGGTATCATTACGCTACCGCTACATGTGGTTTTCGTTGGGAAATCAAAAAGGATTAGGTAATGATTTTCCGAGATTTCGATCGAATTGGACCAATCAACTATAGTCACGTAGACTTTCGTGTCGAAGATCTTTGAGGACGCAATCTAGATCCTTCATTTTAAATTTTAATTATAGCCCCTATAACTAAAGAAACTATAAATAGAGGAAACTATCTAGAGTAATAGAAAGTCCATTATAAAAGACGAAAAAAAACTTTTAACCCATAAAATGCTTTGTTCGATCCGCACTGCGCCTGTTCCTGACAGACTAATGTTTCCACAAAAATATGAATTCAGGGCATTTTGTGGGTCAAATATTATCATATAGCTTTTTTTTCGTGAAATATATCAGCTTTACATTATGAAGTGAAAAAAGGGATACTAGTATATATTTACTTTCTTCAGGCAGGCTGGCAAATTAAAGAAATGCAATATCTACCTTTAAAATACGTGATCGCATTAATTCTCGTCAACATCGTAGTATATTAGTGCTAGCAGTGCCCCGCGGTTTCACCCGTGTAAGTCCCGATCCCGTGGAAATATCGGGATAAAAAGTAGCCTGTGTGTTAATCCAGGTCTCCAGCTATCTACATACCAAGTTTCATCGCAATCGGTTCAGTGGTTTTTGCGTGAAAGAGTATCAAACATCCATCCATCCATACTTTCACATTTATAATACTAGCAGTGCCCCGTAGTTTCACCCGCGTAAGTCCCGATCCCGTGGAAATATCGGGATAAAAAGTAGCCTATGCGTTAATCCAGGTCTCCAGCTATCTACATACCAAGTTTCATCGCAATCAATTCAGTGGTTTTTTCGTGAAAGAGTAACAAACATCTATCCATCCATCCATCCATCCGTTCATCGATCCAAACTTTGACATTTATAATATTAGTGGGATTAGTGGGATATATTTTCCATGATTCTTACAATAAGTAAGCTAGTGTACAGTTAAGGTTTAGACGTCTTATATGATCTTATAATTAGATTTTGGGTTAGATTTTATTCCATTTTAAATTTTTGACTTTTTAACAAACGAAATAACGGAGCAGGTTTTCAAGTCTACCGTAACTTCTTACAGGGTAGTCTGATATTTTTAGACTCAGTATTAAATTTTATTGTTCAAATGTAAACTGTTTATCCATCGAATTCTATAATTTTTCATTGTGAATATGAGAAATTTATTTTAGACTGCACGGACAACACAATGATTTAAGTGGTTTTCTCGCCACTACGCCCCGCCGAGTGTTGTGTATTCAAATCTCACACGGAACAAAAATTTGTGTGATCTACAAATTGTTGTCCCGAGTCTGGATGTACTTTGTGTCCGTTGTTTGACTGTTTGTGAAGCCCCCCACGATACAGAAATATTCCAAATGCGGGAGTTGTGTAAAAAAAAATCAGTGCATTAACAATGTTGTATATGTCTATTGTTGATGCTGCTCAATGAGTAAATACGTGTAGTTTAAAGGCTTTCAGTTACTGTGAGAGTATATGTTTATGTAATTAATATTGATTGAAATACTTTTGTATTATTCAACGTAAATTTCCAAACAAGAATAAACACCCGCTTGGTATGGTTATCATTGCCCATAAAATCGTCACATTGTGTATTATTTTGTCTGTTTGATCATGGAGCACCTAATTAAGGCAACCAAACCCAGTCTTATCTCGAGTAAGTCGATCTAGATCGATCTCAATCAACGCTCAACTTTAGTTTTATCGTGTAATCCTGTCAGATGTCTTAAATAGCGTCTCTTTTTATCTGTTTCATTTATATGTAGAATAGGCCTTAAAGCTAAATAAACTAACATTAAGATGTTACGATCTCCGTTCGCTGGAATAAATTGTGGACGTGTATTCCATACTTCCTTCTATGTTTACTGCGCAACTCAATGAGGGCATTATAAAAATTCTGAATCTTGATCGCAAGTAAAAAAATCAATTGATACGAAATTCCGAACCGATGCCCGAAATGGGTTGGCGATAAATCATAGCATATTTGCATACATTAAGATATGATTCAACGACATTACAATACAGTAGGTATATCTGCGCGTGCGCAAAGCATACGATATTCGAACTGCTGAAGCACGTACCGTGTTTTTTTTTTTCTTTTGTGTATGACACAATTAGGTGTACTAACATGGAATAATAAGGTGCAAATTTAGAATGTATTCCTCGTGAAAGACGTGTTATGTCAGCCATATAAATATGTCGTAGAAAGTGGTTTTGATTTTATTACATTGATGTGATACAATCTAATAAATGAGCGTATTATTCGGCATGTACTCGTTTTTTTTTTTATGGTATGGGGGGCAAATGAGCAGACGGGTCACCTGATGGTAAATGAAATAGGGGAAGGGGAAGGGTTAGGGCCTCCGCTAACCTCACTCAAGCGGCGAAATGCAATGCAAGCATTGCTTCACTGCCGAATAAATAATATTGTAGTTTTAATGTAGACTTACAGAGATAAAATAGGGAATGCATTTAACTATGTACTATTGCAACAAATTTATTAAATATTTTGAGTTTTTTAGGCATATTACAGACTTGCTTTAAGATATCTTTGCCTACATTTCCAAAAGTTAGAAAAGACAACTCCAGCATTAGGAATATTCCTGTGTCGCGAGAGGCTTCACAAACATTCAAACAACGGACACCAAGTACACCCAGACTCGGGACAACTATTTGTGGATCACACAAATTTTTGTCCCGTGATGGATTTGAACCCACACTCGGCGGAGCGTAGTGGTGAGGTGACCACTTAAACCATTGCGCCATCCGTGCAGTCAATACTATTGATCACTTTGCCTATATTACTGATACATGACCTAAATACATAATATTATGGGACGATCTGATTGAGATTGGTACGGTAGTGCCGTATGCAATACCATCAAACGTGATAAATTTTGGTCCATGATAACCCAAATTCATTACTGGGTATGGGGGATATTCAGGGATATGTGGAGAACGAAAAACAAACCCATCTCCGGACGACCTTCTCAAAAAAACTGGTGTTCTTATGGTCCCGGATATAGGGTTGTTGTCGTTGTTGGAAATGACGGTTATAACCTTTCAGTTTTGCTAGATAAATCACCTCATGGTACCTACATATGTAAACTCTATCGCCACCAGTAGGTCCGAAATTTTCGTCACGACGTGGTTCACGGACGATCTTACACAGACATTTTATATTGAATTTTGAACTGCTAGAAACATTTTTCTTAATCATGCTTGTGCATATATATCTCATGTAGATGCTAAGAACTACAATAATATTTTTGAAGTGAAAACTTCTTTAGCGGCGTTGTGCTCTTTTTGGGATAGGTAAAAAATGTTAAACTCGTGTCAGGACACGTGACCTGATCGAAAATTCGTAAGACGGAGCCGAGTTTTTGAAATTCAAACATTTATGAGCGGCCAGCAGCGCAGAACTTCCATACATTTAGATATGTTATTACCTACTTTTTATTTTTAACCTAATTATATATATACAGATGTGTGTATGACACATGTATATGCAAATACATTGTGAAGTTATGTTTTCACTTCTGACGTGCAGTCCTACGACTGACCGTTTTTTTTCTGTCTTTGATGACGTTCAATGTCGTAATTTATGTGTAACTATATAGGAATCAATGTTTTATTTTATTTATTTGTTAAAAAGACAACTCCCGCATTAGGAATATCCCTGTGTCGGGGGCTTCACAAACATATAAACAACGGACACAAAGAACACCCAGACTCGGGACAACTATTTGTGGATCACAAAAATTTTTGGCCCGTGTGGGATTTGAACACAAAACACTCGGCGCGGCGTAGTGGCAAGGTGACCAGTTAAACCATTGTGCCATCCGTGCAGTCAAATTACTATTTGTTTGTTCTTATTTTACGAGTTGCCGTACCGTTAATCTGATCATCATGAAATTTTGAATGCAGGTTGCTATGGATACAGCAATGGACATAGGGTACCTTTTATCCGAAAAAAGAAAAGTTACCCATAGATAGATAGATAACACTTTATTTGTACATTAGCAGTACAGTGGAAGATGTATTTACATAATTACAAACAGATAATGTACAAAGAGCGACATGCAATCTCTTCCAGGCAACCTTGGGATGGAACAAAATGATTTACCTACCTATTTTACCTGCTATAAATACCAATAGATAATCGATAAAGATACCGATGTTAGTTTTACGCGAGCGAAGCGGGCAAAAGCTAGTGTGTACTAAAAATTGGTACATGCAGGTAAGTTTTAAGAGTCTTCAGATTTAGGTGTACATTTTTCAATGAAGACAGTTACTGTGAGAAGGAAACAGCCAGTCTGGATTATATAACCCTGAAAATTTCAGCGTTCTCAAATGCTTTAAATGTTTCAGCTCTCATCATTTCATAAAAATATTTAAAACAAAGAGCTTTAGAATCGATAGTTTCATTTGACATTTGAACGTTGGAGTTTCGCAAAACAAGGTCCCACGTTGGGCGCCACTGAAGCAAATCATAATACAAAGTTAATACCTGTTTTTAAACTTTACCTTGTTCACAGGACGAGTTCCATCCGTTCATAGAGGCCCTGATGCCATTTGTAAAGTCCTTTTCGTATACTTGGTTCAATTTACAAGCGGCCAAACGGAAATATTACAAGAAACACGAAAAACGGATGAGTCTCGAGGAGGAACGCCATACTAAATATGAACTACAGGTAATTATGGAAATTATCCGACACCGTTTTTGTAACGTAGTTTCAATATTCATCTTATCAAAAAATTACATTGGTTTCATTTTAAGTTTTGTATTTATTTTATAATCATCTAAACAATTTTAGAGGTGAATGATTTGATAACACTAAGGCGTGACATCATATCATGCTGTTATAAGTTTGACGTGTCTGTGTGCGTGTGTATGTGTGTCTGTCTGTGGCATCGTAGCTTTCGAACGCATGAACCGATTTTGATTTTGTTTTTTTTTTGTTTGACGCCGCCGCCACAATATGGCGGATTACATATTTTTTCACAACTCCCTCAATATTGGTATCAAATGAAAGGGCTTGACTAGTAGAATACTATACACTATGATAAATTTCAAATCCAAGAAGACCGTTCATACTATTTTTATTATTTTGTGTCGGGGGTTTGTTAAATTTTTAATTTATAGTTATTTCATACAAAATTGTACCAAACCGACCGTTTACATGGAATTTGGTATTGATTTGACTTGACAGTCATCTACCCTGTTGTGGTTTCAGGAAAACTGGCTACATTCACTATTAAAGATTTTTATTAGTATATTATAAAGCGTCCTTGGTACACAAGTGGAGTTCAGTAGCATTGCTAAACAAACCTGTTAAAGAAGATTTCAGTGTCATTATGTTTTTTCTTATCCAAGGCCTTCTGAATCTGCACAGCATTTTTACAGAGGAATCTAGGAACCTTTAGGTCTGTTTTTGGATGATGTCTCCTTTGCAATAAATAAAACAAAACATAGCTATCTTACATATAAAACAACGCAATCAACGTGTTACACGCTGATGGAGAGCAATAATTTCGATGCATCAGAGCAATCATTTGTACGTGTATTACGTTTAAATTCTACTGTGAACTAGCTGATATTAATCTATTTACATGCCGCAGCATGCTATTAGAGCTTATCATAATCTCTGTGTATATCTGTAAACAGGCGCTTATATAGGTAACAGAGGACTATGAATCGATTGTTGATGTTGTGAGTTGTTTGAGCATTTTGATTTGTTTTGTTGGCTTGGGTACAAATCTCAACTTTCTTCTTCATTTTACTTTTGCTGTCGGCACATTGGCTCACTACGTTTTGGTCTTGAACTAAAAATCTAGAGTCACAGACTTGGTAATAGTGTCTGAATATAATGTTAGAGTAATGATTGGATGTACTGATAACGAGATATGTTCATTTTTCTTGGTTTCTGCTTTTTAATGCTATATGCTAGAGTAATGTAAAAAAGAGATCTGTGATTCAAAAATTCGGTTTCTCGGTCTTATTTAAATTCTTAGTAATAGGGACTTCATTAATCTGGTATTTTCTTATATTATAGTGTATTGATGACTGGAAACGCAATATTACCTACGAAATTCACTGTCTCGTTCTGGTTTAAATGTTCAGTAATTTCAACTTCTTCTGGGTCTTATTTCGTGCCTAAGACTTTATTCAAAGAATTTACTAACTTACAATTTATCATGTATATATATATATCTACATAATTGTAACTAAAACCAATTTTAAAATGTTTCAGAACGAGAAAGCAGAAGTAAAACAAAAATGGGCATCGCGGCTGCTGGGCAAGCTGCGGAAGGACATAACACAAGATTGCCGGGAAGATTTTGTGCTGAGCATCACGGGGAAGAGGCCGGCTGTGTGTGTTCTCTCCAATCCAGATCAGAAGGGCAAGATGAGGAGAATAGACTGCCTCAGGCAGGCGGATAAAGTTAGTATTCATTTCTTTTCTCTCTCTCTCTTCCAAGCAATACAAAAACGGTATCAATAAAATTGGTATCTAGTTTATGTATGTACGTGTCATGATAAAAACATCAGTTGTTATTTAACGTAAGCGATTCTTCATACGTCTAATGACAAAATAGAAGCAACAGGTATGTACAGGTACATGATTCATCACGCCATGTTTCAGAATTCTGTGGAATTTGAGGCGTTCTGTTAAGGTAAAATTACATAGCAAAACAAAAATAATGCATCATCTCGCTTTGTAGGGATTTCTCGATTACAATTGGGTAGTTCAACACTGCTTTAAGTACTTCCATGATAAAATAAATTGAAGGTTTACATTTATTGTGCATATCAAAGAAAGTTAACTGAATACAAAAAAGGTGTGGAGTTTTGTGGTTAGATATCGTTACATAAATCCACTACCTTCTTAATATTTACACTTGTTACGGTGCCAACGTACATACTAAATCTAGAACCTGCGACCTCTTTAAATTACATGGCATCCAAAGTGTGTAAGGTAGATAAACTCAAAAACTACTGAACGGATTTTCATGCGGTGTTCACCAATGGATAAAGCGATTCATGAGGAAGGTTTAAGTATATAATTTGTTAAGGTTTTGTATAAATTTGTTGAAATATGATGATGATTGTTGAAGATGTCTCTGCTACCCGTGCGAAGCCAAGCGTTTGTATGCTTGTCCTCTATTCGTTGCGAAACAATTGATCAGATTGTGATGAAACTTTGGTAGGGTGTTCTGGGGAAGCTCGCGAGAGTTTCTGACCCAAAAAATGGCATTGCTACGCAGGCCGGGTGCAGCTAGTTACACATACACAGACAGACAATGATTTCCGAAACTAAATCAAGGCATATTGGATTATCAGTTTACATTAGTTGGAAAAATACAGTACTAACATTGTGAAAGACATTAGACATCTGTAGGATGAAGTAAAGAAAGTAAAGTAAAAGTAAAGAAAGTAAAGAAAATTCTAAGTAAAATGCTTTATTTTGTTTTTGTGAATTAGTGAGTATAGAAGAAAGAGAAATGATGGGTATGTAATGAGTCTGTGAATAATTCTAGGCCGGCAAAGTTCTCATAATAGTTGGTAGGGTAGCATGAGAAATAGATATTTCGACAATAGTTTTTACGAGAACGATATTGTGCAAATATATTAAATGAACGCGTGGGGCGTGCTGGCACTCGAGCTTTAACAGTAAAGTTTATTTTTGAAGTATTTACTTCTGAGTCAATTAAGTTGTTTAAAATTATTTCAATTAATTTATTTAATTACATTTTTTTCGTTTTATCTCTTATTTATACTATTTAACTCCTCTCGAAATAGCGAGGGTATTGCGATCAAGTTTGTGTTAGATTGTGTTGATTTTTTTAATTCTCGTAATGTTATTTACTTTTTCCAGGTATGGCGCCTTGACCTGGTAATGGTGATTTTATTCAAGGCTATCCCCTTGGAGAGCACAGACGGGGAGAGGCTGGAGAAGCATCCAGAATGCACGCAGCCAGGCCTCTGCGTGAACCCGTACCACATCAACGTGTCTGTTCGGGAGCTGGACCTGTACCTCGCGAACTTTATTAACAGCTATGGTAATGGGAGCGACGGTCTACCAGGTCTCTCGCTCACTTCTCTGAGTAACTCGCTTCATTTTCTTTTCATTTTCATGGGTCTTGATACAATTGAATCGAAAGACGCTTGCTCACTTATATTTTACGATATTTGAATTACTCATAACATAGAAAAAGTCATATACGAGTAGATATAGCTTCTGAGTATAGTAAGTAGTACCAGTGAAATATTTTAAAATACTTTACAAGAGCTCCTTGGTAGACCTATTTGGCAGGGTCGCCATGAAATGTTGGGGGTCCTACTAAGAACGCAGGATAGTTAGGTAGTGTTTATTAAGTGAATACAATTATAATGCACATTATAAGGTAAATTGTTACATCAGCAAAAGTCATATTGTTGCTCCCTGCATACATATATTCATTATACTTGTAGAGTATACACTTGAGCATTTTTTCCGTCCTAGATTTTAGTAATTTTTTTCGTCTGCTGCTTTTGTGGTTGAAAAAATGGCAAATTATTCCACTATTTATCTACCTTCACATTTCATCACACACGGACATGTTAATGTTAGATTTTTCGATGATAATGATATTTTACGCCATCTATAATGATATAATAACATTATTTAATTTATCATAAATTATCATGCAATTGTTGTAATGTGAGTGGAGCTAAGAAAACATACTTATTGGTCATTTTAAGTTTTACTTGTTAACTAGCGCACTCTTAAGTTGTCATGATCACGATTATTATATGAACAAGACTTTCAAGTGTATCAAGACCAAAACATTACTTGCAATTTGTAGAATTGACCAATTATGCATGACATACATTGTTTTTGTTTTAAACTTCGTCACCTAGAGGATAAAATGTATGTCCACAATATCCAAGATTTTATTAATCCTATATAACTAAACACTCTTTCTTCTTCTTCAAGCATTGGTGTTACCATATTCTCTTTCCTCGTCTTGTTTAACCTAAATGTTGATTAATTATTAAACTGGCATGTTATTTTTTTTACTCATTGAGACCTATGAAAACGCATCACAAAAACCAAAAAAAAAAAAACTATGTAACAAATGTGTCTTTTGCTTTGTTCTGTTTTTTTTTTAATTTTATAAAAAATTGAGAATTAAAAAAAAAATGTCTTATCGGTACATATGGGTCGTCCGATCTTATCTTTATTTTTTTCTTCAATTCTGTGATGTGATTTCAGATATACTTAGCGGGTCGCTCTCACCTCACGCTCCTAGAGACAAAGAGAACGAACACGAGGCTAAGAGCAAAGGTAACTCAAGATTGTGACTCGTGTGTTGTGTATTCTTTCTGCAAGACTGTGGCGAACAATGCGATAAGAGCTTCCAAATATAAATAAGAATACACTTGTATGAGATTTTTTTTGAGAGAGAGATTCAATTCATTGTGAAGAGTCTTGTTAAAACAAAACAAACGGGACAATAACTTGCCCATATGGTCTACACAAATGGAAAAGTTCATTAGAAAAATTTACATTTGTATGATTTCATTTATATTGTTAAAATCGAGAATAGTTATTTCGATATTTAGGACTAGAATAGTTTTTACTATGTTTAAGTTTTATGACTAAAATCGAATTGGCAGTCGTGAACAAAAATTGTTTGGAATTTTAAAAGCCTTTCCACATTGTTGGCCATAGTGAAAAAAACTGCAGAAAGAATCTAAATGTGATTGGTTTGCACAAAAACGTATTTGACTTAAAATTATTTTATTTTTTTGTCATATTTTATGCATTTTCAAAATTAATTTAATCCCCGCATTGGCTTGCACTCACACTTTTTATGCTTCTATTGGTATCAAAATTTTTAAAATCACATTTTTGGGATTGCCAGAGTAATGTTTGCCGTTGTCCTTTGTTGTATTTTGGACATTATTTGTATATAGTCGGTGTTCCTTCTCTTTTACTCTTTTTTATATTTTTATGTCGATGTTTTTCTAAAAGCTCCATAATATGATAAATTTCGATATTACTTTATTTTGATAACGGGGCTATGCTTTAGAAAAATATTTGATGTACTTTTCAAAAATATTGTTCAATTTAGTAAGAAAGTCTGAAAAGGATTTTTTCTTTTTAGACATTTTTATATGTTCTGTAAGTACAATAAATTGCAATAACAATAAATTGATTTTCTAAAGTCACACTTCACATTAAGTCTCTTCACAAAAATGTAACAACTATAAAGGTTGAAGAACTAAAACTGTTCCTTATTACATATGCATATACATAAATCCCAGTAATTGTGCATAAAATAAACAATTTTCCATTTGGATATGCTATTAATGGTTATAATGATATCCATTTAACGAAAAATCAACTGATATCTGTTACCGACTAACATTCTCAAGGAAGTATCACTTTCAGACGAGTCTAAAGCCTAACTTCAAGTCTAAGTTGTTTACTCAAGTTCAGATATGTCTTTAAATGACTTTAGAAAATTAATGTCTTATAACTACTGTACATGATTGAATGTTTTCAATATTGTATAGTTTGATGTCGTGGCTTTATTTAATATCAACAAAACCTGTCAATATGAGACAGAAAAAAATTAAACCAGCAATTTCTAGATTGTAAGTGTTCATAGTTAGTTTTATCAGAGCTTTTTTTTAATTTCCAACTGCAATGTCTTGTACATCATCGTCTTGTACATCGAAAGTTGAAATAAAAAGACGAGAAGTAAAAGGTTCTGATGAAACTAATTTTCGAATGTCATTTAGTTCGTATTTTTGATGTTAGTTATGTAATAGATCAATACAAGGTTTGAGCAGGTATTGATTGTATTTAATATGTCATTAGATACATTGCACATTATTGACGAAAGAAACATTTTGAACGAAGTAAAGACTGGTTTTTCAAACTCCTTCCTGAGTTTGAAACTCATGGATTCAGAGGAAGCATTGAGCACAGCAGAGTTTTGATCAATTTTAAAAAGCTCGATCAGGGTCGCCAGATGTCCATGCTCGACAAGACACAAGTGACCAAACTTAAAATCTCTTACCACCAGGGCGGCCGTGTACTTATTTGACAAATTGGTTGTATTTAAAAAAAAAAAGACTTATATGTAATAAGCTCTCTAAGTCCCAGTGAAAAAACTTGCTGGTGTCGAGACACATAATATTAGAGTCATCTCAAACTGAGCGGCAAAATGCGCTAGCACTTTTAAATTGTGAATAAAATATAAAGTTTATTCCATTAGAATAGAGCTGAATATCGTACGCCACTGTCCGCTGGATTAAATTATACTACTTGCATACGATTTTCAGCTCTATTTGAGGCTAACTTCGTTGTGATGTACGTTACTTCAACTCTGTTTTATTTATAATTTGGAGCTGTTTCACGTCTTTTCATTAAGTTTGACGTGACGTCCTAAAGACGAGAGGTAAGGCACATTTGTAGGGCATTCTCCCAAGATGAGTGTAGGTACATAACATGCAAGTATTTTTAAGGCATTTTGATATTACTACTACTAATAAAAATAATAAGTCCTACACCACCCGCCATCATTTTAAATTATAGGCAAATGTTACAGTGATGTTATTAGTAGCATACTAAGTACCAAAACTCTTACGTTCATCTTCGCTTCAATTAATGTAAATTAAAATAAAACCGTTTGCATGTGCAATGTATAAATCGAAAATATCATAAGTGTCATTCCAATAGTGGTAGTAAAGACGCCGTTGCATAGGATCTTTTTAGAAAAAAAAAAATAATAAAAAAGAACAGTCCAAAATCGATTATGCTTTTGACTTAGGTAATGTTATCTGAAGTCAACGATGAATTCAAGTAGCTGATGTTATTTGAATCAGATTAACGAATAGCTAATGTCAAAAGAGAAATAGCGAGACATTATGGAGTCATAATGATAATTTTATCCGTGACACAAAATGTCTTAACACCCTATTGATGGATAAATCTGCTATGTCTTTCCTACCATTACCATCAGATCATAACGTCTGAAATGGGTGATTTCAGGCTATAGTCACAATCCATACAACGGTGTAATATGCAACGATATTATTTTAGCGACCGGTGTCTTCTCGTCCAAGGAGCTCTGGAAGCTGTCTAAAGGTGTGTATATTTGTTATTTGTTTAATAACTTTGTTTATTCCGGTGACTTTGACGGTTCGAATAAATTTGACGGTTCATATATGTTTGACTGTTCTTTTAACTTTGACGGTGCGGATAACTTTAAATCTAGTTAATTGTCGAATCAATATTTTGTTCCTGTTTACGAAATTTCATAAATTGTTGACATTAGCACTGTCATCCATTATTTTTTTGTATTTCTGTTCAGCTGCTTATCAAATCATCATTCTATTTCTTACATTTCATTTCTTATAAGTCGACGCAGGAATTAAATCCTCTATTGCATGAAGGCCATGTGTAAGGAGCTGATCACTTAACACTAATCACTATAAGAATCTTTGTATCCACTTGTTGTAAGTTTTGACCCCGATTGAGATTGCATGCAAGACTTTCTGTATGTATATATGTAAAATAATGGTAAGTGACTAAAGAAATCAGTTCAGGTTTTACAAGAACGCTTTCATTTGCGAGTTCTATACATAAACACTATCAAGTGTGTACCTATTGATTTTCAGATACATTTAATGATTTAGATTTGGTCCAGCCAACGCAAATTTCGTGTTTATTTACACAACTCTTTTAAATTAGGACGTAAACAAATGCATGCAATTTCTTATGAGCCCAAAAAGAAACACTTTATAGACTCTACATTATATGCACATCATCAATTTTAGATACACAGTTCCAAAAATCAGGACGATAATCAATAAAATTGACAAATATTAAACTCAAATTTTTGTCAAAGTCACCAGGGTAGTCAATGTCATCCAGTTTTAAATATATTTTTTTGTAGATATCATAACTATAACAATGTAGAAATTGTGAGTTTGTGTATGTAGTTATGTGCGAGAATTACTAACTGCTTCACCGGTTCCAAGAATTCCAAATAGGCTTGGATCAGATCTAACTTTAAATTTAAAACTTCTGTTTCTGACCGCCAAAAAAATCAACAAATGTTAATCGTACCTCCAGTTGATGTATTTTCGATAGTTATTCGTAATTACATACACAAAGAGAACTTTCATTTTCATGAAGAGTTAAGCGGACTGTAGCCAGGATATGGGCGCTATGAATTCTACATGGTTACATTAGTTTCCTGCTTCTCCATACCTTCTAGTGGTAAGGAATACTCAGTAAACTCAGTAAAATGGGTTTCTCCAGTTTATTTTTGCCATGGCGAGAGGTATGAGTCCATCCTATGACCAAACCCAGCCAAACCAAAATATTTATTCTATAAGGTTGCAGATCTCGTGATTAATGAATTAATGGTATTTACGACGGTATTACTTACTTTTGTGGAATTTCCAACAGGTTTATGAGTTGTCCTGGGCGGTGGTTTGAAATAGTCTAGTGAAATCCAACGTAAAATCCAATCTTAAAGGCGTGTTCATAGAAGCAATTTCGCATCGCATTCCTTATATACATACTCGTACGCGCTATCCCTTATGGCTTACAAACCACAACTTCACAGACAGAAATGGACTTTACGACAATCAATTTAAACAAGCCCTTATACCTAAGAAATGTCGATGGTTGCAGTTATCTGACTGAAACAACTAATATCAATTTCCGTTTATTCCAGCTTCGATTCTTCAAGAGACCGGGTCGGAGTCACCGAGCGGTTCCGGGGGCGGTATTAAGCTGGAGTCAGGGTACTACTGCGGGTACAACAGCCCAGCGCCACCAGCCTTCGAGCCTCCTCCTGAAAGGGCCACACCATCAGCCATGCTTGTAGGACAGTGTTACAGTGAGTATATCATTTCTGAGTAGTTTTTTCTTGTAATAATTACACCAACTTGGCTGTGACTCTTGAAGACCAGGATCAACAGTCAGTCAGTGTCTCATGAAAACACCGAGCATGATGGCACGGCTAAGTTAAACGGCTAGTTTCGTTAAACTATCTTGAAACCAAAAAAAGACCCCCAGCTCGCAAATCCCCTCAAAGATTTTTCATTCAAGACAATAACTAGTTCATATTTGGTCCATCCGTTTAGGATCTATGCTTTTCGCCTACTGACTGAGGTTACCGGAGGCCCTAACCCTTCACCCTCTCTTCCATCCTTCCCCTACTCCCACTTTAAAAGCCGGCAACGCACTTGTGACTCTTGAGTTGCAGGTGCCCATGCGCGGCGTTAGTCATTTACCATCAGATGACCCGTCTGCTCGTTTGTCCTCTATACCATAAAAAAAGGACTACCTTCACACATTGAAAGGGACCTGGAGTTTAATCATACTCATTTACACCCACAAACACTTTCTGAGAACCGATGACCGCTAATTTCCTCTTAAACTTACTATAAAAGCGAACATCTGTAAATACTTTATCCAAATTGTTAGTCTGATACGACATAAGTTATTCCAAAATATAATTTCTAGCGACATTCAAAATAGAATATAAATTCGCAGCGAATATCCGAAAATACACAATTATATTTATGATAGCCACGCGTTGTTTCACTCCCACAATGTGCGGTACATATGTACTAAACTATATTTAGTGACGTGTGCGCACGTGCGTGAGTTGCATTCGAACAAGTGTGCACCAACGAATGCGATTCGATTATTATCGAGTTTTGTTGTCTATAAATTAGTATTTCTTAGAATTTCAATTGAGTCACAGTAAAGACAAAGGATTTTCTTGATTAAATCTTTATGTAATATTAAATACAATGATAGTTCAAGTTATGCTTGTCAAGGATATAAAACAAAACATTTAGAAGTTAATGATTTGTGATTGAAATTCGAACACCAGGCGATCTGTGTTAGTGACCCTGACTGCTAAGCCAGAGGTCGTGGGTTCGATTCCCACCCAGGACAAAAAACTGTGTGATGAGCACGATAATTTGTTCTGGCTGTTCTGGTTCTGGTGTAATTTAAATATAATATTTAGAAATATACAAGTATGTTTATCAGCAGTCTGGTTACCATAGTACAGGCTCTGCCTAGTTTGGGATCAGACGGCCGTGTGTTAGATATGTGGAGTTATTATTATCATTTTGTGAACAGGTATCCCACACAGCTCGTCCGGTTTAAGCTCAGCCCAGAGTCCCCTAGTGCCGTCGAACACCATCTTCTACCAACACGCACCGCCACCCTCGGACACGCATCCCAACAGTGAGTGTGACGGTATTTAATATTTTAGATTTTTTCGTAGATAGTAATCTTCATCCTCCGCGCCTTTTCCCAACTAAGTTGGGGTCGGCTTTCATTTGATATTTTACCTGAAGCGACTACCATCAGCCCTCCACAAAACAAGTACCAGGCGTATGTACATATTTACACGCATACACAAGTATATAACAATTATATTCATATTCATGTTACACAATATCCTAGTTAAGTTTAAGATGGTTACGGTTTTAACGTAGTGTTTGTATACTCTTTGGTTCTGCAGCTTATCTTTCACGGGTTCCTGAGAAAAAATTTCAGAAACCCGTGGAACTATGAATTTGAAATTATTATCAAATACTTACGTCCCTTGAAGCGCAAAAAAAAATCAAGCTTCTAAGTCAACGCAGTCAAAAGATACGGCCATTGGGCCTCAGATATTAACAAATTTGAACATTTCACGGGTAAATCATTGACCATTGACCTAGAATCATGAAATTTGGTAAGAGGCAAGCTTTGACAGCACAAGCAAAGACAAAAATCCGAAAGTCGGTAATTTATTGTTGTCACATAAAAAAATATTTCTGTGATTAGAAACTTATATTTTGCGGTTGGAAAGTTATGTTAAACAATATATGGGAGAGTATGTTTGAGACCTGGCTAGTATTACTTAACCTCGTAATGTGCTAACCTACTCGGTTACCACTTAGCCACGAGCCCCATGACGAGAGCTGTAATAATAATATAATGATAATAATTCTTTACTGCCACAAAATAGTAGAAGTCAAAGTTAGGCCCGAGTAAAAGCTTTAATATGAAATAAGTGTTGTATAGTGCCAAACATCCAAGTCAAGGCGAGGCAGTGCCGCGGATCGCGGCATCAGGGCACACACAGGGCACAGCACACAGCAGGACACAATCATAATTTTTTAGAGAGGTTTTCTTCCTCGCAGTCCAGGCGGCCAAGCCAAGACCCTCGCCCCCGATCGGAGTCGCGAGACATGACCACGACTCCTTTCGGGATTACGATATGCCGACGGTGGCAAGGGAACTAAATCTTCCCCTGCCTACTCGGTGGCAGTGTGAGTGCACGCCGAGCCCGTCCTCGTTCCTCCACTTTTGACAGCGGAGCAACCCTGGGCGACCCTGGAAAGGGTCCCACTGGGTATCCCGCTTGGTCTGGAGTCTCACTCTGGGCCAATCCGGCATGAGTGGCTCTACCGGCACAGCCCCAGAGATCATTGACCCGCGCAAGCCCCCCCACGACGACAACGTAAGGATACATTCTACTTAAGGCGCAGTACGGCACACCGTGTGGTTTTAGTCGGTTCGATTCCGACACACCGCCCCACCGAAAACCCCGGTGGGGTGACGGCCCGAGGGGGTTTCCACACGCACAAAAAAAAAAAAAAAAAAAAGGACACAATCATAATAAATATTATGTTGCGAACATCTAAACCTCCTCAAGGTACCGGGGCGAACCCTGAGAGAGTGACGGATATTTCTTCGGTACTCGTGGAAACAAAACAGGATAAAATGAAATAACTTTACAAAGGAAGAGAAGAAGAGATAGAAGAAGACGCCAAGAGAAACTTGATCCCGAAGCTACGCGATGGCATTTCGCATCGTTTCGATATTCGGGCGTTTATATATACTGAAGAAGCATGATTATAGAACAGCCGAACCGGACAGAAAGAGGTTCGCTTGCATACTTCATGGGATACGTTCCCGTCGTCTCACCACAAGAGCCAGTGAGACTGTGGAACAGTGGAAAACTTGTTTAAGCGCTGTACGGGAGCATATTTCTCAAGCAAAAGTTAACGAATCTGCTGAACAGCGAGATACTCGTTTGAACACAGCTCTGTTTTACAAGGTCAGGCCAAGGTCAAGTCACTAGAAGGTCTCCTTATTAAAAGCAGGCAAGCTACTAAACAACATGACAGCAGGAGACTAAAAAGAAATAAATGAATTAATTTCAATTTGTTTTAAATGCTAAAACGAAGAAAATAAGCTTTGACTTCAATCAAAGTCATTATTTTATAAAGAATGAAATAAAAAATTGTAAGAATTTTGACATCGTTGCTCCTGATTAAGATGGTTTAAATGTTTAGTCTTCTATTTCCACAGTTTATCTTTGGGTGAACTAGCATGTAGAAATTCCTTCCCAATTTGATCATCGATCATTACAGTTTCATTTATTGTCTTTCTGATTAAAATGTTAAAGTTGTATGTATGTATCTAACTACTTTTTAGCGGCGTGTTTCGTAGTCAGGCGGTTTCGTTAAATACTGTGGATATTTGCTTGAGCACTTAATGTGCTTTCAGTTGCTGCAAAGATCGACAAACGAATTGTTTGCCCACGGCAGTGCAGGCTACATACCCTGAAAGATAGAAAGTATACACGTGCAATGAGCATTTCATTAAATTCAATTCTTTATTATGGATTCCAAAATGTTTACAAAGGTGCAAAAATGGTTGGTGGTAATGGTTGTGTCAGACAATATGACAGCGGCCAGCATATCTTGCGCTGTCCAGCATATGCTGAGTCCAAGAAATTTCTGTGTACTAACTAGTTATACTCGTATTTAAGTAAAAGACAAATGATGTTTTTTTAAAGACTTTTCCGCATTAGGAATATTCTTGTGTTGCGAGGGCTTCACAAACATTCAAACAACGGACACAAAGAATACCTAGACTCAGGACAAATATTTCTGAATTACGCAAATTTTTGTCCCATGTGGGATTTGTACCCATACAGCACTCGGTGCAGGTGTAGTGGCGAGGTGACCACTTAAACCATTGCGCCATCCATGCAGTCAGTCATTCTCATTAGAGGCACTGTTTAGTGCCAGTCTTCGTCAGCTACTTTTTTTTTAACATTCAAGCGGATCGGTAACTATTCTCAGCAATGTTTTTTTGACATTTCAGCATCGGAAGCTTTGACTAGTCAGCATAACAGCGGGAAGTATGACAGTGCGCCTCAAGACTCGCTCGGAGACTTTGTTACTTTCGTCTGCCAAGATCCTAGCGACGTTCAACAGTTGCAGGTATTTATTGGCTTTTAACATTTAATTGTTTTGAATCTAAAATAAATATGATCATCTCAGCTACTTCTTAACATATGCCTTCTAAAAAATTCCACAATCAGCGACTTTCTTTGTGATGCGCATTCAAGTTTTAAGTTTCCATAGCGCCTTGTTATTTTGTTTTGTCAATCGGCTGTTTGTCCGTAGTATATCACGTTCAGAAACTTAAAACTATATACATGAAGTTTTTAATTTTGGTTTTACGTATGAATCGCTGTACAAATAATACAGTATAACAGTCGATATTACAAAAAAATGGGGGGAAAATCAGGCAACATTTTTTAACCTATTTGTAGCCATTATTAGTCTGAGTAAAATTATTGCTATATAGAAGTAAGGTTGATAATCTTTTTTCCTTTTCTTTTTTATTTTTCATTATTTTTTTCTATACCACAACGCACAAGTAACAATACGGCCAGCGTAATGAAAATCGATCACCGTAGCCACGAAACTGTCACTCATTCGCACATTGATAAAAAACTTTTTATACCTTTTTAAAAAACTCCGTTTCAGCGAGATAAAGAAATATACATAATTGTGTTTTGTTTTCTAAAGCGAGCAATAAGTTAGGAGACTTGAGCTAAAGTGCAATAATTATAGATTTTTCCATATACTTGCCAGGTTCACAGTTTATCCCGAAGTCCAAAGCCTCCGTACTTCAGCAGCTCGATGTTACCGCCTCCCCCCTCCCGCCGATGGCCAGACCCGTGGCCATCATCAGGTCTACAGGTAGATTACCTTTTTATTTCCATAAATTTTAGCTTAATATTTATCAACTGTCTTTTTTCTATAGTATTGTGATAAAGAGTAAAACGATGGTTTATGTTACTGTACATAATCTGGTTAGAATTCATTGTTTTTTTTTGTTAAAGTAACATTTATAAGAAATATTGCTTATCTACAGGGTGTATTTGAAAAAGGAACACTTACTTAAATCACTGAAAGGGCATGAATGTAGCATGCAGTTACAATAAAAAAAATTAAAAAAAAGCTATCCGTTTACAAGTTATGACCATTTGAATTGCCAGGTATTTTTTACCTCGGTTTATCATAAAAGCAGGCGGAACACGTAAAGTTAAAGGTTTTAAATCGTGCGTATTTTTTTTTATTTTAGAACTATTCACTCACATACTGAGAAAATCCATAAAAAGTAACTAAAAAATAATTCGAAGTTAGTTTTCATGGATTTTTTTAGTAACGGAATGAAAAATTGAAAAATAAAAACATATGTAACCCTTAACGTGTGACGTAATTTATGGATGGCCCCTAATAGGTAAAGGTAGATAAGAAAGGAAGGTAATGAAAGCGGATATTGCTTAAACGGATGGATTGGGGAGTAAGTATTAACTCAACAGGTCATGGTGACACACC
>OY982584.1:13021461-13194592 GCA_963859945.1 Euplagia quadripunctaria | reverse complement strand
AATCAACTATATCTTTATTAACGGGTGTGCTCACATGTCCACGGTGCACCTCTAATCTTGAGCAATAAAATTGGCTACATAAGCCACATGGGAGCACACGAATATCAGCTGAGGAGTTGAAGGCGATCACCGTGGTCGAAATCGTGATCAATCTTTATGATTGGTCATATTAGGAAAGAGTTTCCTTTTGGAATTTGAAGACTTGCTACTGGAAAAGCATCTCAAATGTATAGTATTCTCTCTTGTTGGTGCGTAGGCTAGAGTTCTTCGGGTAAAACGTGAGTGTGACCGCAGGTTTTGCCAGCATTTATAAGCATCATTCAATGGCCCAATATATAGACTGCCTCAGCAGTTCTGTGAACATATGTTTCCGAGTGAATGTCCAGGGTTTAAATCTTGGGATTGGACAAATTGCAATCGTTTCTCTATTGTGGAATTCTCAGTAGTATACGGGTCATCACTATGCCTGGATTTGGTAGTATCCACATTTCACCAGCTAAAAATGCGTGTGTTTGAAACATGTCATTTTACGCAAAAGTATTTTTTTTTAATTTATACTACATGTGAGCTCATTTGAGGTAAGCTTTATGTTAATGATTCAATAACATATATAATATACTTGCCTACCTGAAAGGGTAATCATTAATTCTTGTATTAACGTCAAAACTAAATTACCGTGTCCTGCTTCCTCATATGAACTCTCTACAAGGCCAAATAAGTTTTTGACATGATAACGGCTTATAAATCGATGAAAGCCGGCTGCACGCACGAAAAAGCATTACTCATTGTCACGTTAACCCTGAGCCGCGTGTGCAAGCGAGAGCGCGGAACAAGCGACAGAGAGGCACGATCGGCCTAAGCGTTCGTTTATTGACATTGATATGATTTCAGTTTATTCTATAACTAATTGTTCGTGAGTATATTTAAATAAATTATTTAAATTTAATTTGCAAAAACTATAAATAATATTTGAAAATTAAAAATTAATGTTTTTATCCAGAGTTTTAAAATTATTGTCCGTAAACCGACTTTACAGACAACCAATATTATTTTTGTGACGCACACTAGGAATGACGTCACGCCTTAGTATTGTCACAGATGACATAATACTATACTAGTAGTATTGTCAATTGTCAAATCATTTATTTTTATTTTGACAATTATTAAATATACTTAAATAAAAAAACGTTACAATAAAAATTTAGGACACGTTTAGCCTCGTTTTAAGACGTTACATTTCCTGACTCAGGTGAAACAATTGATTTTGTACATGATATTTGGTAGTTTAATGTCTTCTTCTGCATTTCAGATGGAACGCACCATTCCCTACTTTGGAGGAGGAGTTTAACATTATGACGGCACCCCCCGGACCTGACCACGTCGTCCTATTGGATGATGGTGAGCTACTATTTTAGGCTGTAGATAAACTGTGGTTCTCTCTCTCTCTCTGAAGATATTTTCACCAAGCCCACTTCAGCAAGAAATATACAGATGGATACTCTTTATTTATCCTCATCCTTCGAGCCTTTTCCTAACTAAGTTGGGATCGGCTTTCAGTCCTACTACGAAACGGCTAAACTTCGATATTTTACATGGAGCGACTCACTACCCGTAACGAATGCCACAGATGTTCGTATGGCAACCGGGACCGATGGCTTAACGTGGTCTCCGAAGCACGGAGGGATCTCAAAGTGTTTAGAATAGTCACCCATCCTGAGACTGACCAGGCAACTTACTTAAGCTTACAACGTGCTAACCTACTCGGTTACCACTTAGCCACGAGCCCCGATACTCTTTATTGTAAACAAAAAATAGGAACATCTCATAGGTCTTCTCGTAGTCTGCGATTTCTTACAGATATTAGGGGTCGTTCATTAATCACGTGATGGTGTTTTAGCAACTTTTTAACCCCCTGTCCCCCCTGGCGAAGTTTAGACTAAACCCCCCCACCCCAATCAAAATATAATATAAAAATTTCAAAATATTATCTTTAAATACAGATATAATCGCGCGTTCTACGAAAAAATAAATACAAGTAATATCTCACTACACCCCCTCTTGTGATATTTCGTGATTTTTTTCGAATCCCTCTTTCAATCCTCACGTGATTAATGGACAATCCCTTATACGAGGGCTACACTGAAAATTTCGGGAATCAAGGAAGTGACACAACATTACTATTTAAAAATGTATTTATTGCTTTTCGAAGTATTCTCCGCGAAATTTGACACATTTTCCATACGATGGAACCAATCATTGAAGCAACCATTCCATTCGGAAGTTGGGGTCTCCAAAATGGCCGTTTTGTAAGCGTCCACAGCTTCTTCAGGTGATGAAAATCTCTGACCACGCAATTTATTCTTTATTTTAGGGAAAGTATAGAAATCATTAGGGCTTAGGTCGGGACTGTACGGCGGATGGTCTAATAATTCTATGTTTTCTTGTTCTAAAAACTCTTTTGTTCTGTGCGCGGTGTGAGAACTCGCATTGTCGTGATGGAGGATGATGCGGCGGTTGCAGTTGCAGTTCTCTTTACGGAGTTTGGAAACGACCTGTGGCAAACAAATGCTTGCATACCTTTCTGCATTAACCGTTCCTTGTCCCTCAAGAGGAATAATCGCAACATGGCCGGTTTTGGAGACAAACGTGGCCACCATTTTTTTTGCAACACTCCGTGAACGAACAATTTTAGTTGGCTTTAACTCATTTTTGAACACCCAAACTCGTGACTGGTTTTTTGTTTCGGGTTCGTACGCGTATATCCAGGATTCGTCACCTGATACAATGTTGTATACAGCATTTGAGGATCCTGCGTGGAATCTTTCGAGAGTTCTGACGCACCAAGTAACGCAAGCCGCTTTTTGCTCTTCACAGAGCAAATGCGGTATCCATCGGGAAAACAACTTTTTTACACCTAATTGTTCATGCAAGATTATTTGTATTTGACTCATGCCAATGTGTAAATTTGCCTGAATTTCGCGGTATGTCACATGTCGATCTTCCTCAATCAGCTTACGCACAGCATCAACGTTTTCTTGGGTGACTGCAGTTTTTGAACGACCTTGACGGGGATCATCACTGAGCTTGACACGTCCACGTTGAAATTCAGCAAACCAGCGATAAATTGTGGTTTTGGATGGGGCTTCATCACCAAATGCAGAAAGCATCCGGTCAACACACTGTTTTTGTGTTAAACCGCTTCGAAAGTCATAATAAATCATCGCCCTTGAATTTTCTCGAGTCAATTCCATTTTCTCAACGACTAAACAAGTTTGAGAAGACCTTGTGAGAAGACCGAGAATCTTTTTTTAAATAAATAGATGGTATTCGATTTTTAAAACCAAGGAGTTTTCAATTAAAGGATTTTAATATGATAGGAATAGTGGAAATATTCCATTCCCGATACTTTTAGTGCAGCCTATGTAAGGATGGACCACACTGTATCAATCAATAAATCCATTAGCCGATTGTTCACTGCTGGACATAAGGCTGTCCCAACGTGCACCATAGCACCCGGCCCTCCGCCTTTCTCATACAGTCTATCCCAGCTATGTACCTTCTTCAGGTCGTCCAAACTATATGGTAATTGATTATTTTGACTGCATGGATGGCGCGGTGGATTAAGTGGTCCCCTCGCCACTACGCCACGCCGAGTGTTGTGGGTCCAAATGCCACACGGGACAAAAAATTGTGTGATCCACAAATGGTTGTCCCGAATCTGGGTGTTCTTTGCGTCCGTTAGTTGTTTGAATGTTTGTGAAGCTCCTCGGACACAGGAATATTCCTATTCTTTAAAAAAAAAAAACAAAATTAGCGGCGGTAGAGTAATGGCTAAGGCGTCAGACTTGCGATCAAGTGGTTGCGGGTTCGAACCCCACCCAGTGCACTACCGTCGTGAACCTACTCCTAACACAAGCGTTAAGCTTAGCTGGAGGGGTTAACGAGGTTACTAGTAATGTGTGACCCACGTTACTAGTAATCTGTAAAAAAAAAAGGAACTTCAGACACTTTTGAATTATTTTTTTTGATTTCCTTAAAAAACTCCAAACTTTAACAAACATAGGTACTACTTACATACTAATATTCTAAACCTTTCCAAGTGATCTGCGGTAGTTTTACTTCATCTTAACTTTTTTTTTCACTAAAAAGTTTCTTACGTAACTTTATCGTATTTCATTATAAAAAAAAGTTTGTTCTGTAATTGAAAGACATTACATTTTTTTTTAATACAGGCTATATACAAAGTTAATATAACAGATGTGATTAGGGTCTTTATGAAACCATTTTTTAGGTTATTGTTTTTTTTTTACCCTCAATCTTTTAAAACGTGAGCAAAGTTATATTGCTAAAGCAGTCTATCAATTCAACTCCACAGAGCGCTTCTTCCAATCTTCCGTGATAACGTCTGAGGCGCAGGCAATGGACACGACCGGGTCGAACGTCGGGCCGGTCGTCGACCCCACGGACGACATCGCGCCCGACAAACCAGCTCCGGACCTACGATCGCCGTGATCCTACGCTCACGACACGACTGAGGTAACTGTCGGATCAGCTGCGTGTGCAAGAACTTCGAGTGTCGGGTGTGTCGCGGCGGTCGGTACGGTCGGGCAGGTCGTTTGTGTCAGACCGTCGATCGGGCCCATCGGGTCGCTTGGATCGGTCGTGTGTGTTGGACCAGAGACTGTACCACCGCCTGGCTCTGTCCTGAATCTCGGGCCACCTGTTGAATTCGTGGACAGTGTTGGCTCCGTACCAAGTGTTGCATCGGCCCCGGAGCCCCCCACAGTCCTCAGGTGGACGCCAGCACATCTCCCACATTGGAGGCCCGTCTCACACCGGACTGTATAGTTTTTTCATTAATTCTCTCGTTAGAGATCGACGAAGAGGTTAGTGTATATATAAAAAGGAATTAAAGCGATGAGGTTGTAGTTGAAATTTAGATTTTACAATTTTTAATCTGTGCCGGTCGGTTGTGCCTGTCTGCAAGACGTAACCTTGTCACGATGTTCATAAAAAAATGACAAAAATATGCACAGGCGACCGACATGGCTTTCATTTATTACTTGTTAAGGCGATAACAAAATACAATACTCCAACGATAATTATGTAAAAAAATATTAAAGCTACGAAATAAAACAACATATTATATTCTAATATTTTTATAGAATATAAAAAACAAGTATGATATGATCAAGCCTTCCAGTAATATAGTGAAGTAAAATGTTAATAAAAGTGCAGCTTAAAATTATTATTTGCTGAGCTGTGAAACAGAAAAGGCGTATGAATGCTTCCAGTAGCGAAACATGGTTTTTGACGAAAGTGTGATACTATAAGTTGTTTTTGTTTCGTTGTTGTGTGTTTTGTAATGGAAATAAAAATTGAATAGATATAAGTCGGTTAGTTTAAACATATTTTTATTTTATTTATTGAACGAATATTTAATAAAGACGAGCCTTGCTTAAATATTAGTTTAGTTGTAATTAGTAGCGAAAAGATTAGTTGGTTTATTGTACTTTCGATCGGGTAATATTGGTATATATTTTAGTTATTATTGAAAGAGCAAACGATTTTGTGTAATTTTCGCACAAATTTACATCTTTTTGATCTCAGAGACTTAAATAAACAATAATGAGATTATTTTATTTATTTATTCTGGCATCGAAAGCGACAATAAATCTTAAGTAGTTCGGCGTACGCCAACGGACATTTTATAGGTGCCTTTCATAAGAAAACGTAACATAACTTATTTAATAGGGATTTGTAAATTGTAGTGTTCTTTTGATAAATCCATCCGCTCATACCTGTAACGATTGATTCATTAACAATTTAACTAAATAATTATGTGTTTTGTAACCAAAACTTCTAGTAGACTTCTATATGGCCTAAATGCGTCCTTCTCATAAATTTTAGTTACTAACAAATTTCCTAATATATGATTTTTAAAATGAATATAATGAAATTATTATTGTTATTTAACATTACATTTACAATATGTAAAAAACAGGATTTATTTTACTATCTCACATTAATTTAAAACCATCTAGCATTATAAACTTAGTCAAATCTAGTCAAAGGGGTAACGAAAAATTCTCTTATTATATCTTTTTTTAATTTTCTTGAAATTCAAATGTCAGTAACCTAATATTTAACGTAGCCATAATATTCTTGTCAATTAAGCAACGTAACGTAAGGCTCATGCACAAAGGCAATAGCACTTTTTTGGTGGTTACAAAACACTTAACACAAATATTATACATATTGCTATAACATAAATACTAGAATTTATAATAATTTAATATTTTCCAAATTTGTGTTTTCGCAACAGTGGCCATACGAGGAAAGCTAGTCATTAGAAATACATTGTAAATTTAATGTTAAAATAAAAAAAAAATATTTACAATTATAAAAAGAAATTCCTTACATTTATTAGTAAGGGATGTGAAACTTAAAAATGTGGCCAAATTACACTTAATGAAATTCAAATATATATACACAATTTTTAATAGATTTAGGCTAAATAAGCGTGGTAATTAAGTTCGTAGCAAAGCAATGACTTGAATATAACCTAATTCCAGCAAAAAAAAAAACAATTATGTCTCAAAGAACAAGTCGTAGTATAATTGATTTTTGTTCAGGCTTTCACTGAATGTTTTGTTAATATCATTTAATTCGATATTGTAAAATTAAAGCTCTTCTGACTTATGTTTAAAATTGTGTATTGTTATAATAGGAAACGTAGCAATAAACTACAAGCAATAAAAATATAATTATAAACAAAAAAACGGCTTTAGTGAAGCTAGAATTTGGTACTGAAGTAGTTGACATATATAAACGTACAGTTCGCGATATATTTTCTATAGAAGAAACGGCGAGAGGCTGGGTACTATGTAAAACTATAAATAAATTGCAGTTTGGTACAATTAATAGCTATTTGAAAACAGAATATATTAGACACAGCTATAGTCAATCTAGGCAGGAAGGCGGGATTAGTCAATTGCTAGCTATAGAAAACATTATTAGACATTAAAAAAACATTAGAAAATAAAGTAATGTAATAAGGCTTGTTGATTACAGAAAAAAAGCAGTTTCGTCATTGAAAATCTGAAAGAGATAACATTGTAAAGTGGAAAACCAATATTAATATTGGTGACGAATTTAAAGCTCATTGGTGCCGAAAATTCTAGACTGTGATTCAATTGTTCATTCTGAACGTGTCTTATATTGAAATAGTTGTTTTTGTATGATTGGCAATGCACAGTGCGTGCTGTAATAATACAAAATAAATGTATTATAAAATGATAAACCGGAACATGTTGTATGAAATGCATTTGTTACATTGTAAAGATATGGTACAGTGGTATAATAAGCTGAGACGTGTAATTTTTTTCACAGCATAAGTAGAAAATGTAGTTCTTTCGGATAGCTTTGCAGTGATTATCATGTTCGTGGGGAATACATAATTCTGTAATTTCAAAATTGTATTAGAGACGGTCAAAATTGTGTATTTATCGCGTCATGATTAATTTGTTTCATTATTAGCGTCATTAATACGATATGGAGTAATTATTGAAAGCCTAAACATTATGTGCCTTAGATACAACAATATTGTATGATATTTATGATGCGTTCTATACAACGTGCTAACTAGAAATAAATAATAAACATTATTTTGAATGCCTTGACCTTGAATGATTATCTTCATACTTAGAATTCAGTTCCGCAAAGGCTTGTATGTACTCCCGAAGGTTTTGTAACTTTAAAATAGCTACTTTTTATTGTACAATTAGGCGCAAAGTAAAACAGCGATTACCCCTAAAATACCCATTATATTCTCTCAAGAAAATGTTTTCATAAGTTACTATTACTTTCTTCTTGTATTTATATGAAAAAAATTGTGATTATCTGGACACCCAGCAGTCTGGAAGTTGATTTCGAATCCAGAGATATAAATTATAATCCTCATGTAATAAATATTATACGATTAAGTAACGCTTCTATGCGTAGTTTCGCTGAAATATAAAAGTACTTCTATGATATTGTATAATTTTAGTACCTACCTACATTGTACCCATTTATGTACCTATATACTTTACTGACATGTATATTCACATTCTACGCAACTCGGAATAGCCACGCTTTATTTTACGAAGTAGTCACAACTTTGATTCTCGCATGGCTTATTGATATTAAAAAAAAATTAACTATCTATTCTATGAACTTGTATAATGATTTTCTTTTATTTCCTTCTAATGGAACGAAAATCCGTCGTATCATTTCGTGGATTTCAAAATGTTGAATACATAATACGTAAATAGAAGAAAATAAATATAAGGATAATTAACCAATAGAAAAATACTCCTAGTAACTATTTTTTATTTTATTTAATATAAAATTATGATTAACTGTTTTTTAGCGAATTTGTTAATTATTTTAGTTTTCTTTACGAGTGTATCCATTAGCATTGTATGTAAATATGTTCCGAAGTGTATTTATATTTTTTAAACTATATAATTAACATTAGAATTCATTTATATGTTATGTTTGTCATCATGTCCTCCGCGCTTTCATATTTTAAAATAGGTTTTTACAATTTTTCTTTATTTTTTAAAATGGATACATGCTGGTCGAATGGTGTACTCCAACGGAAGATTTACGATTGATGGCGAATTAAGTTGGAATAGATCATTAGATTCATGCAGTTAACTAAAGATAGACTTGTAAAAATGTTATAACATGTATTTTTAACCTATACATAGTAAGATATTTATAGAATTTTAGTCGTTTAATTATTTCGAACGACTTGTTATAAAGAAAATTGGTGCTTAAAGCTTAAAACAAAATATGAAACGGCACTTTGTCGTGTGTGTATTGTCATGGAAGGGGTCAGAGCATTATGACATAGCATGCGTTGTTATGCTTTCGTGTGATACAAAATCGTTTATTTAAAACAAAAATCATATTCAGTAAAGTTATAAGATGACGCCGCTGCAAGGTTAGTGTGTGCGGAATTTTATATTTGACTGGTTTAAATTTTCTTATTTATTTTGTATGTTCTTTTGTAAGTGTATGTTAGTAAATAAATGATTATGTACCACAATGTGAGCAGTTATAATAATGTAGGTAAACTTTGCTCAATATCGATGAAAACTGAAAGTGTTACAGTTGATGCAATACAAACAAACAAACATACAAATTGAGTTTTATTTAAATGTCTTACTCCACTTATAGGTACCTACTCCTACTCAAACAGCTCTCATAGCGAAAAAACAGGAAGTAATGTTATATTTAAAGTTAAAAGCACATCAAACTCACAAAACAGGTAAAAGCCTCTAAAACGAATGACGAAGAAGTGTTTGAAAATAATTAACATCAGGAGTTATCATTATTAGGAAAAATGGAAAAGTCAGTCTGAATTCGTACAATATTTAAATGAGGGCACAGAGAAGTCTGTGTGACGTAAGATTTACTAATAGAGTGAGGAATGATGAGATAAGAAATGGTGTGAGTTGAAAGTTGTAGCGACAAGAGTTGAGAAAGGAATGCTGCGATGTTTTGGGCATGTTGGAAGGAAATGTGAAGGCCGTATGTCTGAAGGAATTTCTAAGGCTCCTGTTCTGTCCCAGAAAGACTGAATACTGTACAGATCGGCAGCATGAAAGCCGGTAAGCGTTTATGAAAGATCTGATCAACGTGGAAGATACGCAAGCTAAATGTCAGGATCTTGGTAAATTTCGCTGTCTACCCTGGACGGGACTAGGGCGTGAGACATGTATGTATATGTACAATATTTAGATATTTATACAGGGTGCAAAGTACTACGATACGACCTTCAAACATTCAAGAAAAAAGCGTACTTCCATCTCAAAGGCCGGCAACTCACTTGTGACTCTTGAGTTGCAGGTGTCCATGGGCGGCGGTTTTCACTTACCATGAGGTGACCCAGCCACTGAACTCATTTGTATATTATTTATACGGGTGAGATAAGTTGATTAATATTTTTTTCTACAGATTGGATAAGTCATCATCTATCTATAAAACTGGACCAGTTTTTTAAAGTAAAAAAAACTGTTTTACTTTAATATTAGCTTGGCGATTTAATCTAATATTATTTTGTGTTGGGGGCTGATTTCCTTATTAAAACAAATGCTCATTATCGAAGAATAATTTATTTTTATTAATAAATACAACGACGATTGCGCCATCTATTTCGTTTTATCAAAACAATTTAAAGTGCAAGTGAAATATATGCAACACTATTTCATAAACTCGCTAATAGAGGACGCTAATGCAAAAGTATTTTTTTTAGCACGATTTCGGGTTTTATATGTCGATTTTTTAACGTTAAAATTGGTGAGATCTTTGTTTTTATACATCACTATTTGTAAAGTTAGAGCTAGAGATCATAAAGAACCTTTGTACATACTTACTTAGATCACATTTTTATTATAATTTATCAATGTAATGACCTCACCGATCCGATAATCGGTAGAAAATGGGACATATTGCGAAATGGCAACGCGTAAAGTCGGACACGAGGGCACCATGCGAGTCGGGCGCCTACGTGCCGTGATACGTTGCCACTCTTCCAAAATCGGTGCCATTCCACCGACAGTCGTCATTTAGAAATAACCAAAGAAACTTGTGTTGTTATTTATCAGAAACAATGAATATTAATATAGAAAATTTAATTAAAGTGATTAAAAAACATCGCGTTTTATACGACTCTACCAATAAGGAATATTATGATAGACTCAAGAAAAGACAAGTATGGGAAAATGTCTGTTCTCTTTTAAGTTCCCATTGGGATATGTGGGACAATGGACAGAAACTAATTTATTGTAAGTTATAGTAATATAATTCTCTGTCTCTGTCTCTTACTTCTCCTCTCGCGTCTTATTCAGAAATAAGTTATAATGGAATCGAAGTGAGGAACGGTCACGGATGATTTATATTTAATTAAAAAGATATGGTAAGATTAGGGCTGCCATCCGTCCGGGTTTCCCCGGATTTGTCCTAGTTTAGAGGGCATCCGGGGAGTGTCCGGGCAAAACCCGGACTTTCTTTGCCAAGGGACAATTATAATTGTTAGATGAATCGTTAACAAGCCAAAAATTTTTATGGGGTTTTTTTAAGGTGTCCGGGAAAGAATCTCGATTTTACCCATATGTCCGGATCTTTTTAAGTTTTTGTCCGGCGTTCGCAATTTAAGGGATGGCAGGCCTAGGTAAGATAAACTCAACTAGGCTAAAGAACATATAAGTTGTATGAAGAACATGGTTGTGGAAAGCAACAGTTCGGCGATTGTTGAATAAGTCCAAAAGACTGACACGGCTCACCATTATAATTTTAATATATTTCAGGTAGGGAGGTACAGAAAAAATGGCAATCACTAAGAGATTGCTTCAGACGAGAACTGGCAGTCCAGAAAACACAATCAAGCGGCAACGGAAAGAAAAAATACAAGTATTTCGATGCGCTAGAGTTCCTAACACCGTACACTCATTGTATGAATAATGAAGCGGCTGCATCCAGCCATGATGAAGGGTCTTTTCTAATAGCTGACGAAGAATCAAACTTCAAAGATCCGCTTTCAGAACCGAATTTTCCTCGCAAAAGAAAGTTTAGTGCCGCTTTTGCAGAAGAAACTGTTTCTAGAGAAGAGACCCAAGAAGATGTTGCAACTAGTAGTAGAAGATATATAGATGATGATGAGGCATTCTTGTTTTCTCTTTTGCCCAGTTTTAAAGAGTATAGTTTGGAGCAGAAGTATCTTCTAAGGATAGAGTTGATGAAGACTATATTGAAATTCAAACAGACACAAAATAACTTTAGTATTGTGAAAGAAGAAGTCAACGAGGAAGAAGATTATTATTCATAGTAATTATTCATATTTATTTATTTATCATACTTACGTTTGTATCTTGAGGATACCGTTTTAGTTTCAAGCCCGAAAGGCTGAAGCGACCTGTCACGTACGTGTCAGGAGCCACTCAGACAGTCCCAAAAAAATTGTTAGAATAATTGGTCGCCTAGTGCCCAAATTTAAACCCTGATACTTTCAATCTGATTGTTTTTGAAGTTCTTTTTTCAAAAAATCATACTTCTACAATCATTCCATTGTTTTTTGAAGTGAAAACTTCTTTAGGCACATTTGTGCACAAAAGTGCGGGAAAAAACACTGAACGTGACCGTCACGCTAATAATACATATATAGATCTACTAGAGGGCGTTAATCTAAACATTGAATTCTGTCAGCTCCTTATTAATTAATGTCACCAACCTGCTAATGTGACGTTTTAAGTTTTAGTCGTCGTTTCGTTTAAGTTTTCACTTCTGTCGGCAGTCCCATGGATGCCTTTTTTATTTTGTTCTATTACGTCAGCTACGAGCGTGAAGAAATACGTCATAGGTAGGTAAACAAATGTCAGACTATTAAGTTTGGGATCAGATGGCCGTGTGTGAGATGTATGAAGTTCTTACTATTTCTCTTCATTAAACTTAATAATTATTATTAAGTTCAGAGTATTGGCAAAATGTTTCATATGTTATCAAGGAATTATATTTTATTTATATTATTATATTTATTAATTACATACATATAAAGAAAATAATAATATTTTTAAAATAAATGATTAATTATTATTTGGTCGTTTAACTGTTTGTTTCTTGTTTTCAACAATATTAAATTAAATTAAATTAAATTATTAATGTTCCGTAGTCATCCTGGCTGTTGAGTCAGAGGTTGTGGGTTCGCTTCCCACCCAGAACAAATAATTGTGTGATGAGTACGATCATTTGGTCTGTATGTGTGTGTGTGTGTGCGTTCGTGCGAGCGTGTGTGCGTGTGTGTGTGTGTAAGGACTTGAAGTTCATGGGTCGGATGGTAAAACGAAAATGAATTGGCTACTTTGAAGACTGCCCTCTGGGCTCGTTACCCCCTTTTTTCATATGCAATTTAGATGCACCACCGTGGGGTTTTGTGATGTAATACGTTATCAAAAATTGTCATAGTACATAATAAGCTGTTTTTATGGTCTTCTCATGAGCATCGTCACGAAGACTTTTAAATATAAAGGTGAGCTTCCTTATTCGCTTAGATAACTGATCCATATGCAAGCCAAAGTTCAATTTTTTTGTCAATTTCGACTCCCAGATACTTAATCTAATTTACTTTGGTTATTTTTGGGCATGCACATGTGTTAGATGATGAATTATAGCAAGTGTGGGCTGGTATGTTAAGGGAAAGGTTTTCAGCATAGCGTGGATTTGATAGTAAAAAAGCAATGTGTTTGGTCTTATCTGTGTAAGTTACAGTCGAGCCAGTCAACAACTATCGAGAAGCCCGTCTGGGCTACTTGATAAACCTCCTCCCAGCTATCTCCATAAAAAAGTAGGGCTGTGTCATCGGCATGCACCAACATGCTACCAACCAAACTCTAAACCTTAGCCAAAATATGTGGTCTGGTCTGGCCGTTTCGTTACTACATGAATTATTGTATAACAGAAAATAATGAACAGTGAAGACATTTTTCACCTCACGCCTATGTTACGGTAGCGAAACGGCCAGACCACATATTTTGACTAAGGTGTAGAGTTTGTGAAGTTAGGGCTTTTAGAGTTAGAAGCTTGGATCTACATAACATCTGATAACTTTTTGACAGCGCGAGCTATATGGTCTCGTCTTGGCAACATTTTACATGAAAATGTTTTTGGTGGGATTTAGATTTCTGTAGTCCTATTTAAGTTTGAAAATATTCCACCTCAAGGGGTGAAAAATTAAGAGATGAAGAAAATGCAAAATGGTGGAATTTTGTCTGTTTTTATACCAGAGAAGGTTCTATACATAGAACCATAAAAAAAATAAGCATGATTTCTTTTTAATGAACACATGGGAGTGAGACTGAAAAAAGTGTAATAAGACTTTTTTCCGACACTTCTTGCTATAGTTATTTTTACGCCATCTGTGGATTTTGCGCGATACTACTGTAGTTTGATGTTTGTTATATACTAATTATCCAAATATTAGTTAAAGAAAATTTCATAGGTGGCGCAATTTTAATTTCGACTTTTTACAATATCACTGCATATTATAAAACAAAGTCCCCCGCCGCGTCTGTCTGTCTGTCTGTCTGCCTGTCTGTCTGTTCGCGATAAACTGAAAAACTACTGAACGGATTTTCATGCGGTTTTCACTAATAGACAGAGTGATTCATGAGGAAGGTTTAGGTGTATAATTTGTACCCGTGCGAAGCCGGGGCGGGTTGCTAGTTTACTATAAGTATTTATTTGGATATAATTTATTCAATCCATTAAATTTATGTATATGAACTTCGTTCTAACCGGGTGTCCTAAGGACACCTCACGCTTTTTTATTAACCGACGAAAAAAAGGAGGTTCTCAATTCGACAGTATCTCCTACTGTCCCGTCTGTGTATTCGATAAAAATGCAATGTAGGACAAGGTGTTGAAGTGCGAAATATGACTATTTTTATATTAACTTTTTTATGTTTCATTTTCATGATTATCTTACATTGATCAACCGCATATGGTAGCAAAAAAAACTAAGTAGATGATATATCGATAGAACCGCTAAATCGATTTTGATGTAGCAATCGAATCGAGGAAGTTGTTAAAACTCGATGCAATTGGAAATCACCAGTTGCTAATAGTGTGTATTCGGGGTCCCTTAACAGGTGTATAGGTATCTTAATATCGAAAGAGAATACTTTGTACCACTTTTTAAGCAAATTTCTCGGACGGAGGAATGTGGAATTTGGATTAGATACTCAAATTTTTTATCTAAAAGAAATGCAGAAAGTTAACATTTTTATTCAAAATGTACCTATTATAAATTTAACAATTGTGGGTATTCAGCTACAAAAGCTACAAGGGTCCAGTATATGTTGACCTGTCATGGTTCGAAAAGTGTACACAACGAGATCTTCGCGCCCGGTACATCCGGTGGCCAATTCGTTGCGCCAGAGTTCAGGGGGAAGGCCTTCCACAGTGAGGGCGTCCTCAAGATGTGGTGCAATGATGACTATGCCCTTCGATGGCTTCACCAAGCCGTGGCCAAGGTGCAAACACCGCGCGACGGAACCAGACTGATCGTCAAACGACAGTCTGAGATTCCGAAGCGCATCAAGGCGGGACTCCTGGTGCCACAGGTAGGTCCCGAGGACACGTTGGACCGCATCCGTATGCGGCTGACGTGTCATAACAGACAATATAATGTGTCCAACTGGGCACTCTACCATGCCGAGCCCCAGGAAGAGAAGAAAAGTCTGTTCCTGGTACTCGGTATACCCGAAGAGGACGCGTCGAAACTCAGGGCTAGCGAGCGTAGAGTTTACTATAAATTCGGTAATCTCTACGTTCGCTTCCTTGACGACCGCCCTCAACCGCAGCCGAACCTTGAGGCTAAGCCCCAGGAGGTCTCCGGAGACCTAGGCAGCGGCGCGAAAGGCGAAGGCCAACCTGGCCCCAGCAAGGGGTCAAGCGTCCGGACCAGCCCACCGAGGGAGAACTCGCCAGTAGAGAGTCTCTCTAAGGAGGGTGAGAGCGATCTGGATGAGGATGTACTGGACAGCGAAGATGGCGCTGCCAGCTCCCCTCATCCATAACCTCGTTGCTCTTCAGACCAACCTCCAGCATAGCCAGACTGCAACGGCTAACCTGCGCAGAATGCTGGAGGTCAACACCAAGACCGTAGCCCTAATCCAGGAGCCGTGGATTAGGAAGGGCAGGATCTGCGGCTTAAGCAACATCGGAGGTAAATTACTTCTTGACACTACTATTGATAACCCGCGTACATGTATTTTCGCACCGAAACATGCGAACACAACCTTAATGACTGAGTTCTGTTCTAGAGACCTAACTACCATCAGGCTCAGGGAACCTTCCTCAGGCCTACCCGACGTGGTGATGGCGTCGGCCTACTTGCCGGGCGACGCAGACATCCCCACCCCTGAACTGGCCGCGCTAGTAAGTAATTGCGAGCGGGAGGGACGGGAACTTATCATCGCAGCTGACACCAATGCCCATCACGTGCTGTGGGGCAGCCAGATCAACAACAAACGAGGTGAGGAATTTGTTTCTTTCTTACTTACCACTAAGTTAAACGTAATCAATAACGGCTCAGAACCAACATTCGTTACATCGAGAGCCCAAACAATTATAGATCTAACACTAGCCAGTGAGTACGCGTCATCATATATTTCGGATTGGCATGTTTCGGATGAGGCGTCGTGCTCGGATCACCGTTGGATCAAATTTGACTTAAAGATGACTCTCACACCGCCCGAACCCCGACGAAATCCTTGCAAGATGGATGTACGTAAGTATGAGCAAGTAACCGCGGATTGTTTGAAAAATATCGATCTGCCAAATGCTCACGGGACCACAGCGGATATTGATAACCATGTAGACAACCTTACTACTACGTTGATCACTTGCTTCGAACAAACATGCCCACTTTCGACCCCCAGAACGGGACCACGCAGTAAACACTACTGGTGGGGACCGGAACTGGAGAAACTACGCCGCAAGGTTAGGAAGTTGTTTAATAAAGCAAAGAACTCTCGACTTGACCAACATTGGGAAGCATTTAAGCAGGCCCGACATCACTACAAGAAGCGGATCAGAACCAGGAAAACTGAATGCTGGAGAAGCTTCTGTACTAACATTGATAACAACAATCAGGCTAACAGAGTCAAGAACATTATGAGCTGTGAAAGAGGACACAGCCTTGGCTTCTTGAAAAAACCTGATGGGACGTATACAAAAACAGATTCAGAGACCTCAGAACTGTTAATGACAACCCACTTCCCAGGATGCCGAATATCAAATGAGAAGGACACATGGGAAGACAGTGGAGAAAATACACCAGGTGATTCAGACTGGACCACCGCCCGAAAAATCGTGAATCATGAAAAATTAAATTCGGCGATCAACAGCTTCCTTCCATACAAAGCGGCAGGACTGGACGGTATTTTCCCAGGCCTGCTAAGATGGTGCGATGGGTCCTTAATAGACCACCTCCAGATTATCTACGTAAGCTGCGTGGCCCACCGCTACATCCCCTTGAAATGGAGAGAAGTCAGAGTAATCTTCATCCCTAAACCCGGCAAAGGAGATTACACACAACCGAAATCATTTAGACCCATCAGTCTCACATCATTCTTACTTAAAGTGCTGGAGAGACTAATAGACAGGGAATTAAGGAGCACTGCACTAGTCAGCTACCCCTTGAACCCCAACCAACACGCTTATTCGATGGGCAAATCAACAGAATCTGCCTTACATCGAGTCGTTTCATATATAGAGGGCAATCTAAACAGCAAAATATCAACCCTAGGAGCCTTCATCGACATCGAAGGTGCCTTTGACAAAACCAGCTTCACCAGCATAAGCCAGGCTCTGTCAAGACATGGGGTCGATTCCACAATTGCGGGATGGATCGACAGCATGCTCAGATACAGAGCTATACAATTTACTGTGAATAACACATCAAGAGGGGTGGTGGCCAGAGGATGTCCGCAAGGTGGAGTCCTCTCACCTCTCCTATGGAACATTGTGGTCGATGAGCTCATTACCCAGCTCAATGACCGCAAATTCTTCACAGTGGGCTATGCGGACGACCTGACCATCCTCATCAGCGGCCGCTTTGAGAGTGTGGTATGCGACCAAATGAGGTCTGCATTGAAGGTCGTAGAGCAGTGGTGTGAAAAACACAACCTAACAGTGAACCCGACAAAGACGGAGTTAATCATGTTCACAAATAAACGTAGTTTAGGAGAACTGAGACTACCTAAACTATTTGACACCAGTCTAGCCCTTACCAAGGAGGTCAAGTATCTAGGAGTGATACTGGACAGTAAACTCCTATGGAACAGGCACCTGGACGCAAAAATAAATAAGGCCTGCATTATATTCTGCCAATGCAAGCGACTCCTCGGCAGAAGCTGGGGATTATCACCGAAAATCACACTATGGCTGTACAAAACGGTTATACGACCAATCATCACATACGGTGCTATTGCCTGGTGGCACAGAACGGAACTAAGCACTGTCAGAAACAAACTGCAGCAATTCCAGAGACTAGCATGTACTGCCGTCACTAATTGCATGCGCACAACTCCCACAACCGCCCTAGAGGTGGCTCTTGATCTAGCCCCACTAGACCTGTATATACAACAGGAGGCAGCTGTGGCAGCCATCAGACTTAAACTCTTAGGTCTCTGGTATAACCGAGAGGGTCCCCATATCAAACTATGGAATCAATTAGTGGAATACCAACCACTAATCGCTGCCCCATGCGACAGGATCCCGAAACAACACATTTTCGAGAGGAAGTATCAAATACAACTATTTGAAAACGACCGAGATCAATCTGGCATACATGAAGTGCGAATCTATACGGACGGTTCCAAGATGGGGTCGGGGACAGGAGCCGGAATTTTCTCACAAGACCTAAATATAAAAATATCACTGGCGCTTGGTCAACACAGCTCCATATTTCAATGCGAGTGTGTTGCAATAACTTACGCCGCGACCGCGGTCATGTCAAAAGGCATAAAGGAGTACAACATCCGAATATTGTCAGACAGTATGGCCGTTTTAAGGGCCCTGGAGGGCAACACCATGAACTCCGGTCTCATTTATGAATGCCACCAGACGCTAGAGCGTTTAGCCTCTGCGAACGGGGTAATTCTGCAATGGATCAAAGGGCATAGTAATTCATTCGGGAACGACGCCGCCGATGAGCTGGCAAGAAAGGGATCTGTAACTTCAGTGGCAGGCCCAACAACACTACTGCCACTTCCCTTCAATCAACTTCGCTCATGGGTAAGGCAACGGACTCGTGAGGCGCATAACGGTCGCTGGGCCAACACACCGGGCTGCAGGCAGTCTAAACTGGTGCTGACGGAGGTCTCACCACGTTTAACTTGCAGACTGCTCAGTCTTGACTGACTCGACATCAGAATAGTTGTAGGAACAATTACGGGCCACTTAGCCCTAAACCGGCACCTATTCACCATCAGTGCGACAGACAGTCCTCTATGCAGAGGATGTCTCAACGCGGAGGAAACGGCCGCCCACGTTATCCTGGAGTGCGAGGGAGTGGCCACACAACGGGCAAGTATTCTCGCGGGTGCGAGATCGCTCCTAGAAGCCTGTGAACGCCCCAGGAGGCTTTTGTGCTTCTGGAAGGAGCTAGGCTGGCTCAACTAGTCAGCCAATCTGAACGCATAATGGACCGTCTGTGAGTCTAAATGCGGAAACAGAGCCCTACACCAATACCAATACCAATACCAATAAGTGTACACAACGACAGTTCAAGTTATACTGGTCAATGCTATATATTCAAAATGGTCGAAATTCGACCGCCAGACGATCTGTAGAAGGTAATTCGCAAGAGAATTATCTGTACCGGTGAGAGGGAGAGCCATGCTTCGGGGCGTATGGGCCGGATCGACCGGATTGATACCACGGCCTCACAGAAAACCGGCAGTGAAGCAATGTCTGTAATTTGCATTGCTTTTCGCCGAGTGAGTGAGGTTACCGAAAGCCCTAACCCATCCTTCTCCCCCTCTCCCTCTCTTCCCCTACTCCTACCTTAAAGGCTGGCAACGCACTTGCGATTCTTGAATTGCAGGTGCTGATGGGCGGCGGTAGTCTTTTACCATCAGGCGACCCGTCTGCTCGTTTGCCCCTTATACCATAAAAAAAAGAAAAAAGTAAAAATTGAAACACTTAAAGTCTAAATGTAGACGAAATGCAATGACCATATATTTTTAGCAACTAGTATCATGTACCTAATGAACTATGGTCGAGATATTACGGGCACCAGGCAATTTCTATTATTTATTAATCTGTTGGTAGGTATACGATTATATTATTCATAATGGCTAAGGCGTCGGACTTGCGATCAAGTGGTTGCGGGTTCGAATCCCACCCAGTGCGCACGTAACACAAGCGTTAAGCTTAGCTGGAAAGCTTAACAAGAATACTAGTAATGTGTGACCCACGTTACTAGCAACCTTTAAAAAAATATATAAAAAAAATATGTCAACGCACTTCCGATTTATGGATATTTTTCATCCGCACTGTAAGATCTCATAGTAACTACTTGGTCATAGCAATTTCTTGTACGTACTTACCTTCTTCTACCCAATTTCTATATCTAAAAGCGATCTCATGCTCTGTAAGTAACCAGACAACAATGAAGTCTCTTAGCAATTTTACTAGAACCTACGTAGGTATGTAAGTACGTAAAATCTATATATAGAAATACACTAAAATTACATTCAACACATCTTATTTTAATTTCATCTAAAACTATATCAAAGTAAATTTTCAGTTTAAAAAGACTTTGATTTCCGAACTATTTGCATAAACAGCCATAATAAAAAATTAAATATAGAACCTAATTATATTTTTAAAGTTAATAAAAAAACCTTGTGTTACCATTACTAATGGTGTTCAGTGTGTTCACCCCACAAAGAATTAGAAGCTTGAATGTATTTTCAAAAGAATCGTGTTTAATTTATCCAATAAATCGAAATATAGCAGAACTATTGACAAAAGGGATCGCGAAAATCAATAGTCGATGTACGAACCAAGCATTTTCCCTACAAACAATACTACAAGACTTAAGAATCTTAAGACAAGTTCTTTTTGTTACGAATATAGACTTTATCAGTATCCAAATAAAGAGTAAGTTAGCTTAAGCTTGCGTTGGAGTTCAGACGTTATGTTTGAGTATGCTAAAGAACAGATAATCGACGCCTAGCCTTGTGCGATATCGATTTTGACAATGGCTACTTTCACTGAAAAGCAAAACGCAACTCATAGCTATCTCCTTTGCTCTTAAGAGGAAAAATAATAAGAGTGAAAAGGACGGTTATAGAATTTCGTTGCAGAGTAACTTGGGGTTGCCGTCGCGGCGTTGCTATGACTACAGGTCACGAAGGGTATGATTTCTAATATTCTTGTTCGATATTTTTAGGTCAAAATGTCGGAGCTTATTATAAAAGTATTTATAAAAGATAATAAATTAGAAATATGCACGGATAAAGAAAATGTTCTCATGTCGTTGGATAAAAATGATTCTTACATTGATTCGGTAAGATGTTCATTAGAATTTCGTAGCGTAGCGTCACAAAATGGCGTCTAAAATTTTTGATAATGTTATTGATTTTTCCACAACATCGATAACATAAATGGTATTTATTTATTGAGTAGGTAGTTGTATAGATAAAACAATCGGGTCGTTGATGTTTTAATTGGAAAATCGATATTTTGCTAAGTAGAATTGACTGTAGTACGAAAGGATTTAGGTAAGAGGTATTGGCCTGCGATACAAAAATTTGATAGAAATTTATGTATTATATACTTTTATCATAGACTTATTATATAGGCTATTATAATATAACCCAGTAATACTATAAAAATATGTTTTAATGCAGACTAGTATATGAAAATAAACATTTTATCAAATATATTCTCAATATATTTTTGACATGTAATTGACAAACTAACCTTCGCTTTCGGCTCAAGACTGCGTTTCCACCAGAGATGTGCGAGGATGCGTAGCGAACTAGCGAGGGATGGTATTACTCCTGTCGAGCCAGCCCATAGGTGCCGAAGCATGGCTCTCCCACAGTTGAAAGCTATGGGCTTAAAAAAAACACTATTATTTTGACATTACAAACAGACACTTCAATTTTATTTATTTGTATTGATATAATTATATTTCAAAAAACTAAAAAACACGCTTTTATTGAAAATTCAACTAAAAAAAAAAATTATCGAATTATTGCAATGTCATCGGTCTTTGACAGGTGTGCAAAATTTGAATGAAATCTGGCCGTTTAAAGTGGGTCAAAATCGCGCCCTAAGGAGTCGGTTACAAACATACAAGTGAAGTTAAAATAAAGCGTGTAATAGAGTTAATCTCTGGAACTACTTGTTGGATTCGGAAAATTCTTCTTGTATTAGATAGAGTATTCATTGAGGAAGGTTACAAGCTATTGAACATCCCGCTACGTGCCTTAGGAGCGGAGCAGTGACTATAAACACGGGTGAAACTGCGAGTCATTCATATTTTGAAGAGAAATAACATTCTCGTTAATATATACCTATATTAACATAATATAAAATATAATATACATATATACCTAATCTGTATGTACCTATAGGGATTTTAGGATTCCGTAGTAAAATATAAAAACCTGTCTGAGTCTGGCTCGCGCCACTAGGATTCCCTAAGCAAACAAACTTGTATGTAGATCCATTTCAGGAATCAATTCTTGAAAATTTTAGTCTACTTAGTAGGTAAAAATACTCTCCTAATCATCGATATACGACAAAGCCATTTTCCAACTGCAAAATATAAGTTTGTAATCACAAAAATATATTTTTATGTGATACTAGCAGCGCTCCGCGGTTTCACCCTCGTAAGTCCCGATCCCGTAGGAATATCGGAATAAAAAGTAGTCTATGCGTTAATCCAGGTCTCCAGCTATCTACATGCCAAGTTTCATCGCAATCGGTTCAGTGATTTTTGCGTGAAAGAGTAACAAACATCCATCCGTCCATCCATACATCCTCACAAACTTTCACGTTTATAATATTAGTGGGAATAGTGGGATGACAATAAATTTACGCACTTGTGCTGCCAGACCTTGCATCTTACCAAACTTCATGATTCTGTCAATGGGAAGTACCCTATAGGTTTTGATTTACCTACGAAATGTTTAAATTTGGTCGCTTGCGTTGATTTGGAAGCTTGATTTTTTCCAGTTTCTAGGGTTTGCAGATATGAGTATTTGATGTTAATTTCAACTGGATGCCTCCACGGGCTCCTGAGAAGAAAGGGTCAACAAAGTGACCTTATGAGGGTTCTTTTTTTTCAAAGCCATTAAATGGTTCTTTTTTTTGCTGTCATGATGCCTTTCATGAGTTATACTAAGGTTACAAAGATCTGGTCACCTCGTGTCTTGTCAACTAGGTACCACTTGATCAAGTGTTGTGGGTTCGATTCTTGGTCATTTAGTAGTACTAGAGATCGCCTGGATGTTAAGATTTGACCTATGAATTATGGTCAAATTACATACCTTTTCACTTCCACTATAAGTTGCACTGTCATTGTGAGGCGCCCATTACACGGTAGGTTTTGCTATCAATTTTGCCACAATTAAAACGGTGATTGACGAATAACCTATCGTCTAATGCACTGATTGACGGTTGCATGATGAGATTTTGATGTCGATACTATTTCATCAATCACCAACGAACATCCGTCAATCATGACTTTTGGTAATGATTGACGTTTGCATGAGCGTGTAATGGACGCCTTAGAGTATCCGTACCCATGACAGGCACCTTGATGTAGCTATTGTCACGTAATTCTTTTAACTAGAGATCGCGTGGTGGTCGAATTTCGATCATGGTTTATTTCATTGGCCAATGTTACTTGACCTGTCATTGTATAGACTTTTGTACCATGACAGGTCAAAATATTTACTGGACACTCATAGCTGTATGTACCCGTTTTTGCATTCTTTTTAACTTTGTAGCAAATATTGTTCAAAAATTTTAGCATTCGTCACTTCTTCTCTGTATAAACCATAAGTGTGCGAAATTTCATACTCCTCCGTCCGCCCAATTTTCGTAAAAAGGGATCCAAAGTTTTCGCTTCACGTATTAATATATAGATAGATTTTTAACATACTTCTTCTCTATAAAAATGTTTAGTTTTCCATAATTCACGTTCCTTCGTTTAAGAAATTTTCTCAAAAATGCATAGGTACAAGTAATCCTACTTCTTCTTTCGTTCTTTAAATCCTACTATTATAAACGTCAAAGTTTGTGAGGATGTATGGATGAATGAATGTTTGTTACTCTTTCACGTAAAAACTACTAAACCGATTGCTATGAAACTTGGCATGTAGATAGCTGGAGACCTGGATTAACACATAGATTAATACTTTTTATCCCAATATTCCTGCTTATGCGGACTTATGTGGGTGAAATCGTGGGATGCAGCTAGTGTGGTAATTTATAGGCTAGCTGTTACCTGCGACTTCGTTCTGTCCCACGGAAACCGTCCATTTCTCCGGGAGTTTTTTAGTAGCCCATGCGCTAGTCCAGACTATAATCTATCTCTGTGCCAAATTTAATCCAGATCCCTTTAGTCGTTCTGGCGTGATTAAGTAACAAACTTTACTTGTAAATTATTAGTAGCATTTCCTAAAGTAGATTTCAAAGGAAAAAAATCACTTCTTGTTGTTCTTGCAGCGTTTTACATCTTCTTTTGTAAATGTTGAAACTATTTGCATTTGAAAAAGAGTGGCCACACGGACAGACAGAAAAATAGTCACATATTATTACATGACTAGTGTTTTCAACCCCCTTTATTTTAATTTACGTGGGGGAGCCATGCTTCGGCACGTATGTGCCGGCTCGACTCCGCTCGATACCATGGCCTCACAGAAAACCAGCAGTGAAGCAATGCTTGCATTGCATTTCGCCGCGTGAGTGAGGTTACCGGAGGCCCTAACCCTTCCCTTTCCCCTATTCCCCCTTCCCCTTCTTCTTCTACTCCCACCTTAAAGGGCGGCAACGCACTTGTGACTCTCGATTTACAAGTGACCTGTCTGCTCATTTGCCCATGAAAAAAAAAATCCCCGACGCTAAAAGAAGGGGTGTTGTAAGTTTACCGTGTGTGGCATCATACCTCCAAAATGACTTGACTTGACGTGACTTGATCGAGAATGTTCTTAGCTACAATTCAAGAAAATCTGTTCAACCGTTCGAAGATCATCAGCTCTTTTGTAATCGCGGAAGGGATTTTCGAGTCGAGGGTATTTTAATTTTTTTATTTATGATTATTGTCAATTTCAATGTCAATTCAATTCGTATTTTGGAATGGAGACCCTCTTGGTTGCACGTATGCCAATACGTTTTCAGCTTTATTAATTTAAGTTTTCTTTTTTCATTGATTTTCATTGTTCGTGGGAGAGCCATGCTTCGGCACGTATTGGCTGGCTCAACCGGAGTAATACCACGGCCTCACAGAAAACTGAGTTTTCACTGAGTAAATGAGGTTACCGATGGCCCTAACCTTTCCCTCCTTCCCCTACTCCCACATTAAAGGCCTGCAACGCACATGTGACTCTTAAGTTGCAGGTGCCCATGGGCGGCGATAGTCATTTACCATCAGGTGACCCGTCTGCTCGTTTACCACCTACCTCATAAAAAAAAATTTTGGAATATCAATATTAAATATGAACGCCAAGTTTTATTAACATTCAACCCTATAATGAAAGGGTCTGCGTAAAATTGTGATATGTTTTAAAAGGGGTTCATAAAACAATATAAAGTTACCTTCGGAAGCGGTTTTGCACCCTAATGCTTTCCCCTTCGTTTCCGACGGACTGCCACGAAGCCGTATAGAGACAACCGGGTATATTAACACAAATGTTTTACATGGTCGAACTTATAAAAATGGGTGGTATGGAGATTGAAAGCTTCTTTAAGACTAGCAGTGGCTGCGGTTCATCCAGTTTTACTTATCGCCCATACTGGAGTTTAATAATGATTATGTAACTTCTGGATAAAGTAACATTCTCATTGTGAAAAAATTATTATTAAAACGAGGCGATTTCTTCGCCCGTTTTCGTCGAATTTCGACCATAATATTTTTTTTTGGTTTATTTCATTGCCCAATATAACTTGAACTGTCTTTGTAAAGACTTACTTACCATGACAGGTCAACATATATACTGGACACGTGTAGCTTGATGTAGTCGTTTCACGTAATTTTTAAATTTGGAACACAATATATTGTTTTAAAAATTTAGCTTCCTGCACTTCTTTACATAAACTTTAATGCCCGGTTCTTATCATCAAGAAACGATTCGTTTTGCTTACGGACGGTAAAATTCCGTTGAATTTTCAAAACGTCAAATAACGAATCGTTTCTTGATTATAAGAACCGGGCATAAGTGTTCCATATTTCACGTTTCTGCGTTCGCAAAATCTTCTTATAGGTTTCGGCAGTTTCAGAGTTTATAGACTACAAACAATATTACAAAAATAGAAATATGAAGTTACTGCTGATTTTCCTTACTTAATTTTTATCTAATACTAGCCGTACCCACCACCTGCGTTTATGGTCACTGTTCCGCTCCTAAGGGTTGTAGCATGATGTTATATACCCTATAGCCTTCCTCATTAAATGGGCTATTCATAACTAAAATAATTTTTCAATTCGAACTAGTAGTTCCTGAGATTAGCTCGTTCATTCAAACAAATAAACTAACTGTTCAGCTTTATAATATTAGTGTAGAAAAGAAAAAGTATTCTTTTTTTACTTCTGAGAACAGTGCTTTTTTCTGGATTAACAGCATCCTGTGCCTTTTATGCAAAATTTCATGTTGATCGAATGCACGGTACGGCAGCGCATATAATTCTTTCGAAAAAAAAAACCGACTTCCACAAAAAAAACTATTCCATAAAAAACTTATATATAGTTTTCTCATGGATGCCATTGTCAGAACTAGACCAAATTTTAATGGGACCACACGGGAAACACCAGCTTTCAAATAAAAAAAGAATCATCAAAATCGGTTCACCCAGTCGAAAGTTCTGAGGTAACAAACATAAAAAAAAAACATACAGTCGAATTGAGAACCTTCTCCTTTTTTGAAGTCGGTTAAAAATACGAATAAACAATTTATTTGAAGTAACAAGGTTTTAATGAGTTGTTATGGTTTATAACCGAGAATTACGTAGGTACTATTAATTAACAAAAAAAATTGAATTGTGTGGAATATTAGATGTGTAAATTGGGTCATGATCACGATATTTTAGAAAATTTACCCAAAGTTTCGTTGGAATTGTACTCGTGATCACGATAGGTTCAATTCAGTTGTAATATAATAATAATAACAAAAATGTTTATTTCATCTCCACAAATTACATCATTCAGTTGACAAGAATTTTTTTTCAGAAATTCTTAAATTCAGGGAGATGTGGAGTCTAATCTAAGCCGAGGCCTGTACTATAGATATCCAGGCCCCCCATTTCATAACATTGTGTGTGACAAAAGCGTACATGAGTGTTTATCCTATGTATGTAGGCCTGCCATCACTTAAATTGCCGACGCCGGACAAAAACTTTCAAAAAATCCGAACACATGGGTGAAATCCAGATTTTTTGCGGGACACTTTAAAATATGGTAGTAGTTAAATTTTTAGCTTGTTAACGATTCCTCTAACAATTATAGTTGTCCGATGGCACAGAGTGTCCGGGTTTTACCCACTTTTTGAAAACCCCGCTAGGACGCTCCCCGGACGCCCTCTAAACTAGGACAAATCCGGGGAAACCCGGACGGATGGCAGCCCTATATGTATGTATTATGTTATTGAATTGTATATTTCTCAAATCCTATCAGATAGTTTTAAAGTCTACAAAGTATGAATGGATTATGATGATGATATTGTTTTTGATATAAAAGTGTCCAAGGCTCTTTTTTATTCCCAGAAATTACAAGAATAGATGATCTTTACTTAGCTATTTCTTTAACTCCAATCTGAAATTGACACTGATAACTAATCGTGATGTATTAGAGTCTGTCATAATAAGTGTTGACAGCTTTTGAATAATGAATGTATGATTAATTTCTAAATCCTATTGAAAATAACACTGAACTATTGAAAAAAAAATCGGAAGGAAGTACACCCCTTGGGTCTTATGCACATCCCTATAAGAAAAAGGTCAGTGCCCCCGGAAGACAGTGCGTGGCACGAGCCACAGGTGTTCGCTCGATAAAATCGATTTTGTCGGCACAATCGATAATGACGTCACAACATGGCGGCGGCGCGCGCAGCTGTCATGTATGCTAATGAAGTAGGGTCGAAAAATAGGGGTTATATGAACAATATCAGTTTTGTTACACGCAAATGTATTTTTTTATATTTTATTATTAGTTTTTTGTTGCTTGCAATGTGTGACGGCACGTGGTGGCCCCTGAACTGGGACGGAGTAAATAATTATTTTTTAGATTAAAATCTTACAAAAAATTAAGTTAGAGCTTATTATTGAAGCTGCCTAAAATGTGGTTAAGTTCCGTGATTAATGAATTACCTTTTTTTAAATACCACGTTGGTGGCAAACAGGCATACGGCCCGCCTAATGTTAAACGGTAACTGTTACCGTAGAGGTTCGAGGCTAGAAACAATATCGAAAATTGTGAGACGTATGCGCCGCGTTAGCGTAAGAATAAGAGACTGCAGAGAAAACCCGACACACGCGTCACGTTGTGGCGGTACAGCGTCTGCGCTGCGCAGACGTTCATCTAACGCCTATACTGGACAAACGCTAATGTGAAGACAGTCTTAGTTGTAAACTGACCGAACAGTAACTGGCTACCGGTGCCTACAAACACCCGCATCACCAGTAGTATTACTCGCACGTTGCATAGCCCATTGCCAACCCTATCTCCATCCACACCCGTCTACCGGAGATAGGGTTGGCAATGGGCAAGTACAATGGCAAAGTAGGGTTACTTTGCCAGCAGAAATGCAACACTACGCTAGTACCTACTGCACTGTAATTTGGGGGTATTTCTCTGGTCTGACTTGTCAAAAAAAAATTGAATGGCGTCTTCAAACAAAGCAGACTTTTTCGAAATATAATCCCACTTCGGACTAATATTATAAATGTGAAAGTTTGGATGGATGGATGGATGGATGGATGGATGGATGGATGGATGTTTGTTACTCTTTCACGCAAAAACCACTGAACCGATTGCGATGAAACTTGGTATGTAGATAACTGGAGACCTGGATTAACGCATAGGCTACTTTTTATCCCGATATTCCGACGGGATCGGGACTTACGCGGGGGAAACCGCGGGGCGCTGCTAGTATTATAAATGTGAAAGTTTGGATGGGTGGGTGGATGGATGGATGGATGTTTGTTACTCTTTCACGCAAAAACCACTATACCGATTGCGATGAAACTTGGTATGTAAATAGCTGGAAACCTGGATTAACGTATAGGTTTCACCCGCGTAAGTCCCGATCCCGTGGGAATATTGGGATAACAAGAAAGAACAACAAACATCCAACCACCCATCCATCCAAACTTTCACATTTATAATATTAGTGGGATGAAGAAGTTCAACTCAACAAGAAGGTTGCAACCAACCTCTGCAAATACAAAGCAGTTTCATAGCACAAGGTAAAAAAGAAATTCGCCAGTACCAGATAATTAAATAATTGAGTTTTACATAATAAATGTTTCTGTTGATGATCAAGTCACTAGCATTTACTGGGAAGAAAGAAAGATACACTCCGTGTGTTTTTGCCACTATTATTCTAAATAAAAATACCCAGAATAATGTTTGAATAAAATTATAATATCAAATGTTTAGAAATTTTCCCCATTTTGCTTAAAGTAGCGTTTGAATTCGTGTGGTTAATGTCGGTAGGTATACTTGTGGTAATGACGTAACGTTAGTGTTGGCAGGACGTGGCATGGGGGCTGCGTAAGTCGACAGTGATGTACATCAAAGTATATATCGATATCGATGAATACTTGTGTAATATAATCTTACAATTGTTCACTAGATGGACTAGGTAGATAATTTTGTTATGTTTCCTGTAAGCAGTGTGATTAGAAATTTACCTACCTAAGTCTGTTTTTGAAACTCACTGTCAAAATTCAATTTTAATTGTATGTAGTTAAAATTGACAGTGGCTTTTAGACTTTTAGTATTAAATCTGTGTTAAAGTACAGCTTACATTCTACAATGAATGTTCTAGTCATTGTAGAATGTAAGCTGTACTTTAACACAGATTTGCAATCAGAAAACGTGTACGTAGGTAGGTAAGTAGATCATAGGTTGAAGTTTTATCGATATCGATATTTGAACTCTACAAGTCACCTCACTAAAAGCCCTTTGTCACGAGCCAGGTGTCGAGCGGGGTCATTTCAAGCTACCGTTTGCGTATGTCTGAGTGTTTGTGTACGACAATGTGCATGTGTGCTCTCTCGTCTGGGACTGTTAAATACACATGTTATTTTTCTCTTTATCTTAAATTGCAGATAGTGTAGTATCATCTTTATAATTGTCTGTGTGTTAGCATCGCCTGCCCGATGGTGCGTCGTTGCTTGCTGTATATGCTTGCACCCAACAAGGTGTCATGGTAGAAGTACGGACCATACTTTCTTGATTATGCTTCAAATACATAAAACGTAAAATGTGCTTTGTCTAGATATAATTTTTTTTTTTAATCGAGGTTTGGCAATAATAAAGGCCATCAAATTTATGAAATGCACAAATCCTAGCATTATTTCCTTTTTTCAACAAATAATGTGGTAAACAATCAGACGATGCCAATAAACAGTTGCATCACTAGTGGTGTCTCCTGGCAACACTGTAATCACCTTTAAAAACACGCCAAAAGTACTGGTTATACGAGTTATTCTATGGAGTAGAGGCTCATATTCTCGCATAAATCTCCTGTGCCCTATATCCTTATAATATACTTTTATTAAAAATGCATTAATTTATGAACTGATAACTAAAAAATAATAATATTTATGGTAGTCTGAAGAGATAGCCATCGCTAGGTAGATACGTAGATATATATTATTCGTTATTCCTTCACCATTGTTACATATTAAGTAAAACCTTTGTTACAATTAAGAGGCTTTATTACTAAATAAAATCTCTTCATGGTAATCTTAGAATGGATCAAAATGATTTAAGGACGCACTTATTGAGTTTTATTGTACCCAGGTATTTATTCACCAAGGTGTCATATTTGGCCTCAGAAGCAGACCTTTGCAACATCATATTTAAAAAAAAAATAGAAAATGACTTCCGTGACTAAACCTTCACATAATTACAACTTCTAAAGAGTCAAACTAACTTAGTACCATATTAAATTTTTAGTAGTTATTTTGCTGTTCTAGGAGTTGGACTTTTGAATTTGGATATGCTACCTCGAAAAAAATAAGCTATTTAAAAAAAAATATCATTAATGTTTACATTACACAAAAAGAAAGAATTGAATTTAGAATCTCCTTTATTATAAGCCGAATATATTTTTCCTTCACCTCAACTATATATCATTTATAATACATAAATATATTCTTTTTACATATTAACATATTTATTTGTAATGGAAATGTATCTAAAGATAGCAGGTTTGTGTTAATATTGACAAACAAGTTACCTCTTGTGTGGAGATATAACTATTACATTCTAAAGCTTTTGAATGCAATAGTCATTGTTCAATTGAAAGTTTAGCATACAGAACAATACATATAACAGAATCCAATAAGATATTTAAGTTCACAACATATTAACAAAAATAGCGAAATAGTCATATCCCTTGGTAAACAGTGCAAAATCATATTTCGTGTCTTGTATCGTTAATTATTTCCCAGTTGGAAGTTTCGCCATGAGGTAAGCCTGGCTAGCAAGTAGCCAAGTGACAGCGATGCTCGAAAGAGGGCACAGCATTCACTAAAACAACAACCAACAGTTTGAAAAGTTATGAAATTCTATATTCATTGCTCCATCAAAGTTTAGTCTTAAAAACTGTAGAATAGAAAGCCCGTAATGGTCACAAAACAATTTGTTTTGTCAGGAAGACGGACTGTTTAACGCCCTAGGGTAGGTTAAGGGTGCATTGTATACAGCTAACGTCAGATAGCCCGACAAAGAAACACAAATCACGGCAATATCGACTTTGTATCAATATGGTAGGGTTGTTTTTTCAATACTGAGGGGTACAGATAAGTTGTTTAAAACGAGGGTGAAGAAACAGGGGTGTTTGCAGGCAGCGGGACGCGGGGGACGAGGGGAGGGCAGGGTGCGTCGCGCAGGCGTGTTCCAGTCGCCCGCGCGACCCCGCAGCCGCCGGCCGCGCGCTATGGACGAGGTACGAGCGCGCGACCGCGCTCCACTCACAGTTATAGTCGCCCCCAGCAACGCTTCACCACCCCGACTATCACCTGCCGACCTACTACCCGATGGAGACGCCGCCTTCCACCCCTTATCCGCAGTCAACGGACGTCTCACCCCGCCTGGATTGGAACCAGCGTCATACGCAACACTTACCCCATTATTACCTTTGCCCCCAATAAGTACAGTTTCGGATAAATTCGCGTACCATGCGGGGGGGACCTTTACTGTCATACAGCAGCAGCAATCGTACGCATCATTATCTCCAGCTGCTTACAATGAGCCTCTGTCGCCTCAATCGGCGTACAGTAGGCGGAGTGCTTCGCCCAGTTCCTTCGAGAGGAGGTCGCCAACGCCACCGTTGCCAAGTCCCGGGTTAGACTTAAACGCTGCGCTTCTGGCAAGAGAAGAACAGCAAGCGGCACAACAAGCTCAGAACGACACAGAAGAAATAAATACAAAAGAATTAGCCCAAAGAATAAGTGGGGAATTGAAGAGGTATTCAATTCCTCAGGCGATTTTTGCTCAGAGGGTGTTATGCAGATCACAAGGGACGCTGAGTGATTTGTTAAGAAATCCAAAACCGTGGTCGAAGCTCAAGTCTGGGAGGGAAACGTTCAGGCGTATGTGGAAATGGCTACAAGAGCCAGAGTTCCAGAGAATGTCGGCGTTAAGACTAGCAGGTATGTGGTGCATGTCTTTCATATTTACGTAGATCTAGAATACGCTTTTGCTAGAAAAAAAGGTAAGTTTCTTATTGGATTCTGGCGCACCACGTGGTCCGTAAAATTTTAAGTTACATTTTGTTAAAGTATTTTATAAACACGTGTTCTTATGGTCAATTGAAGCAGTTCTGCTGAACCTTTGTAACTTAAAAGTGTGATGCAGAAAAAATATGTTTTAAAAATGTAATTAAATTCATGATCTTATCTTGCATAATGGTCAAGTCCTTAATTTGAGAGTACGAATTATAATACCAAAATGACTTGGGATCCATAGTTTTGCCAATAATGAGCAAGGCGCACTTAATTTTGTCGACTTTGCATAATGTGGTTTGACCTCGATATCCACGTGGATTTCAGATTAAGTAATTTGGAAAGTCAAGTTTGTATTGCTAGAATAATATTTTATTATACTGGGTGACTGAATAAGGTTTTTGTTTAAATTGGAACTGCCGACAGGCACCTCCATATAGGAAAAGAGTTCAGTCAAATAGCTCTACAAGCTTATTTTTGTATTTGTTTGAATAAATAGATCGCCAGAGCAACAAGGTACGTTACCGTTACGTACCTAAGAGGACCTACATATAAATAATATGATCATTCGGAATATTATAATTATTGTGTGTGTGTCTGGTTACATAAAAATATCCCCTGAAATACGAAGATCATTATAATACTGGCTACTTAACTGACAGGCTTCAGTTGCTTGATTATAATCAAGACTTACATTTACACATGGCTGGGTATGTGTGGGTACAAACACATATGTATACATACACGTGCCCACATACATAGACACACCCATTTTAGTCTATGATGACTTTTTAATTGTTTATAGCGAAGCAGCTACACGAATAGAAGATTGTCGCAAACACAGTCTCGTTATTCTTTCATTCTAATTTTTAATTTGTTTATCCTAACTACTCAACCTAATGTTTTCAGAAGTTCAGAATATCATATATTTAAAGTTGTTTCTGAGGGGAAGAAAAATACATTTTAGACTGTTGAAATAATGTACATTAGCGTTCGCGAAGTCGTGGGTAAAGCAGGAAAGCTAGTATCTCATGAAGGAGCACTGTGCACCGTGACTTATTCATCTATTATTTTTTGTAACGCATGCGTGACTCTTCAGCGGTCAAAGGGCCACCGACTACGGTCACTACACTACGTCACTGAGATTACACCCGGTGTCAGAAAGGCTTATCAACGCAAAAATTAACTAATCGTATTTCAAATCTATTGTGATTTGCTGAAAGCTTGATAAGACACTTTGTTTTGATCATCGGATTGGTTAACAGAGCTTATGTCAAATGACAAATTTTACTCCAAAATCTTATGTCAAACTCCAATCGAATGTTCAATGAAATTGATCATAGATTAGTAAAATTTTCTTTGATCAACGTTTCAGGAACTTGAACTGATTTGACACCAATGTTAACTTGATAACTCTGTTAGTTGAACAATGTTTTGATCAGCCTTTTAGGAACCGGATGTATATACTTGATTGCAGCCCTGTTGTAGGGTGTTACCGGTATAACAAGATATACCCTAAATACACTTAGTACGTACTATGTAGAATTAATTCAGCCAGAAATTTAAGGGTCTGTACCTTCCATTCCTAGACCAAGATTATGTATAACGTTCAAGTTGTTACTGCTTAAGCAACTACACATAAAGTTTTCCATAATTATGTCTACACTAGCAGCACCCCGCGGTTTCACCCGCGAAAGTCTCGATTCCGTGGGAATATCGGGATAAAAAGTAGCCTATGCGTTAATCCAGGTCTCCAGCTATCTACATACAAAGTTTCATCGCAATCGGTTCAGTGGTTTTTTCCAAAGTAAATGAGATCTTTTCTGAAGTAAGATACAGAGGCGATTGACAGGTCTTAAAGTCTGGAGAACCGACAGCCGCAAACATATTTTCTATATACATAAATACATACATACATTAATTTTTTGCCTCAAATTGTCGCCTGCGGTATTTCCGGACCGATACGACCTACAAACCTTTAAGAAAAGAGCGTACTCCTATCTCAAAGGCTGGTAACGCACTTGTGACTCTTGAGCTGCAGGTGTCCATGGGCGACGATAGTCACTTACCATCAGGTGACCCGTCTGCTCGTTTGCCCCCTATAATATAAAAAAAAAAAAAAAAACTCAAGTCCCATATCCCCAAAAGGGTAGGCAGAGATGTATTAAACATCAACATTTTTCCACCTATAATTTAGTCCCACAAACGTGCTGCAAGCCTGTTCGGGCACTTTGGGAGTTAAATATGGAAAAATTGGGAGTATATTGAAAGGGGAATTTAGGGTAAGAAGGGAAGGCAGTGGAAGGAAAGGGGTATTGCTTATACAGATGGAATGGGATAGAATGTCCCTCCCTCTAACATCTAACATATTTTTTAATTTAACTGAATGTAGTTTTTTTTTTATATTATAGGGGGCAAACGAGCAGACGGGGCACCTGATGGTAAGTGACTATCGTCGCCTATAGACACCTGCAACTCAAGAGTCACAAGTGCGTTGCCGGCCTTTGAGATAGGAGTACGCTCTTTGCCCCTTATACCACGTAAAAAGTATCTGTTCTCTTTTATGAGCGAGTCTCTTTTTATATTATTTATTACTTTAAACGAGCAATTCTTGTATGTATGTTTATATTTCAAATATCTCGGAAACGGCTCTAACGATATTGATGAAATTTTGTATACAGATACAGTTTTGCATTTTACGTTTAACTGCATAGTTATACCTTTTTATGGTATAGGGGGCAAACGAGCAGACGGGTCATCTGATGGTAAATTATTACCGCCGCCCATGGGCAACTAAAGAGTAGGGGAAGAGGGGGAGAGGAGTGACGAGGGGAATCTCACTAACGCGGTGAAAAGCAATGCAAGCATTGCTTCACTGCCGGTTTTCTGTGGCCGTGGTATCACTCCGGTCGAGCGGTTTCCTGTTAAAACGCAATTTTACAAAAAAAAGTCGATTTTACAAAAAGCTAGCGAGCAAGGCTCGGTCCCCCAGGTGCTATATTTGTAAGCAGCAGTAACTTCAAAATTGGAGGCTTTGGTCGTAGTCACCCCAGGGCCCATAACCTTTATGCGATTCTTACCCTAAGTTTTATAGGTGTCGTGGGAAACGTGCGGCTGACACGTAGGTACCTTTCTCAGAAACATAGGATACGGTGTTTTTGTTTAGTCACTATTTTGTTTAACCGTGTTTATATCTTACTATCTTAGTAATACTTACTTAAATTATGAAGGTGAAAGTTTGTGAGTATGGATGGATGGATGTTTGTTACTCTTTCACGCAAAAACTCCTGAACCGATTGCGATGAAACTTGGTATGTAGATAGCTGGAGATCTGGATTAACACATAGGCTACTTTTTATCCCGATATTCCCACGGGATCGGGACTTATGCGGGTGAAACCGCGGGACGCAGCTAGTAACAATAATAATACATTTGAAAAGAAGGGTACAGTAGATTTTTGCTTTAATTGTAGCCGACTGGGGTAGTTTCTTTTACCGAAGACTGCGGTTAGATAGCACATGTTTGTTAAAAACACATTTATCAACATATCACAGTTGGTAGTAGTAACAGCTGTAAGATAAGGGATAAATCTAAATTTTGCAGGAACAAAATCCTTTACCGTGTTATACCAAATAATGTCATAGTATGTGATCAAAGTATATAATACTAGCAACCCACTCCGCAGGGGACTTTGTTTTATAATATGTAGTGAAAATAACGAAAACCTAAGGAGAACTATGTATCGGTACGGACGTAGACTGCAGAGGTAGTGGATCGGTGTTTTATTCATATTTAATTAAAATAGCAAAAAATCTCGAATCTAACAGTGGCAACCAACATTTTCAGGACACGTGCCATTTCCTAATCAGTACTAAAAACAGCCTTTACATAAACTTGGTACAAATATTTCCTGTTTCCTGGAAATTTAATGTTCCTCAGAAAATACATGAATTCTGTTGTTATATAACAATCGATGTTGAAAAACAGTGAATTATTAAAGTAAATAAATAAAGTTTCTAGAAGACCTTCAGTTTGCATCCGGCACGGGTATTAAAGGAATAATTATAGTTTAAAAAACTAAAAAACACGCTTTTATAGAAACTTCAACTAAAAAAATAAAAAATTTAATCGAATTATTGCATTGTCATTAGTCTTTGACAGGTGTGCAAAATTTGAATGAAATCTGGCCGTTTAAAGTGGGTCAAAATCGCGCCCTAAGGAGTCGGTTACAAACATACAAGTGAAGCTAATATAAAGCGTGTAAAAATATAGTTATTCGAAAATATCGTGTTCTTTTCTTTGTAATTTTTTATCATGTCCTGTGGCTTATTGACCTATCAATATTCTATATATGTAGTATACAGAGTGATACAGAAAGTTGTGGTCATAAGTTAGGGTCATATATCATACCCGAAAAGAACGACAAAAAGAAACACGTGATAAGTTGGAAGCCAGTGAAATTTTAGGAAAATGTGTCTTATGCAAAATAATATTATATCTGAACTTGATACTTTATCGATTAAGCTAATACTTCGTAAAAGCGGAGACAATATTCTTACACTCGATTATTGTAAGGCAGATCAAAATATTGTTTAATTAACAGCTGTCAAGTTAGCAGTGGTGTCAAATCCGGTCAATATCTGAAACGTTGATCAAAAAAAATTTCCTAATCTATCATTAATTTCATTGAACATTGAATGGAGTTTGACATAGTTTTGAAGTAAAATTTGACATTCGACAAAAGCTCGTTAACTGATCCGATGATCAAATCAAAGTGCCTAATGCTTTCAGCAACTGAATATATATTTGACAAGAGATTTGAGGTACGATTAGTTAATTTTAGCGTTGATCAGCCGTTCAGAAACGTTACTATTTTTTTTTTTTTTTTTAAAGACAACTCCCGCATTAGGAATTACTCCTGTGTCGCGGGGGACTTTACAAACATACAAACAACGGACACAAAGAACACCCAGACTCTGGTAGGAATCGAACCCACGACCTATGGCATAGCAGTCAGGGTCACTAACCACTAGGCCAACAGGCCAGTCAACTATTTTAACCATGTTTTATTCATTACCTAAAACATGAGTAAAACACTAAGAATGTTGATAGAAAATCCGACCTCACCAGGAAGTGTCCATGAAGAAAAAAACAGTTATTGTAATTGACATGAAAATTAAATTAAAAACACGTTGTTTAGAGATGTGCACCTACACAAAGTTAAACTATTATTAGTTATCCTAAAATACGACCTATGTAATTATCTATGTCATTGCAATTTCCATTTCATTCCATTATTGAAATTCCTTACAAAAAAAAAACGCGCCCAATTCAACCTACCGCTAGCCTAGTAATGTTCACGGAGCGGGATATCGATAAAAAACGCATTGGGTTTACAAACAAGACGTCAGCTGCTTTATCGATTCTCCGCTCGATGCGGCGGGTCACTGCGCGGTCGATGAAGTACGTCACTAGATAGGGACGGCACGAGGTACCAACGAGTGCGGTTCTTTGAGAATGAGAATAAATTTATTTAATGAAAAATAGTAATATTCTGGGACAACGATGTGTCCATCACCGTAGGTTCTAGAAGACGCATATACATGCTTAGATACAATTTTTTTTTGTAAATAATCATATATTTATTTATTTATTTAGTTCACCCACAACTTAGTTAGGTAGGTCTGGTAGAGATCGCTTTTAGCGACAAGACCGCCCATTGTACCTAGCATTAAAATTAAATTTAAGACCTATTGTAAGTTTATATGGTGTACAATAAAGAATATTCTAATTATCTATCTATCTATCTATCTTAGGATTAATCTTAAAACACATAAACATTTAAAATTCACTTATATCTAAATGTTAAGTTTCATATAAGTAAACACAACATTCATGAGTTTAATGAGCTATTCGTTACATATATATTTAAATAGTTATGTGCTATAAATATGCATTTAAACGGGAATTAACGCGATCACGAAAAGGTATTACATACCTCTGAATTGCCTTACGTTTCGACCAGGTTGCACTGGCTGTGGTCAGCCTGTGACCACGCACTACCACTGCGACACAGAGGTTGTCAATAATCATTTTCCTGACACTTAAATATGTCAATTTGTTTTAAATTCGGGTTTAACTAGATTTTTTCATAAAATAAGTAAGGCTCAGAAGTAGTTTTTAGCTTACCAATTCCGTGGGATGAGTTTAGGCAATTGTTTTGATCTGAATTTAAAAATTGAGGCGTGTTTTTGTAGTTGTAAATAAAGGCAGGTTTACAAACGACTACGTCAGCTGCTGTATCGATTCTAAGCTGGATGTGACGGGTCAGGCCGTGGTCGATGCTGTACGTCACTAAATAGGGATGCCACGATGCGTGCAATATGTTACGGGATAGTTTTGGAAATAGAAAAATCATACATTTTAACAACATATCGTTCAAAATAACGTTGCGTAGAGATGTAGCTTCACTCTGCATTATCTATCGCCTGTATTATGGGGAGTGCTCCGAGGAATTGTTTGGACTTAGGCCGCAGCGTTTCGTCATCGTTCAACGAGACAAAACTATCACATAACTTGGATAATTGGCGATTTCCACCACTGTGCGGTTCTCCATTAACTTTTTGCCGCGCACAACTAATCTGTGGTACAAATTCGATCGCGGTCTCGACTCGCTAACATGTTCTAGACATATCGGCTTTAGCGACCATCAGTCCGCCTGGAGACATGACCGGCCCACTTCCATTTCAGTACTTTATCAAATATTTAAATAATATATTTCAAATATACTAGATTTAAGTAAGTAAGTATGTATGTACTCAAGAGGTACAGACAGCAGAAGTAGCAGCCATTCACGAGCATGACGAAATTGTTACAATTTAAAGTGTTCAAAGGAGTCTTCGTTTCCATGTGAGAAATATTGTACGTTCTCATGTGAAAAGTCAGTATCACATCCACTTAAGTATAAAACTATTTCACGAATAATATTTATTTCTATTTCTAAACACTCTCCAGTGTTTCACATTTTATAGTCACCCTACACAGTTCGTAACACGTGCCACTATCCTCGCACCGTTCAAAGTCCATTGCGTTTCGGCTGGCACCCCTGCAAGTGCACTTTCAAACTAAACTGACAATGTATTCCATTGTAGTTGGGCGTGCATTAATAAAAAAGAGTTCACTGTGTTTATTTGTTTTCCTAGCATATATTTTTTAGATTTTTATACATTGAGGATTGTATTGCTGATTTTAGTCTGGCATCTGACTAAATCGTCATTATCATTGCAGCCGCAGCTCCACTGCTATACATGGGTCTCCGTCAATAACTTTCAAGAATATCAAAAACATAATAAGCCCGGTATTTACGTATTTACACAAAAAATACATATTTTGGGAAATCTCACGTGAGATTAGCGGGACGGTGGTTAGAGGCAAATCTCACGACATCTCGCCAAGTGGGGTGGAAAAAATCACCAAAATCTCTTCACGTAATAGAGGGTGTCCCCTGATTTTTGTTTTACACAAGGATGGAAAACACCAAGTTGCCTATTGACGTGAAAGAAAGACTAGTTTATGTCTTTCATCAATAGCAAAGTGTCAACTTTAACATAGTATCGATAGAGGAAACCATTCGTATTCAAAGTTATATCTTACCAGAAATACAGACCTTGAATGCATGACGTCATGCTACGTTACCGACTCCCTATGTAGATAACCCATTGTTTTAACGTGATTGCGTTTTTTTTTGTAACATTTTTTTATTGATTTTCATAGGGGCCGCGTGTTTTTAAGAAAAATATTTACAAAGGCAAGTCCTTTATAAGTATTTCTTACTGTTTCCAATCCAATCCAATTTCTTCATCCAATATCTTTGACAATCTTTTTTGTTTTGGCTGTAAAACAATTATTACATTTGTGATGAAAAGATTATTAACTACATATGCTACTAACTAAAATTTGTTTTCAACAACTCAACCCCTTTTTTGTCGTATCCAACCACCGAGTCATCACCTCTTCTGAGCTAACATCGAGATGATGTCTCGGATTCGAAACGACTGAAATCACATGTCTTTCCTTATCGGTCTCTAACTATTATGATGATAAAGAAATGTTTTATCTGATATCAGCAATCCCATATTCTTCTTCATTGCCGCTCTGGGTTTTAGACACGTAGGAGTTGGGCCACATGCCCATGACTCAACAATTCCGCAGATGCTGCTGTCTGCTAATTAGAACAAGTTAGAGAAAAGTAGAGTAGTCTAAAACACAGAGCACTGCCGCTTCGCCAGCACATTAGTTGAAAGAGGCAACGCCCCTATCGAAAAAAGGTCCTTTTTTTTTCCTGGCTGCCACTTGTTTTGACTCGATCTTAGATTTTTAGGCAGTGATACGAAAAAAAAGTTAGCATAATTTTAATCAACGTCCAATTAATTGACGGTGAACCAAATTAAAATTAATAATATCAAATTAAATTGGGCATTAGAATATATACCTTATCAATATACCATATACAAGAAAAAAGGGGTTTACCGGGTTCCAGATAAGAACCTTGTAATATAACATGCTTAATAATTATAAAATGCTTCAGTCTAATAAAATTATGTGTGACACATCAATAGTCTTTTTACAGCCTTATAGGCTTTTTAGATCAACAACAATTATTAATTTATCTAAGAAATACATTATTTCTCAAAACTGGATACTATTCGAGTGTAAGTAAATACATCATTGGCTCTCTGGTACAAGTACAGTGCCCTCAATGAATTTTATGACTGCTGGGTAAAATACCTTTTCCTTAAAATTGAACAGCAGCATATCCAAGCTGTAAAGTCCATTAACAGGACATATACCACCAGTTATCCTGAGAGAAATTATTCGAAAAAGTACCTAAAACAGCACAGTAGTAGCGCAAACGAGGCGATGCCGCGATGTTGCCTCACTGCCTCACCCCGCCCTCCCCTCGTGACGTCAGGCCACCTCGTTTTATCGATCCACTAAGGGGGGAACCGACACCCGCCGCCGGCAGTTATATGTACTTATATGGGGGTTTCTTGGTCATTTATACCTTTGTAATAATATTCAGGATGATTATCTTATATATTTTTCATAACAGCCTACTAATGCCTTTGTGTTGTTATATCTTATTATCTTTGTTTTAAAAATGATACATATAACATGTATCTAGGTATATTGCTTCAATGGTACTGAGGCTAGTGTTGAATAGCATTTTTTTTTTGTAGCAAATTAATATCATTGCTACTAAATATGCTTATAATCGTTTCCCTTAAGACTAATTCTCCGCATAATAAGTATTTTTACGTGAAGAAGAAAGTGATTTGTCTCAATTTAAGTTACGTTGATCGCAATCATAGACAGAGTAGACTTTTGCAATCATGTTGTTCTACAAATTAATTTATTACGACTGTATAAAGCTTATTTACGCAATTTTTTAAAAGAGAATATAAAGTAAAAACTGTCATACAACAACTAAACATACTATTAACATTATTAAATTTTCCATTGATTAAAATAAGATTCTTTAGAAGAGTCTTGAAAATATATATGTGTAAGGCAAATAACACTTTACATATCAACTGTGAATATGAACTAGCTAATTCTAGTGACGTGACAAGTGGTGCCATCTATCACAAATCGTGATTTAGTTTTAATAATTATGTGTTTTAAGACAAGGCTGTATTACGGATGGAGGGACATAAATCTTTTCGCTAATAATCTACAATGTTGCATAGACTGAGTTAGTTTTAAAGCTCAAAATCAAGGCATTTTTACACTGTTTTATAATTTGTAACGATACTAAAGTTGATATCTCCAATTACCCTAAACGCAGTGTTGTATATACTTAGTATCAAACAAATTTCACGTATCGTGGAATATGCAATTTTATGAGAAATATTCAGACAATTTATTTTTGAAAATTATTTTCAATTAGGTATGAATATTTACCTAAAATATCAACTTGATACCTTTTCGTCTTTTTGCTTCACTTCATAGGTATGCAGGTATATAATGTAAATATCTTAAGTTTCTCTGGCCTGTTGGTCTAGTGGTTAGTGACCCTGACTGCTAAACCAGAGCTCGTGGGTTCGATTCCCATCCAGGACAAATAATTGTGTGACGAGCATGATCATTTGTTCTGTGTTTGTTTGTAATTTATCAATAATATGTATGTATTTAGAAATATATAAGTATATTTATCAGCAGTCTGGTTACCATAGTACAGGCTCTGACTAGTTTGGGATCAGAGGGCCGTGTGAGATGTGTCAAGTTATTATTATTATTATGTCAATATCTCAGTGTTAGGTATTGCAATAAATCAGGTTTTGTTCAGATTATTTTCGACATATGTTCAACACCTCATTAGTTGTCGTTACATCAGTTCTCTTACTGTTTTACAAGTGATCGTTTTAATAATTAAAAAATACAGTTTAAAACGAAGTTTACTTTACCTTAAATTTCCAGATACGCCAAATCAACATCAAACGATAAAAGGCGACAATGTAAACAACATGCCTCAACAGCCTTACTGCCAGCCCAGGGACTACCAGAGTGCCCCGCCCGCGCCCCCCAGCGCCTCAATGTACCCTGGGCCTACGCCCTCCTGGGATGCACCCTACGAACCAGCAGGGGATGTTTCTTGCTTGTGAGTCCTCCCCTCATCTTGGATTTCGCTCCTGGTTTCCACCAGATTCCTATTATCTTCTGTTTTCTCATTTGTTTTCTTCTTTATTGTTTCGCTCTGTTAACATTTTTTTCTAACTGAATTACTTGTTATATAATTATGTATTATCTAATCATAACAGTAATTTAATAGTCAAAGTATTGAATTTCTTATCAATGTTTTGAATGAAGACTGAGAAGATCACCCTATACAAGCCTGATATTTCAAGAAGCTTGATTGAAAATTAAAAACTCAAATATTTGTGACATAAAATTCACATAATCTTTGTATAAAATATAAAATCGTTTATATATTTTGAGCAATACGGTGATCATTTTTAAAATTGATATATATATTGATGATTTCATTGTTTTTTCATTGTTTTGTCTTCAGAATACACTGTGTCAGGATTTTATTTTTAGCCAACCCTAACCCCCACTTCCACCCTCCCTACCCCTACCCGTGGCTGCGTAGCAGTGGACTTGGTTCTCATAGGTATTATAAACATGTACATAGCTTGTCGCAAAGGTTATAACTAATATTTTGTAATTATAGATTACAGAAACACTAATTATATTTTGATTCGCAGACATCTTTGTGACAAGCCAACTTAGATTGAGAGGATAATGTCTGAATGGATTTTTTTTCTGTCAGTCAAATGTGTAAAATGTATAGAGATTTTGCTCATAGATGTTATTTTTTTCTGAATAGGCAGTATCCTTGCTTTTTTGCTTCTGTGGCAACGATACTGTCTAATGACTGTTTATTAGATAATGTTTTTAAAACATTATTTTTAGCTGTAGGTAAGTGTTATTTTGTTAGCTTGAAGAGGCCAAGATGAATGTTAGACTGCTACCGCGCCCTCATCCCTCCCTTTTTGTTTTCCTCCGCGCCCGGGCTGCAATAGTTTTTCATTATATGATTTTTTAGGTGCCTGCGAGATTTCAGAACCCTTTGTTAATGTTGTTTACATTGTCGCCAGGTATGCGTTTTTATATAATACGTTTGGTGTATAGATTACATTTAAATATATTGGCACTGTTAAACATATGGTAGCAGTAAAACTTTTAATACATATAAAACTTAAAGTAAATATTTATTCTAAATAAATTAATTTGTAACAATGCCAGCATATTTTTTCTTAGAAAAATAAAAGAAAACCTGAAAATTGCCAATTTAGATTTTATTTTAAGTGTAGAATAATGAGCAAAATTTATTTTTATGTACTAAGATTCAAAGACATATTTTTAATTGATGTAAATACTACACAAATAAAATCTAAATAAATTCAAATCACTAAAGCCCCACGTTGGGTGCCAATTTGAAGATAAACTGTAACAAAATTTATCATTGATGTGTATAGATGACATTATTTTTTAATACCCTCACGATGATCTCGAAGCTTTTATGAATGCTATTGTTATTATATCTATTAATAAATATAAAGATTTTTTAAATTTCATAGTATATTTTTCTAAAAGTTATAAAGACAATAGCAAAATAAATGCCAAACCTTGTAGTGATTCTATGTTTAGAGCATGTTTGTTGTGTATAGATGATGAGCTTGATAGAGAGCAATCAAGCCGCGATATTTTTTTTTTATATTAAACGTAATCTTAATTTGTTGTAAGTGCCTAACAATGTCCGTTTTATTTTGTTTCAGCGGCCCAGATCCCTCAGAGAGGCAGTGAGTATACAAATAATGGTAAAGAATGTAGTTATTGCCTAATATTGAATTAGTGTTAAAAATAATTGAAGACGATAACCTTTTATATATATTTTTTTAAAAACAGATCTGTTAAATCTGTTTTCCCCAAAAATATCATACTTTGAATTGACTGGCGTGGTTAGTGACCCTGACTGCTACGCCATAGGTCGTGGGTTCGATTTCCACCCGAGTCTAGGTATTCTTTGTGTCCGTTGTTTGTATGTTTGTAAAGTCCCCCGCAACACAGGAGTCATTCCTAATGCGAGAGAAGTTGCCGAAGTAGACTAAAAAAGACAAAGTACTGATTAGAAACTTTTGGATTATAGCATAACCTTTTTAGTATTACGATTTATAATCTAGAGTCAATTGAATGAATGATGGAAAACACTTCAAGTGTAGGTTGTGCCTTTGCAGGCTGCAAGCGCAAGGAGGACTTAACTTCGGATACCCTGCCTTCCCCGAAGAAGCCGCGTTTGGTTTTCACAGACCTCCAGCGGCGTACTCTACAGGCTATTTTTAAGGTAAATTTCATATCAATATTGTATGAACATATTCCATCTATATTACTGTTTGCATTCACAGATTGAGTACGACAAGGTTTTATCTTTTGTGCTTGAAATAAATAGATATAACGCAATATAGAGGCTGATAGCATGAAGATCCTAAATCGAAGCACTGACGGCTACTTAATAAGTACTTAATTAATTAAATCAATCCACTCTAAAATCTATAAGATAAAGAAATAAGAAAAATAAGGTAAAGATAAGATAAAGTTATAAAACCTTGACACACAGGATGCAATAGATGTAGGTACCTCAGAGGAGTGCGGCCGACGGGTGATGGTCGCACCGGGTGACGGGACCCGTCTAGGGTAAGACGGGTCAATGCCTGTCGGGGGTTGCGGAAGAATGCAATAGCGATTCTCGCTCCCCTGATCATAGGCAAGTAGTGGAACACCGGGGTGGTTTTTAGTCGGTAAAAGTCCGACAGACCCCTTCGCCTTCCCAAGGCGGAGGACATCCATGTAGGATCTTCCACCTCGTCAACAAAAAAAATAAAAATAAAATAGATGTAGGTACATAGTAATAACTCAAAGGGAATTTTTGAAATCTTCTAATGTTACATTTAATATAAATTGATTCATTTGAATAGTTGGATTGCATGAGATATTCAATTATAATCACATGCACAACAATTTAGTTTATATGCAGGGATTTACGATATAAATTTAAAGTAAGCAACTCAATCTAATGTAGTTTAAATGTAGTAAAATAATGCATTTTAGGACGTTTCAATTTTGTGTGGTATGCAGCATATCATGTGATCAATGTCTTCAGACACTAATAGATACATTCTTGCTAGCTTTAAACTAAATTTAGATGGAGAATTGACTGATGATTTACTGATGTAGTGTCACTATATCACATTTAGTTTTTTTTTTTGGTTTTGGGGGCGTACGAGCAGACGGGTCACCTGATGGTAAATGACTACCGCCGCCCATGGGCACCTGCAACTCAAGAGTCACAAGTGCATTGCCGGCCTTTAAGGTGGGAGTAGGGGAAGGGCGGAAGAGGGGGAGGGAAGGGTTAGAGCCTCCTGTAACCTCACTCTTCGAAAAGCAATAGCAAGTATTGCTTCACTGCCGGTTTTCTGTGAGGCCGTGGTCTCACTCCGGTCGAGCCAGCTCATACGTGCCGAAGCATGACTCTCCCATGATTAAATGGCAATTAATAAATTTGAATTAAAAACCTCCATAGGGTTTTTGAATAAACTGGAATTTTTCGTCAAAAAATGTGAACACCGCAACTGACTATGGTTTTTTTTTTACATTTCAGGAAACAAAACGGCCATCTAAAGAAATGCAAGTCACAATAGCGAGACAGCTAGGTTTAGAGCCGACTACAGTAGGCAATTTCTTTATGAACGCCAGAAGACGATCTATGGACAAATGGAAAGATGATGATGCACCATCCACAGACCTGGATCCACAATGTGACGGTCATGACCTCGATAGAGTACCAAGTCTAGATTCAGCAGAATCTGAAGAAGACCATGATGATACCGACGACCACCTGTTGTGACGCCGTATCTCTCAGCAGCAGCTTTTAGTGCTCTGAGAAACGGTTCTTGTGGGCTCCGAATTTACATTTTCGGTAACTACCCCGATGCCGTAAATTTATTTGAGGACAATTGAACAATTTGCATAACATTAATTTCTGTAGTACGACTGTCTTGAAAGCATTCATTTTGATAATGAATAAAGTGTTAAATCAAAGTTCAACGCAAGTTAAATTGTGATGGCAACAAATGTTAAAAGTAACATAATGGAATATCAGGTTTTCTTGTTCTGTATAAAGTATAAACAAGTCTCAACGTCTTATAATCTGGATTAGTTCTTTAAGTTCATCGATATGTAAAGGTTTTTTAACCATTATATTTGGAGCCCATAGAAATAATGAGTAACAAAAGTGTACAGTTAAAATAACGCGATTAGTGCAACGCTGGGTTAGGTAATATTTAGTTGTTAGCCACTGGGGTGTATAATTATCAGCTGTCGATAGGTATGTTAATGAAATGGAAGTAAGAGTAATCGATTTATCAATGAAGACGATGAAAAAACTGTATATGTTCGGTAGGTAAAGTCAGTATTTGATTAAATGATAGTGGACGTATCTAAGGTGATATGTTTTCTGTAGATGGTTGATGTGACTATCGACATAGATACGATGTTATATCCCAGATTGATCTCTATATCAAACGTTACTAGTCAAACGTGAATTAAATAGTAACTTTTAGTTTTTATTTTAGAATGACAATATGTATTTTTAGTGTATCACAATTGCTTTGAATTTAGATTGATTCAGAACTATCAATCAAAACTGAATCAATCATTTTTTAATAACTCCTATAGATAGTTACAGTGCAATAATATTGTTTTCTTTTTACACATATAGTACTTTTTTATCTACACAAATCATTTTATTTTTAAGTTAGTGACATGGCGCCTGATTCAAAAGTAATTGATAAATTAGATAATTATAAACGAGATGACAGTACGGATGTTTTTAAATTAGCAAAAATATCCGATGAAATCGGATCGTTTTTATGTATTATTTTTGCGAATACATCACATGATTAATGGTTAAAAAGGTAATGTCAATGAAATAGACAAACAAAGGTTCTATAAAGGCAAGTATTTTTCTTAGAGCATTAAGATGAATTCTTCTATGAATTCAACTGATATAAGTCTACATCATACATTTACCGTACAAGAACATAAAAGCAGAACACTCGAACTTTTTTTTAATTTTTTTTAAACATAGATTATCAAAAAGTCTTGCACTGCTATCGTTATTAACATTTTTATTGTCTTTTAGCATTGAGATATTACAAAATGAAAAAAAAAACAGCAAATCAGGAGGAGATGAGGTTTAACTTTTTTTTTAATTATCTCTCTATGTAACTTATCTGTAATCATTTTATTTGCCGCTGAAAAAAAATTGCAATATCTAATATGAATAATTTTATTAATCTAACTTAGAATCATCTTTTATGATCAAGAGATTTAGAGTATCGATTTTCGTAAAGGATGTTATCAAATCAAAGTAGCATTTAGATGCCCGATTATTTTATTATTATCAAAGCTAAGTTATGTACAAGATTGTCTCTTTATTAAACAATACCTTTGTTCGTTGCGTGACGCCATCTTTATAGTTACGGGACGTCATTTTGAAATAAAATGATCTTATAATAGTCATGTGATGTTTCGCCACCTAGTCAACGTTTTATAGTCATTCCATATTATTTTAGTAACGGCTAATGAACTTAAAAGCAAATTCGTGCGTGATATTAACTAGTTATAACTTAGATATAAAATGTATTTATTTAAGGAACCCGCTTGATTATAAGTCTAGTCTGATTTGTGCAAAATGTAGCTAAAGAATAATTCTCGAAGTTTTTGGTTCGTGTTGCATTGGTCGAGAAGGTAATATACCTAATTTGAGACGAAGAAGAGAGTTTATTGCAGAAGAATATTCATAGTTTTGTATTCATGAGCATGATTTTTGTTTTTAAGACAGTGTGAGTGAAGTGTAGTTGGTTTCAATTGTAAGGATTATCGCAATCATTGATGCAGTATTAAAATAAGATGAATGCTGAATAAGTTTATAGAAAAATCTTATATGTATGTACGGTAGAAACTCTCTGGATCGTGCAATGCAAACGAAATCTCATTGAGTTGTTTTTTTTTTAAATAACTTACGGAACAATTTCTAGTTCAAGAGTAAATGTTTAAGTTAATTTAAGGATAGTTTATTTATTAATTTATTTATTTTTATAACTGATTGCTAGTCTATCATTTGTATTATTAACCAAAGAATATTTAAGTGCAATTTGTTAGTATTTTTGCTGCAACAGTCCAATTTTGCTTTACACATACGGCATTTACGAGCTCGAAACATGTTTCTTCGTGATTTGAACACTCTTAAATAATTTCTATTTATTTATTATCACAAACAATTGTTACATTGTGTCGCATGTACTACAATTATACACTACTACACTCCAAATTATATTAAAGCATGGTGTTAAAGCAATGCATGGTATGGTTTGGTTTGTCAACTAAGTCTCTCGTGTTTCAGACATATTTATAATGTAAAAATAAACCTACAGATTTGATTTACATACGTGTTGGAAATTTCATATCGGAAGCTACCCTTCCCATTTGTAGTGTAAAAATATTACGTACCCATGACGTGTATTATTCTGCAGGTTACTCAGCAAAGTGTAAAATAATAGACCCACAAGAATTTGTAAAATATAAATATTACAAAATGTAGGTACCAATTTGACAATTCTGATATTTCTTTCGATAATAACGTATTGATATCAGTAATAGGTTATTAGTTATTGGTACTGATTGAATTCGATATTATTTTATGAAGGGCAATTATTCAGACTGATTGTATTTTATTTCAATAATTCTAAGGCCGATTGAGCAGAAAAATGTCATGCAGTTATTGATATAAAGTTGTACGTCTTGTATAAGTTTATATAGTACAAAATATCTTTGTAAACCAGCGAACAAAGTTTTTTTGAAACCGAATTTTTGAAAGATTAACATCTGAGTTTACAAATGTACTCGGAAAAACCCTTTCGGTAAGAGCGTAGCACTATAAAATTATGCTAGTTTCGTTGATTTAAAAACTGGTACTAGTTAAGTACTCATATTAACTGAAGGTATGTAGTCATTAAAATGAATTCAGTCAGTGAATCAAAAATAATCATCACATTCCATAAATAAATTAAATTAACATTCCAACAGTAATGACAAGCGGTAGTGATACAATTTTTATCAGCTTTGAACTTATTTCTCCGTGTAGTTTTCATTTCTCTAATAATTATGAAATTTATCGTGAATTAGAAAAAGAAAAATTATAAACAAAACTAATAACAACCGGTAAGCTAGCGGTAACACAACCATAGTAGTTTCTGAAACAACGTCAAAATCTAACTATTTCTATATAATTATTTAACTGGTTTTTAAGTGCAATAGAGCGACCAAGCTCTTGCAACCGTACTAGTATCCTATTATGTTTTTTTAATTGAATGAGACGGCTAACATGCAAAATTTTGATGCCATATGTTAACCGTCTCATTTTAGTTGTATTTAGTTCATATTGCACGGGAACCGGTAATTTCTATATTTAATAAAAATCTGAACTGAGTCTGATAAAATATAAATGAAGGGGTATTGTAAACAAGTAATGTGTCCATTTGGAAGAAGTCTGGATAAACCATGAGCAAAGTAAGAGTTGTCAATACATTTCGAGATTGCGGTAACCTCAACCCAGCATGGTACACTGAATTATTTTTTAAAACAGTGGGAAAATAAGCAATAACGATGGGAAGTCGTTAGTAAAAAAATGTCTTTTTATTTTATGATATTTCATCAAACATTCTGAATATTTAATGTTGAATATTGTATTAGTCATTCAATGTTATAGATAGACAAACTAAGAAAAAATATCGTTAAAATAACATTGTTATTGATATGATAACGGTATGCAACAGAATAGCCGTTATTTTCAGTTATCTTACTGATTTAATAAATTGTAATGTGTAAGATTCACGAGGATGACATACTTATTTGTTTATAAAATATTCCAAATACTTTGTTTAGCCATTGTAAGTCGCCGTTTTCAGTCATTTATTGTACAAGGCGATTTTAATGGAGTTTTAGATTCGCGTACATGTCATGCTATATTACGGATTAAGAAAAAAAAAGTGACGCTGTAAACAGTTATTGTGTTTTAGTAGGCTTTGTACACATTTTTTTACACACATTTTTCTTCACAAAAAATTAAAAGTTTTTTTACAAATAGATTACACAATGGTATCAATTAAATACGTAAAACAAGATACAAGTCATGAAAGCAAATAGACGACACAGTACTTAGAGAATAAGAATAAAAGTGTTTGAATTATATAAAGCCAGTGTAAATCTTACTGATATGTCTTACGCTACGACATTTTAGTTTTTAGGCCACAGTGTACAAAGGCCCTATGAAAATTAAAAATTAAAAAATTGCGCACAAGTCGAAAGAACATGAATTGATTATATCATTGAAGTTTTGAATTATTTATTTGTTTCCAGTCAAAATTCTATCGCCTCAAGTGTTGATACGATGGAATAGATACAAAAAAAAGTATTTTTGTGTATGTATAGTAATATATAGTGCGCTTTCTGATGTACATAGTTCGTGATTATATGTAAGATTATATGTACATTTTACAGAATTACGTTTGTATTATTTTTAACCGGAGCCTCATCGCAGCTATGGTCGCAGAAACATTTTCTTTACTTTAATAATTTTATAATTAAGTATCTAAACGGGAATTACGCGATCACGAAAAGGTATTACATACCTCTGAATTGCCTGACGTTTCGACCAGGTTGCACTGGCCGTGGTCACAGGCTGACTGGCTCGCCCTCCGTCGTCGAGATCGTGAGGTAGAAGGTTCTTCATCCACCCGCACATTTTCGATATTTTGGTTTCGCCATGAAACATCAAAAAATATCGAAAATGTTTCCCGTTTAGGTACATAATTATATCATGGAACGCGAAAGTTTAAAAGTTAATTTTTAAATGTTTTAGGGGGCAAACGAGCAGACGGGTCACCTGATGGTAAATGACTACCACCGCCCATGGGCACCTGCAACTTAAGAGTGTCAAGTGCGTTGCCGGCCTTTAAGGTGTAGGGGAAGGGTGGAAGGGGGGATGGGTGGAAGCAAGGGTGGGCGAGGGGGAGGGGGGAGGGAAGGTTCAGGGCCTCCGGTAACCTCACTCATCTCACCCAAAAGCAATGGAACCATTACTTCACTGCCGGTTTTCTGTGAGGCCGTGGTATTACTCCGGTCGAGTACGTGCCGAAGTATGGCTCTTCCACTAATTAATATATATACGTTTCCTGGAGTTTCATCTACGTTTGGGATCAGGCGGAATTAATTATCAATTATCAGGGAGCTGTCAGATGAAGGTGGAGCGAGACTACTATGCAGTGGTCTGAATATGAAGGATACTTTCACAGGAAGAGCCTTTGCCTCCTTGTGCGTGTTCTACCGCTTGTATAATGGGTTGTGCTCTGAGGAACTGTTTGACATGATGCCCACGGTAGCAAGGCATACATCCTCACACATTGGAACCTAAATGGTCGCGCACGGTACGGTACCAATGGAATTTTCTCCCGCTAACGCTCCGTTTTCCCGAGGGACTACGATATGGGGTTCTTCAAGAAAGGAGTGTATAGGTATTTAGAGTGTCGGCGCATGCGAGTCCTCTGAAATTGCCAGCGTTCATAGGATACGGTAACTGCTTACCATCAGGCGCCCATATGCTTGTTTGCCACCGACGTAGTATAAAAAGAAAGCTGATACTCACAAGTGAGTCGTGATAAGTGTACCAAATATTTACATAAACCTCGAACTGCCTACTCACTATTTGGTTGGTTGTGCCTTGTGTTTCTTGGCAAATTTCTTCTTCTTCAAGTGCCTCTTCATTCTTGAAGGTTGGCCGTCAGCTTCCTACACTTATCCCTGTCAATGGCCAAAAGGAGCAAATGTTCGACGGAGGTAATACCGGTTCACTCCCGGATGTTGCGCAGCCACGACTTTTCCTTCTCCCAGCGGTTCTCTTTCATTCTACGTTACCCATCATAACTATTTGGAGCAGGCGATATCTATCGTACCTTAGCACGTGGCCGAGATATTCAAGCTTCCGCATTTTGACGGTTATCCCACTCGAAAAAAAACCCTAAGAGTCTACCATCAGACAAGCCGTATACCCATTTATATATATTTGCTGGATTGAATAAATTGTATAAAATATAATAAAGTTGCGCCATCTTTGAAAGTTGCCCTAAGTAATATACGGATAATTAGTATCAAGATATTACGGTAGTATCGCGCAGAATCCACAGATGGCGTTAAAATAAAATATATCAACTCGCAGTTTTCGTTGTGCCAACAGTTTTTTCCGGCTAACCCGCCGACCGCCGGACGTCTGAAATGCAACGTGCGGTAAAAAACGTTGTTTCAATAATAATTCAAAAATTTAAAATAGTTTTATTTCAATGTGTAACATTCGCGTAAACTTTCGACAATATCAAAAATATATTTCAAAATTTTGAAAACACGTTTAACGATGTGTTGGTAGATTCAATTGGTCATAACTTGTAAACGGATAGTTTTATTTCAAACTAGTAGTGCCCCGCGGTTTTACCCGCGCAAGTCCCGATCCCGTACGAGTATCGAGATAAAAGTAACCTATATGTTAATCCACGTCTCCAGCTAGCTACATACCAAGTTTAATTGCAATCGGTTTAGTAGTTTTGGCGTGAAAGAGTAACAAACATCCAAACATACATACATCCATACATCCTCACAAACTTTCACGTTTATAATATTAGTAGAATTTTTTTTGTAACTGCATGCTAGAGTCACACCCTTTCAGTGATTTAAGTAAGTGTTCTATTTTAAAATACAGCCTGTATAAGTGAATAAATGAAAGGCGAATGGAACTTAAAAGCTGTGGCAGTATTAAATAACGCAATTGCAAGCAACACACAGGTACAATATAATTTGAATTAAAATATTTATAGTAACAACTCTCAGTTCATCATAGGCCTAGATATTTAGTTCGCTATTCAGCCGTATTGGCCTGTGTCCAGCTGTTCATCTTCTTCCGGATCATTTGATTCCTGCTGATCCACGTTACAATTACTAAGTCGCGAATATATAGGCGCTTTAGTTAATTCGATGATTTGTTAATGAAACTGTTCCGGTTCTTACTACATCTATATTAATAATTGTTATGGGACATATTACACCACGTCATCTAGCATTGCTTATTCTTTGTTTTCTAGAACACGGATATATAGGTATATAACTACACATATTCGGATACTGTAGGCATCCGACACACAAGAGAGAGCACTCTCTTTCTTCTCTTTTTCTCTCGTTTCTTGTGTCACATAATACATAATAGTGCTTGTGTGCCAAGAGGATTTCTTTCAAGAAAGTGGTGTATTGGTAATGGTTTAGGTCTTTGTTTCTGCATTTAGACTCAGAAACGGTCCATTATGCGTTCAGATATGGCTGAATAGTTCAGCCTGGCTAGCTCCTTCCAGAGGCACAGAAGCATCCTGGGGCGTTGACAGGCTTTTAATTAAGAGCGACTTCGTACCCGCGAGGATATTTTTGCCTCTTGTGTGGCCACTCCCTCGCACTCCAGGACGAGAACGGTCACCCAAGTTCTGTGCGTTCTATGCTATCTATAGAGGGCTGTCTCTCGCATTAATGGTGAATATATGCCGATTCAAGGCCAAATGTCCCGTAATAGTTCCTACAACTATCCTGATGTCGAGTCGGTTAAGACTTAGCAGTCTGCTAGTCAAACGTGGTGAGACTTCTTCATCACCAGTTTAGACCGCCTGCAGACAGAAATGTAGGCCCAGCGACCGTTGTGCGCTTCACGAGTCCGTTGCCATACCCATGAGTGACATTGGTTGAAGAGAAGTAGCAGCGATGTAGTTGGAAAACCAATACCAAGTGGTGTATTTAGCAGGAGAAGATAATTTATATATATATATATCTGTAATTTTTAAAGTGAAAACTTCTTTAGGCACGTTTGTGTAGTTTTGCTATGGGGAAAAAGCACTGAACTCGTGGCCGTCACGCTAATAATACATATATAGATCCATTACAGGGCGCTAATCTAAACATTGAGTTCTGTCAATTCCTTATTAATTAAAGTCACCAACCTGCTAATGTGTGTTTTAAGGTCGTCGCTTCATTTAAGTTTTCACTTCTGTCGGCAGTCCCATGACTGCCTATTTTTTATTAATGCATACCAACCTCTGTGGTATGTGACAAGGTTTACTGAATTCATTTTTTCTCTTTTTTGTATAAATACATAAAAAATATAAGAATGTATGGAAAAGAAGAGCTCGTGGATTGTCAGCAATAAATGATTATTTACAGTGTTACAGAAAACCGGCAGTGAAGCAATGATTGCATTGCAGTGAGCAGTCTGCGCGTTTGCCTCCTGTTTAGTCTAATAATTTAGTTTAAAGACAAAACATCATTTATTTGTACCTATAATGCTGGATAGATGGCGTTGTATAATTACGGTCGTTTCTAGATGGCGATGTTAAGATTCTCTTACGAATCATGACCTTCTAAGCTAAATAGTCCAATAAATTTTTGAGACTTTGTACACCCCCTATACCATAACAAAAACTTATATTTTTTTTTCTTGTCATATAATAGTATACCACTTTCTGGAAAGACATCCTCTCGGTACACAACTGAGTGTTACAATACATATTAACAAATACTATACAATAGTATTTGTTAATATGTATTTACTAACTTTCGCCTTTATTATATTAGTAAGACTAATCTATACTAGTCTTACTAAATCTATATACCAACTCACGTTAAGCGATCAATAGGCTGCAAGTTGACTATACCAAAGATATGTAGATAAATGACCGATTACATACATCATTATAAAACAAAGTCCCCCACTGTGTCTGTCTGTCCATTCGCGATAAACTCATAAACTACTGAGCGGATTTTCATGCGGGTTTCACCAATAGATAGAGCAATTCATGGGGAAGGTTTAGTTATATAATTTGTTAAGATTTTGTGTAAATTGATTGAAATATATTGATGATTGTTGAAAATCTCTCTGCTACCCGTGCGAAGCCGGGGCGGGTTGCTAGTAATATAAAAAGAATAGAATAAAAATAATCTTTATTGTACACCAATTGCAAATGTAAATGTACAAAGACCGGCCTTGATGTTATAAGCACTTTCAGGCTTCTTTTTGATGGATGAAAACGACAGTAAATAAAAGAAATTATGGCATTTTTTGTGTAAAAAGATTAAGTTTAGGAATTTTTTTTAAACACTAATCATAGGAAATATAATTGAATTAAAAATGAGTACTACACAATAAAGGACAGACCTGCTTACAAGGAAATGCATGCCACAAAAATAAGAACTGTTTTTATTTAACACCGCGTTTAAATTACACACTTTACGGCGGTCTTAAGAAAATAGATTACTTGGACATTAATGACAGATTGTTATGACTAAACCACCTTAAAATCAATACATATAAAATGCTTTTTCCTGAATGACTGACTGACGGATCAACGCACAGCCTAAACCGCTGATCGTAGAGACCTTAAACTTAGACGGTGTGTTCTTTGTATTACGTAAGAAAGGATTTTCCGAAACTCTACCCCTAAGGGGGTGAAAAGGGGTGGCAAAATTTGTATGGGAACACGTGGTTCGGAGCAACTGGAGGCAATGTTGAGTGTCAAGTTAACAATAAAAGTCAAGACGTCAATCATGCCACAATAAAACGAAAATATAACATTTGAATACAAGTGAGCTGCATGGGCTTAAAATACAAGACTATGATAATAGATGGCGTTCTAATGAACTAAACGTACCGTATAAATAAACTTAAAATATAAATTTTAGGATACTCAAAAGTAATATTTAAAACTATTGTTTTATGGTAAAATAAATATTTTAATATTTAAAATACAATAAACGAAAAAATAATTAATATTTATTCTTACACAAAGCTGCAAAGGTTATAAATACAAGTGAGGTACAATTGTCAAACTATAGATGGCCTTATGATAAATAATTTAAATGATTGAGAAATTTATATTATTTTATTTTACTTAGTTTTCCGTAAAAATAAATTAGTAAGTATTATTTATGTATTTTTACTAGATATAAAAATAACGCTCAAAATTTATTTGTAAGTATTATTTATGTATTTTGATTAGATTGCAAATATAAAAATAACGCTCAAAATTTATTTCTCTTTAAAATATAGTTTTAAGGTAGGCACACTATAGGAATCTTATGGGTTTCCAATAGTTACCATCTGGTCTATCTGGAACAAAAATTGTCCAGATACAACAGAGTTTGCAATCAATCGAAACGTAAAAGTAAATCCACATACTATTATAACTTATCTTTGAATGAGAATGAATGAAATTTGAATGCGTTTTGTAAACACATGAATTTAATATGGAATTGACTTATATGATTGCAGTGTTCCTTATAAGTAACCTCATCAAGCTTAAGAGTTTATACGTCATTACTGTTAAGGGAAAAAATGGATTTCTATTTGGACATTCAAAATTAGTTAAATTGTCGTTCCTTATCCGTAATAACCATGAACACGAATGTAGAAATCCATGAGTAATTCCTCATAAGCAATAACTCGGCAATGTATAAGGATTCACCGACAACAGATAATTTTGTTCATGAGATTCTAAAAGGATTACTGACTAGCACATGCTATGGGATTTAAGAAAATTAGTTGGGACTTCCTGCGACAAAAACACAATTCATTCTTTTAAAATCCAATTTCACCATGAGTTTTTATGACAATTTATCAGTCGATCCAGTTATAAATTTAATGATCAAATTTATAAGAAAATATAGGTTGTTATGTGGAATGGCTATGTCATTTTGTAATAGGATATAACGGGAATTCCATTATTAAAAAATAGAATTTATGTTTTCAATAATAATTGTTTAATTCAACTTTAAGTATAGTTCAAATTGTTGTTGATAGACAGCGTTGTACTTAGAAATATTAAATCGCGCTATGGTTTCGTTACCCGGCCAAATATATAAGGTCCTAATTAATTTTATTTGTCAGTTGCGATTTTTAACCACGGCAGTGGTAAAAACATAGTTTTAAGGTGTGTAGTGTTAGTATTTTATTGTAGCGCCCTCCATTGATGAAAATAAGTAGTTGTGATTAATCAATAATCGATTTCGGCAAAATCGATTTTCCTACAAATAATCTAAGTATATATGTGGTAAAGTCGATTTTCTTCCTATTATTTGAAATATATGAATTTTGCAAAACCCCTCACTCAATAAGCATTAACAAATAGATACTGATCAGAGTGATTTCGAACTAATCTCGTAAATCCCAATAAGAACCAACAATTTTAATTCTGTATCTTAAAGAAAGTGCCTATTTTAAACCATTAAAAGTGATAGTAGGTACAATTAGGAAGTCCAATGTCAATCCAATAACTTATTTGTTAGAACTGGATATCCACATAAGAAATGATTACACAAATACTGACCAATAAAATTTGATCCGTCCCAATTCAATTCTTCAACTTTGCTATCGGCACAGATAACATAATACTATACTATTACTATCGGTATGTGTATCTATTAGGATTTACTGCGACAAAAACACAATAGATTCCGATAAGTTTTTTTTTAATGGAATCTATTGGCGTTCTTTGTTTATAATAATTGTCAGTACAAAATTTTTCTTACGAACATGGATAAATATACACTCCACAGAAATTTATTTCCTTATAAATAATTTAATTTACACTTCATACACAAATTATTGAAGTAGTTTTTAGATGTATCGTTAATTTATAATTACAAATTACATTACGTAATTCTACCCAGAAACCGGGTTTGTAATATTTCAAGGAAAACGATAAAGCAAAGGTTCTACGCAAAATGTAGTTTAATAATTGAGTTTGGGAATTAGAGAATTGGGACGAGTGTACTTTGGCAGACCGTAAGACAGAATGTTAAGGATACAAGAAAGAACGAACGGTCAATGGTGTCAATTCTGTTGTATTTACTCTCTTGACTATAATTGACTAAATGTTCTTCATACAAAATGTAAACCTTGTACACTTTGAAACAAGGTCTTATTTCAAATTAAAACAAGTAGGTAACATATGTCGCTATCGAAATAAGCAATTTATTTGTCGACTAAAGTCTGACACGCTTAAATAAACTTTAATACCAAGTAGCGAGAGCCGCTATCCGTTGAATACCATCTCTTTTGCTCTGTGTTTTTAGCGTTTAAGCATCTTCGTATGTGTCGATTAAAATAACGTCATCTTAGTTCGTTTTGAACATGTTTTTATACGGCAATTATACGGCATTTGAATAAATGGGGACTCTCGCTGCCTGGAAATAAAGTTGAGTATATGTTGACAGATTTCAGTGAAATTTAGTGGCGCTGAGAAATAGATGCCAGTAACAAATGGACCTTGTTACGAAGACGACAAGGTTGATTTCATATGAAGAAATTAAGTCAGGTTTTAGTTTAGTCGAGTGTACAATAGAATCGGGACCAATGAGTGGCATAACGGTACTAATTAGTGAATATTTTAAGCAGATGCTTCCAGTTATAGAGTAACGAGGGCATATGAAATTGGAGCCATTCTGTGGAGCAATATATATAGTGCAAATTAAAATTCAACATGAATACGCAACTAGAGTTTTTTTTAATGCAGAATACAATGCAAGAATTTTCTGCTACCGTTAAATCACATTCATGTTAAAACTCCAATCTGTAACAGTCTCAAAGCAGAGTAATGCAGCCCAAATGCTGCGCGATTGTAAAGTTATTGTTTGGGATGAACGTACAATGGCGCATAAAAGGGGTTTCCAATCACTAAACAGAACTCTAATAGATATAAGATCAAACGATGACATGATGGGTGGTATTACTGTCCTGTTGACTGGAGACTTACGTCAGACTCTGCCCGTGGTGCCCAGGGGAACTCGCGCTGATGAAGTTAAGCCTTGCATTAACACCTTAACTCTTTGACCTTTAAAAACACTCCAACTTATGACAAACACGAGAGTGAACTTGAAGGGGGATATTTGTACTGGACGATTCTTTCTTTCTTCCGATCTTCTTCTTTAAACAGGGAATGGAAAATATTCTGAAATTGTGGTCAAGATTACAACCAGATAGTGATAATCCATTAAGATTCCACTGCATCTTGCTTTAGTTGTTTTGACGGATAACTCCAGTAATGCTACTGAGAAATCTCAATCCGCCAAAGCTGTGCAATGGTACCAAGTTGTGTGTGAAAACCTTACATAAAAACGTGGTAGAGACCACTATATTACCACTTATACCGTCAGAGTATCCATTTGAGTTTAAAAGACTGCAGTTCCCCTTTAAGGTGTATTTCACAATGACAATAAATTAAACGCTTCGCGCGACTGCCTCTCGCACGGCCAGTTTTACGTAGCCTGCTCGAGAGTGAGTTCACCTAGCGACCTGGTTTTGTACTGAAGCATCTGTGGGGAAAACCTCAATGTCATATACAAATAGGTACTTTAATTGAGTATTTCTATTTCCTACTGCATTAAAATCCACAAAAAACTTCCCAGCGCGAGCGAAGCCGCTTGCCGTGGGTACAGATTGTTACTACGACGGAGAGATATCACTCACGAGGATTTCCACACGAAAAAATTTGCCTATGTTCAGATAACGGGCGTTCGTTAAGCTCGCGTTTTGATAACGCGAGCACAGATAACATAATACTATAATAGTAACGCGAGTTAACCAACACGAGTTTTGTTCAAGTCGTCCCATGTCTGTCCGCATGCTAACGCGTTATCAGAACTAGTGCGGAACGATCATTATCTAAACATAGCCCTTGGGTAATTTTTTATTTGATGGAATATACCACAAGGTTAGTTTCATATAAATCATAATAATAAAAAAAAAGAAATCACACAATGTCTTGTGTCAATATACCCAGTACCATCTAGCGGAAGCAAGCAGAACTACTAAGTAACTATTAATACCGCATTAGGATAATGATTAACATTAAACTAACTGTTCTCCGCATTACGCGTTTATGGTCACTGCTCCGCTCCAAAGGTTGTGATGGTGATGCTAAATAGCCTATATTAGTGATAGCCTAAATAGCGTGCATTTAGTGATAGCCTTAGGAATTAGGCTATCACTAAATGCACGATTTTTTCTATTCTGACAGTTAGTTACAGATTTTAGCGCGTTTTACATGCGGTTGTTATGTCCCTCCAACAGAAAGGGTGGATTCTCCGACCAGGCGAGGTGATGGCAGACCACGGATGGTTGATGTTTGTTGGTTGTTTAAACGTATACGAATCGATGCGAGAACTTTTATTGCGCGATACGGGATCAGTAGTTGCTATGTAGTTTGGATGCTCTTCGCTAGATGGCACTGAATGGTGCTTTTAGTGTTGTATGTGGATGTCGCCACAAACCAAAAAAACAATTTTAACTTTAAAATAACAGTCTAGTATACTTAATGGACCGTCTGATAGGAAGATACCAATACTTGTCAAGAAGACATCAAAACTCATTTCGGCACAAGTTATAAAAATTTTACAAACTTTGTACTACCATAATTTATTTATTTGTTATTAAATATATACTTGCACTATATTCGGATATTGTTGGCGGTTAAATCAGCCTTCTGTGTAATGTAGTTTTTATTACATAGTTTCATTGCGCAATGCACTTAGAGCTGACATTATATAGAGCTGTTCCGGGTTCATAAAGTATGGCGACTCGAAGATCATGAGGATAAAACGGTTTGTGTTAGACCTACAAAGGTTATACACTACGCATGCGTATTTGAAGCTTTAATACAGCATGCTACAAAAAGGTATGTTCATATTGTAGGGTAGTGACGTAAAGCGCTAAAAATTCCAAGAAAATTCTTGATTTTTAATACACATATCTTATTTTGATAATAAAAATAAAGACCCTTTAAAAAAAGTTTAACCGACTTCTAAAAGCACTAAGAAAAAACACTGAAAAGGGAAAAACAATCAATTTCAAACTTACTTAAAAAGACTAAGTTTATACATGTGACACTTTTAAAATAATAGATAACCCTCTAAAAGCACCAGGTACCTACTGGTCCGTGTGAAGTCGGTGCCAAGCTCAAAACGCACTGGGGAGCATACCCTTTCAAAGAAAAAAAATATTTTTTGAAATCGGTCCATAGATTACAGAAATATCAGTGAACATACATAAAAAATAAAATACATACAGCCGAATATAGAACGCCTTCAGCAGGCGACCACACCATGGAGTACGGAGGGCCTTACCCCCCTCCAGATCAGAGAGGTGCGCGTGGAACACGTCGCGCCACCGTCTCAAGAGGAACTCGCAAGGGGAACGGTCAGCCCGACCCGTTACCCCCAGGCCAGCGCAGTGATTGTTTGTCCTCTCCCGTTCCCGTTCCGCCGCCTCTTTAGCCAACATCACCTCCTCGCAAAACGAGACGGCGGAATCCCACGCACTCTCACTTTGGACCATGGACAGAACCATGGTCTCTAGCGAGAGGCTTCCCACCCCAATAGCTGTCGCGAGATCGTTTCGCTGCTGCGTCCATGCTGAGCACTTCACCAAAGTGTGGAGTACAGTGTCCTCGCGACAGCCTCCGCAGTGGTGACACGCAGGCGATGGCTCCCGGCCTATGCGACACAGGTACTTACCGAAGTAGTAGTAGTCCGGTGAGTACCTGCGTCAACCGGTAGGAGAGGCTGCCATGTCACCTCTCCAGCCTCAATCCTCCATGATGGGTCTTACCGCCACAATTGTGGCGTACCCTAACAGCCTGAATACCTACTAAATTGAGTGAACTTTGTCCGCGACAATCCCTAATAGCGTTATCAAAGCTTTTTTTTAAGTAATGTCATCGAATTCAAATATAACTTTGAACAAGCAGCTTCTTAATTCAACTACGTACTATTTGAAAAATATTATTATGCCTCGTAGGATGTGGGGTTCCATAGATAGTTGTCATGTGTATGGGAGTGAAATGTACGTTCAATTATCATGTTGTGAATGTGTACACCGAGTTTGCAAAATATTTACAGCATAGATGTTGATCGTGGAAGTCACGATGTGCAACCAGTCGATGGCTAAGCTAATTCTATTTGCCCCGTTGGTTTGCATAACAGTAATGGTCGATGGGGTTGTATTGGCATAGAGCTGCGAACAATGAAGTCTTTAGCACAACGATGAAATAACATGCAGCAGAGATTGCTGCAAGAATAGAAGTGTATCAGACTTGGACAATCTTTAGGTGCATAGTCCAAATAATTATGGACATAGCTGAAGAACTTTTTACGAATAGGACCGTCCACACTGATGAAGTTCATCAGGTCGGAGCAAACGTCGTTATTCCGGTTTGTTATGGATATATTCATGTAGCATATGGAACAATCCAAGTTCACAGAATGATTAATTTCTACCAAAGGCAAGGTATTCGGCAAGGGGCTCGGCTCAAGCGAATTAGCTTCTGGCTTGGACTTGGGTTTTGGACGGTGAGAATGAAAGATGGTAAAATTACAGAGGCACATGGTTATTGACGGCGTTACCACCAAAGGTCCAGTATTCCGTAGAATCTATGGACACGCACTCATGAGATATTGAAAAATTACATTCTATACACTCATGTGTTTTCATGATACGTTGACGTTTGATGACGTTTTGTGGGCCTGCGACAAAACGATCGACACAGATACTGAAATGATTTTTGTATAACCTGGATTTGTTCTTCAGTGAATTTATTATTTCTTATTAACGTGGTATAGTTCGTCGACTTGAAGTCACTTTCTAATATATCACCCCAGAAACGAAATTCATCAGCACCACTGTTTAACTCTGAGAGGTTCTCAGAGTTAAATAACAACAAAACTAAATGTATGCATATACGCTCACCCTACCACAAAAGTATCGGGCGGTCTCCGCGCATTGTGGGACACACATATGAATGCCTGCACAGTGAGTGCGACGGCAGAGCTAACGAGTGTGAGTGTGAAGCTATTGAGGTGGTGGAGGAGTACAAGTACCTGGGTTTAATTATTGATACCAACTTCTCGTTGAAAACGCACATAACACAACTATGTGACAAATTACGTTCCGTTCTTGGAAAATTCCACCACCTCAGTGACGTACTGGACAGGGCCACTTTATATGTAGTATACTATGCGCTGGTAGATTCACTACTTTCTTATGGACTGACTGGCATGCACGGACGGACGTTTAAAAGTTACTTGCACAAAATAAAAGCATTACAAATCAGATTTATGAAGTTACTAGTAGACAATAAAACAAAAAATACGATGTAAAAGTGCTAATTGTAAGGAATTGTTCTGCGAATGTAAAATACTGCCAGTGCATGAGAAATTAGTGCTATTAGTGGCATTAGAACATTATGAACGTGGAGATTAGAAACTCCGTACAACACATCTTAGACCTAAAAGTGTAAGACATTTGAGGTGCCCAATTACAGTAATTATTATGGTCAAAGATGTACCAAATATCTAGTTCCATTTCGCATGGATTCCGTGAATGACTTCCGTCAGTTGTCTTCTTGTTTGTCATATGAACATTTGAAGCGATGTTTTGCAGCTGTAGCTGAAGCAAAGAGAGAGCATACTGTTGATTTCCTACACGGATTTCAACGTCGTCATGGATCTGGTTCATCATAACTCATAATCAGACATTAATGGCCGCTCACCCACGTAGAGTATTAGAGAAACTTGGCTATTAGCCAACTCGCATGTCAAAATCAAAATTACATATTTCAAGTAAACCCATTGTAGGTATTTTTGAATTGTCAGGAGTAGGAGTCAATCAGTATAAGTCGGTCGTGAAGCTAGTTGCCTGTTCCAAAACGTAGATCCTATGGAGAAGAACAGACAAGAAAATCCAAGGACACTCTTTAGCAATATGTGTGGTACAAGTTACTTGTTACATTGCTTAAAAGCGCAATTTAATGTGAGGACAATGTAACATAATATTGTTCTAAAATAAAAAAGGAAAATCACAGAGCTGTTAGGCAACATAGAAAATTAACTTAATACTTAAGTGACTAAGTACATAGTTCTCACATGTACAATTCAATATTTTCTAATTAACAAAAAATAAAAAGCGTGTCATAACTACAATGTCAACAGTGTATAAAATAATATCAATGTTCTATAAAACTAACAATGTCAATAATAATAAATAATAATCAAAATATCAATAAATATCTATACGTCAGAAAAGAAACAAGAAGATTAGATATATGGGCGCAAATCTTCAAATATTGTTTATTTTTAAGTGATTATATCAATTTATTGATATTATTATAGAAATATCCAAAATACATAAGACTTATATTGAAATAATTTATTACTAAACAGTAAAATAATTATTTATCAAGCTCTAATATTTAGTTCTAATAGACACTGCTTTGACTGAAACGAAGTCGAACTTATGATTCAAATACTCATTTATAATAATAATATATTTAAATAATTGTGTAAAGGTGCAAAATAAAGTCTATTCTGTATCAAATTTTATTATTTTATGCGTTAAATAAAACTTAATTTCTATTGAATCCTGATTGCAGCGCCATGTGCTGACGATCTTTATAAAAATAATATTTGTTAATATTAAATAAATGTAATTTCTTTAAAACAAATCATTTAAAGTTGTGTAAAATTGATTAACATATTTGTTTAGAATATTAAGCTGAATTTCAAGAATTATTTTTAGTCATTTCATATAGTTGTTGTAAAAGAAGTTGAGATGCAGTCGCTTATCCGTTTAGAAATCTATTGTAAGGTTATTTTATAAAAACATTTGGATTGTGAAAAAAGGAGATTAGTACTGTGCTGGCGGTTGTATGTGTAGTGGTGATTTATAAATGAAAGCAGCTTGCAGGGCATCACATTTTATTGTCGATACATGTTTTATCAAAATACAGCAGTGCGACTGATGCCACTGAGGCCATCGACGAAGAGAGGAGATCACTCTGTGCTAAAGTACCTCTCACTCATCATGGTGTCTGACGTACGTCCCGCCAAGGACACGCACGATGCACGATGAAAAACGATCGTGGATAGTCTTGACGTACGTCATAATTATTATTAATTGCTTGCTGGACTTGCACGACCCGTTTTGCATCCAGCGAGTACACCCACATGATTTGATTTGATTGGGGAATTTATGGGGAGACCATCAATGCGAGGGAAATGCGGAGAATCGGGAATTTTTAACCTTATTAATTACATTGGGGATTTTGACCATTATTTTGGGGTAATTTAGGAAAATGGCATTGGCAACAGCACCGTCGCCTTGGCTACGTCAGGCACGATGGTGTGTATGCAACGTCGTGCCCTTGGCCGGACGTACGTCAGGCGCGATGGTGAGTAAGGTACTTAAGGCTATTGTTGAGCAAGGGACTAGGGATGTAACACCTTCAGTTCTTTTATAAAAAAAAAACAAACAAACAAAAAATAAGACTATAGATATAACGTTGTTTCCAACAAATTATGTTGTCACAAATATATTTTCTATAAATAACAGAAAAAAAAATAAAGCCATAGAATCTATGGCCTTAGTTTTTTTTGTTCTTTGACATTTGACGTATCTATGGTATAAATACGTCAAATGTCAAAGTGACAGTACCTAGCATTGTTTTATTTGCTTACAAATAATACGGTTATTAAAATTTAATAATTGAAAAAAACACTTGACATTGGCGGAATTCCTGCGCTGATTCTTGCGCGGGATAGAGTCCATAATAAAATATATAACATACAAATAATACTTATGACTAATTTATAATTAATACTTTATTACTTTACAAAACAGTCATTATAACGAACAGGTCGCCTAACCGTTCGTCCAAACCTTGTAGTAACTAAGACAGGAGGATTTACGATGTTTTGGTCTGGTGTTTTGTTCAGGCTTTTGTTTTACAGGTATAGTGGTGGGTGAAACAGACTTACTGCAAGGTCTTTTAGAATGTTTGAGTATGTACTGACGATTTCTACGAAAAGAACCTTGTGGAGAGTCAATTTGAAGTAAACTGTGTCTCCAACTTGTAGTTGTTTAAGTGGTTTTGTATGTTTATTGTAATAAATATTTTGTTTATATGATTTAGTTTCTCAAGAGTGCCTTTTAATTCAGAAGTGTCCACTATCTCTGAGGGTAACTGATTGTCAGCAACTGGAAGTTGTGTACACAAATGTCTATTCATACAAAGTTGTGAGGGTGATTAGCCTGTGTTTTTAGGACCATCTCGTCCACTCTATCAGAATGTCCACTATCAAAATGCCCACTCCAAAATGTCTACTATAACAAAATGACCACTGTATTAAAATGTCTACTGTATCAAAGGAGTGTTTCTGTACATCAAAAGAGCTAAGTATGCCTCTTTGTTGTCGGCTTTACATTTCTTTAAAATATTTTTAATAGTACCGATAGATCTATCTACCATACCATTTGAGATACTCAAGTATGGGCTAGATGTATTGTGTTCTAAGTCCCATTCCTTAGTAGTTACAAAACTCTTGACTATTAAATGGAGGACCATTATCCGACATAAGTACTGATGGTATCCCACGTCGAGCAAAGATTGACTTAAGATGAATTATGACAATGTTAACTGGTTGAACTGGTTAGTAAAGCTAGTTCAATATACTTTTGAATGGTAGTCAACTACAATAAGGTATTTAAAACTTTCTAAGTCAAAAAGATCTACACCTACTTTGTACCAGGATAGTAATTTAAAATTATGAAAATAGGTTCTTTTGAGTTATTTATTTGGTAAGTAAGACATAAATTACACTGATTGATGTACTTTCCAATATCTGAAACTATGTTTGGCCACAGATAACATAATACTATACTAGTAGTTTGGCCAAAAAACTTTATTTCTAGACAATCTAATGCAACTTATACAACAACAATTTATACCTTTAAGATACTTTTTCTGATAGATTCAGTAATCATGATAGTTAGACTTGAAAACAATGTTGTTTATAACATGAAATTGGTCTTTATAGGAAAAGTAAGGTCTGACTGATTGACTGACAGGCTTTTTGGTGTCCGGTCAGCCATTTTTACACTAAGAAATAAGAAAAAGTTGTATCTTTCAAAGTAGATTCCTCAATTTCTTTTGACTGACTGATAAACTAGACTATATCACTAGATTAATATGTTGGTCTATATCCTGTTCTAGATCTGTAAGTGCATTATCGGGCAATGCTGCTCTAGACAAAGTGTCGGCAACTTATAAGTACTTACCAGGTTTATATACTACTTGTAAGTCATATGGCTGCAGTCTAAGCATAATTCTTTGAAGCCTATGGGGAATGTCATAAAATTTTTGTATAGCGTGATAAGAGGTTTGTGGTCAGTTTCACATTTACCCGACAACCTTGATGTAATCGTGGAACTTAACAACACTGCTAGAAGCTGTTTTTCTATTTGACTGTAATTTTGTTGACACTTCGTCAGGGCTGTTGATGCATAGGCCATAGGCTGTTTTCCATGGGATAGGACTGCTCCTAGGACATCCTTGGATGCATCTATGGATAAAAGAACAGGCTCATTGGGGTTATAACGAATAAGAACTGGGGCTGAACTAATAATGTTTTTAACCCCCGACGCAAAAGAGGGGTGTTATAGGTTTGACGTCGATGTCTGTGTGTGTGTGTCTGTCCGTGGTATCGTAGCTCTCAAACGGATGGGCCAATTTCGATGCGGTTTTTTTCATTTGACAGCCAGTTTGCGGTAGTTCTTAGCTATGGTGGTCAGCAGTGTAAGAGTATCAGCTCTTTACCAAAATGATGTAAGGCATTTTGTAATCGTTGAAGGGATTTTCGAGTCAGGGGTGTTTTAAATTATTGAGGTTATTGAACTCTTGTTCATGACGGTCTGTCCAACACCAAGCAACTTTTTTAGACAAGAGTGTCTCAAGTTATTAATGTTTTGAGACAGATTGTTTATGAAGGGACTTGTAATGGGTAATGTCTTGTGTGTTGGCTAGATTCCATAGTGGGACTAATGGGTGATGCCTTGTGGGGTGGCTAGATCCTGTGATGGGTGCATGATGCCTTGTGTTGGTTAGATCCCGTAATGGGTGATGCCTTGTGTAGGCTAGATCTCGTGATGGGTGATGCTTTGTTGGCAGTGGCGGCCTTAGGCGGTGGCAAGCAGGGCACCCGCCCAGGGCCTCGCCTGTGCAGGGCCCCCGCGCCCTCGCACGACGACCCAAGGAGAAAAATCTCTCTGCTGGCTCAAGTCAAAACTGCTATCTGAAACTACGTGGGAATTCTGGGTAGAGTCGATAGGCTGTTAAATATCAACTAAGCGATATATATTATGTGATGCTTTGAAAGATTTAGCGGAAAATAAAACAGATCGTCAATTGGTTAGTGAATACCGTTCCATAGAAAAGTGAAGGAAATTGACATAAAAGTTTTGTCAATTTCCTATGTACCTACAATTTTTTTTATTGCATTTTTCATTAAGCATCAGCATTAAATAAAGGTTCAATGCACATAAAGTCCTCAAAGGACAAGGGTCTCGCAAAGATCTATCGCCCGGGTCCTCGCAATGCCTAAGGCCGCCCCTGCTTGTTGGTAATTATATTAGGTATATTTTATGCATTAAATAAAACTTAATTTCTATTGAATTCTGATTGCAGTGCCATCTGCTGACGATCTTTATAAAAATAATATTTGTTTATATTAGGTAAATAAATCTAATTTCTGTAAAACGAATCTTTTAAAGTTGTGTAAATTGATTAACATATTTGTTTTGAATGAATTATTTTTAGTCATTTAATTTATTTGTTATAAAAGAAGTTGTAGTCGCTTATCCGTTTAGAAATCTATTGTAAGGTTATTTATAAAAAAAACGTTTGGATTGTGAAAAAAGTTGTGTGAAAATAAACTAAGTAATTTTTAGTGTTTGTTTTCATTCTGATGGACCCTGAACATGGAAACCCTGGCGTATCGCCGACAAGTACTACTCATTGACAGTGTAACTGTGGGGCAGGACCGGCATTTTACCAAGTATTTTTATCATCTAAATAATGATCTAGTTTATAATATGCTCGTTTACATGGCGTACGTTTTATACAAGTTTTAAATTTCTTTCCGTTTAGTTAAAGAATGTTATCAGGTATTTTATTATAGAATTTAACGCAGTAGCCCATAAAAGATGTTTTTTTTTTAATGTTTGCACTTTTGCTAGCTTAAATTTTGGTCGAACTGATTTATGGCCATCTTTAGTAACATAATGATGTCTTTCACGCCGTTTTGTAAAGAGATGCAAATTTTTTCTAACATACATGATGTTTTCATAAATATATTGACAAGGCACCGTCAGGATATTAATTTCCTTAAATAGATCCATAAGGGCTTCGCGACTACGTAGGTTATAAATGGCTCTGATAGCTCTTTTTTGCAGAATGAATATCGATTCTATATCTGCAGCACGCCCTCATAATGAAATACCGTAAGATGACACTGTGGAAATAACTAAAGTATACTAGTCCCGCAGTATCTATGTCTGTTAATTGGCGGACTTTCCTTACAGCATATGCTGCAGAACTTAGCCGCTTCGAAAGAGATGTTAAGTTCGGGCCCCATTGTAATCTCGAATCTAGCGATATCCCTAAGAAAACAGTTTCATTTACAAAATCTAACTTTTATTTATTTAATAAGATGTCACATTCACTATGTTTAACGTTAGGCAAATAAAATCTTATACATTTAGTTTTTTCCCATTTAGCACTAAATTTTTGGAAGTATTGTTGGCGTGTACACTGATTACTCAAAAGCATTTGATAAAATTTCTCATAGAATACTCTTACGCAAGCTAGTGTACATCGGTGTACATGGTGACTTACTGCGATGGCTTGAGTCTTATCTGCGAGATCGTAGCAAAGCGGTTACTGTCAAAGGGTTCTGTTCTAAATTTACCCCTGTAACATCGGGCGTACCACAAGGCTCGCATCTCGGACCTCTTTTATTTAATATATATTTAAACGATATCTATTTAATTTTTAATAAATCTAACTTTGTGCTATATGCTGATGACACAATTTTTTTTTAAATAATAAGAAATATTGAAGATTGTCAAGAACTCCAAAACGATATTAATAACTTATGTAACTATTAAGTAAAAATAACATGCTCTACCTCAACGTCCAGAAATGCAATGTGATTACTTTTACCAAGAAGAATAAATATATTGAGTATTCTTACAAATTGAATAATGTGTGTGTCAAGAGAGTTACCGAGGTGCGTGACCTAGGTGTCCAATTAGACAGTAAATTAATCTTTGATAGTCAAATAACATCCGTTACAAATAAAGCTCTTCGTATGTTGGGTTTTATATTGCGAATAACTAAAGATTTTAAGCGTTTGTCCACCTTGATACTTTTATATGAAGCCTTAGTTAGACCTATACTTGAATACGGGTCCGTAGTATGGAATCCTCAATATAAAATTTATATTAAACAAAATTGATAGCATACAAAATAAATTTAATAAACACATTACATGGAGATGTAACAAATGTGAGAATTCTGATAATGTACCTAACTTACCACCCCTAGAGATACGACGAAATGAACGCGATCTTTTATTTTTATTTAAAATAGTAAGGAACCAAGTGGACTCCTCTTATCTTCTAAACAGGATAAGTTTTGGATGTCCTCGCCTTAATGCTCGAAAGAAATCCTTATTCTTCGTTCCCTCTGCTAGAACTAATTATGGAAAAAAATCGTTTATTTTAAGATCCTGCCGTTCATAAAACAGTATCATTAATACTGCCGATTATAATTCCATAGATATGTTTCACCTCTCTCTACCCAAGTTTAAGAAATTAATTCACGATTGTCAAGTTCCTAAATTGAGTAATTGATAACAAATAAGGCAAATTCTGTAAAGAATATTTATTATTTTTTTTTTCTTTGTGTTTTTGTATATTGCTGTATAAGTTGTTAAACAAATTTACTGGAACCTCATTATGTTTATTTGTGTTCGGAATGTTTATGCTTAAAAATTACTAAACTCGTTTATTTTTTTTGTTTTACATTTTTTTAGGTACTTCTCGTATGGCGCTAAATGAAAAATAATTTGTGGAAACTTTTTTTTTTATAATATTTAAACTACTTGTATATTATTATTGTTGTATATTGTATCTGTTTGTTTCCTTAATAAACTAAAATAAAAATAAAGTAATCACGTACTCGATGAATAATATAATTTACATCGTCAAAGCTAATGGCTCGTCTATCTACTTTAAAAAATAATCATGTATAATCAGCAAATATTACTATTTAGGGTTTACTATCTAGTAAATGGGGAAGATCATTGATATAGACGAGAAAGAGAAACGGGCCCAGTATCGCACCCTGCGGGACGCCCATTTCAATTTTGACTATCATGAATTGACACCATTTATCTGAACCTACTGTAATGCTCAAGTTTCAGCAGCAACGTTTCATTATTTACGCAGTCAAATGCTTTTGAGAGGTCATCATCAATACCAGTAGACTTCATTTTGCAGAGTCTTTGGGAGTCACGATCTATTCTAAGTTAAAACTTTACAGGAACTTCCTCCATACTGATAAGGCTATTTGAAATACACGCTGCAACTTGTGCAACTGCACTCTAATGAGTCGAGCGTAATGGCCTAGGAGTTATCATCGATGCATGATGGAGTTTTGTCTCCTGATTCCTAAAATACCAGCCCCCGCTACCCCCGAGCCTTAGCTTTGAAGTTATAGCCTGTACGTTCTTGGGTAACTGACTGTAACATGAAAATTCAGCTTAGTTGGAATGGTACCAGTTTACACTGCTAAAGTAGCAACGGTAAGCGGGTACCGTTTTCTCTGTCAGCCTGCTTTGACTCCAGCAGATATCTTCTGTCTTCTATTTCTCTTACTTTTCCTCTCGTTCCTGCTGGCAGGACATATGCTTGTTTGTAACCTCTTTGTATAAACTATTAATAAGTTGCTTCGTTCGTTGGTCCAGTGGCATAAATTATCGCTTAAGTATACGTACAATCGTAACGACCTGGGTTAGATTTTTGGGTCAAGATAATTGTTACTGTATTGTTTTATTAGGAAATTCTTAGTAGCACCACTTAGTGTAGACACGTGTCTACACTAGGTGGTGTTGGCAGCAAATGGAGTTTCCTTTAACACGTAGGATCATTACTATATAGCTGGTGCAATGTAGGAGTAATACATCACTGATTATCCCTTCAGGAATTGACAAGCGTGACTATATACAGACGTTGCAGACGGTATCACTTCCTTCCACTCGAATACAGGCGACATATAAGTGACATTAGTTATTTGACTAACATCGCGAATGGCACAATCGGCTCCACCGAGCTCTTATCAAAGATAGGATTACGAACTATCCAAATCGGTCTAAGACAGCGACCACTGCTCCATGTAACTTTTGTGACTACTAATTACAGGCGTAATTCCTTCTTACGGAGTTCTCTTACGGTTACAACGAACTACATGGCTCACTGCACTATGACTTGTGTTGCATAAGGGCGAGCACAGTGAGACAGCTTTTAGCAAAACCATTTTTCACTGATAGTGTCGGATGCGGTACTCAAACTGTTATTTAATGCAGTAAATAATGTTATCCTTTTTATTTTAAATCACCTCATTTCGAATTCGTTATTGCTACATTATTAATAAGTACCATTTCTAAGAATTTCTTTTTGTATGTAGGTATAGCTTTGTAAGTGTGTATGTGTTGGTTCATGACGGACTTTTCTTGAGTGTGGTATATTGTTACCTAACCATGGAAGCTTGTTGTTAGCAACATGGATATATATTTGTTGTAACCATAATTATTATTATTAGTCTGTACGCCTTCTTCAAAAGATATTAAAAAAAAAATATATATATACAAATAATCAGCTAAAAACATTATTTAGGATAACCTGAGTTAACTATTATTTACTAATTAAATAATAAATGTGTAAATAATAATAATAACTTCACACATCTCACACACAACCGTCTGATTTCAAAGTAGGCAGAGCCTGTACTACGGTAACCAGACTGCTGATAAACATACTTATATATTACTAAATACATACATATTATAGATAAATTACAACCAGACACAGAACAAATTATCGTGCTCATCACACAAATATTTCAAGGTGGGAATCGAACCAACAACATCTGGCTCAGCAGTCAGGATCACTAACCACTTGACCAACAGGCCAGTCATAAATGATGAAAAAATGAACCGAACTCATAAAACTCAACGCAGTGGATGGCCTAACCACTTAAGCCACTGTGCCATAATACGTAAATTTTTTCAAAAATCATAATCAAAATTATTTATTTCAAGTAAACCCATTGTAGGTATTTTTGAATTGTCAGTAGTAGGAGTCAGTCAGTATAAGTCAGTCGTGAAGCGAGTTGCTTGTTCCAATACGTAGATCCTATGGAGAAGAACAGGCAAGAAATTCCAAGAACACTCTTTATCAACATGTTTTTTTCACAAGGTTCTTGTTACATTGCTTATAAATAAGCGCAATTTAATGTGACATAATATTCTTCTAAAATAAAAAAAAAATCAGAGCTGCTAGGCAACATAGAAAATTAACTGAATACTTAAAGTGACACAGTTCTCACATGTACAATTCAAAAATAATATTAAAGAACAATGATTAATTAAATAAAATCTAATAAAACTAAATTGCCTTAATATGTAACGTATTCGCTTTATCTATTGGTCCCCAATCCAAGGACACGCTAAAAATAGGCTAAGGTTACAAAATATAGGCTACTGCAACAGCCTGCTGCTCCCAGGGTCAGACGTTCACCTTCATCCATCTATCGCTTTCCGAGCTGTGACGTATGACGGTTAACAACGACTCCTCTAAGACGCGGTGTCAAGAAACTAGCCCAAAGCTAAATTCAGAGCTTTTCAGGTGCTGAAGACAAAAGCCTTTGACAAAACTCTTCGGACCACTGAAAAATATACAAAAGGTCACTAGAGCTTAAAAGTGTGTGAGCGTGATGACATGATGTGTCGCGTTGCAAATAGGAAAGAGATGGCTAGCTGAAAATCAATTTATTAGGCAGTGACGTCACGGTTCGCGCAAGCGCATTGGTGATACTCCCGGGAGAGGGTGGCTAATGGTTGGAGATTTTACCAAGTTTTGTGGTAAAATTTTGACGTTTGACCGAAGATTTTATTTATATATATATTATATAGAAGAATTTGTAAGACTAGCTTTAAGATTTTATTTGTATACACTGTCGCATTAGGTATTTATCTGTAATGATAGTGGTTTAAATAAATAAATAAATAAGATACACCTTATTTTTCAAATTACATTTGTTCTTGTTTTTATTTCTTGTTTCGAATAGTTATCTTGATTTATTTTTATAACTATAATTGGGGGTATAATTTTGGACTTTTTGGAACGCAGTTTGTACGCACATTAATTGTAGACCTAAAGTACCTACTATTTTTACAGTTTGTTCCAAGAAAAATTTTTTTTAGCATATATTCATTGTAAAATTAAATTTAAAAGTCAATACTCAGTTGAAAGTTATTTGAAAGTAAAATGAGCCATTAAAATTATATTACCTAACACCAAAATGGGAACCAAATAATATTTAAGTTTAGTGCATTAAATGCATTCAAACAACGTAAACAAAGATAATGCGAGACTAAACACATACTAAAATAGATCATAAAACAATATAAGATATTCATAATTAAAGATCGCGAGTGGCAACCCCGCGCTCATCTGGGCGGCCCGAAATAGTGGCCCGAGGGGGGACATCAGTTGTCGCGGCGGTGCCGCTCACGCCGCCCGCGCCATGGCGTCCGTCGCCGCTTGGCTGCCGTTCGCCCGAGCAGCCGCCATAGGATGGGTTCCCATTGCTACTCATCCACTCCCACCCCCACCGGTCCCGAAAGATCGCCGCCGGGCCGAGGACGAGAAACTCCTCATCAACGTCTCCGGACGACGTTTCGAGACATGGCGGAACACGCTAGAGAAATACCCCGACTCACTCCTCGGATCTACCGAAAGGGAATTCTTCTACGACGAGGAGAGCAGAGAGTACTTCTTCGACAGGGATCCGGATATATTCCGACACATATTAAATTATTACAGAACAGGAAAATTGCATTATCCCAAGCACGAATGCTTAACGGGGTACGACGAGGAGTTGGCTTTCTTTGGGATCCTTCCTGATGTGATAGGTGACTGTTGTTATGAGGACTACAGGGACAGAAAGCGTGAGAACGCTGAGCGACTTATGGATGATAAATTAAGTGAAGCTGGAGACCAGAGTTTACCTCAGCTTACCGATCTGAGACAAAAAATGTGGCGGGCGTTCGAGAACCCGCATACTTCGACTGCAGCTCTTGTGTTCTATTATGTTACCGGGTTCTTCATCGCCGTGTCGGTGATGGCGAACGTGGTGGAGACGGTGCCGTGTGGCCACCGGCCTGGCCGTGCCGGCACGCTGCCGTGCGGCGAGCGATACAAAATCGTGTTCTTCTGCTTGGACACTGCGTGTGTGATGATATTCACTGCAGAATATTTACTGCGACTTTTTGCAGCACCGGATCGCTGCAAGTTCGTCAGGTCCGTTATGTCGATCATTGATGTGGTGGCTATCTTACCGTACTACATCGGTCTAGGTATCACTGACAATGACGACGTATCTGGAGCATTTGTTACCCTGAGAGTGTTCAGAGTGTTCCGTATATTCAAGTTCTCCAGGCACTCTCAGGGGTTGAGAATCTTGGGTTACACGCTCAAGTCTTGTGCCAGTGAACTTGGTTTCCTGGTCTTTTCGCTTGCTATGGCGATAATTATTTTCGCCACTGTTATGTTTTACGCTGAGAAGAACGAGCAGGATACGAATTTCACTTCTATTCCGGCCGCCTTCTGGTACACCATCGTGACTATGACGACCTTGGGGTAAGTGCTTCAAATTAAAAAAAATATCCATACAGTAGTTTATCGATCGTATTAATTGGGAAAGTTGTACCTACAAACTTGTAACTATCACGAATGCACGTAGCTTTTATGTAGAACAAATGTATTTGTAATAAAAGCAGCAATCAAGCGGCGTATGTGTGTGATTGGAATTTATAATTTGAACGTTCAGATTCATATTGCATTCCCAAAATCCATTACACGTAAAAACCTCCCCGCATTTGTAGGTTGAAAGAACTATTCATGAAATGATAAAACAAACTTTGCGCATATCTGACACCTGTCGACGCCATTAAATATGCACGCGGGAAAATAAGTGTCATGGCGGCGATTTGGAGTTTCGACATCGTAAAATGTTTAACTTGAATTATTGACGTTTTTATACCGTATTAATTTCTTTTTCTGCGGTTTCGGTGCTTATTGCTGGAATTTCGGCAACAAATGGGTTGAGCCCTCGGGCCCAGGTGGTGCGAGTAAATAATAGTATGAGTACCTACGATGCGGTATTTTTATTAAATTATTTGGCCGTGGCTGGCGGGTGTTTTCGGATTTTTCCCCCTTCTAACTCCCGGGAGTCGTAAAATTACATATCTATGGCGGTTCGGGATTCACCTAACCAGTTTCTGAAAAATATGTATCATGAATATTAATTTACTTTATTCGGTTGCTTGGTTTATGCATGATTATGAAAATGGATCGTGATCTAGAGATCCAGAGAATATACATTAATATATTAAAACGTGATACGTAGCCCGTAACCTTTGACAAGGACGGGGAGGGTGGTCCAAAAATCATGAAATTCGTTTGACGTAATTTATGGATGGCCCTTATGTAACAGCCCGTTTGAGTTACAAGTATGTGACCCTGACCTGCTGGAGCTAATGCTAACACTCCCCAATCCATCCACATAAGCAATATCCCTTTCCTTCGATTGCTTTCCCTTCTTGACCCTTCGATATTCCCAATTTTCCCATTGTTTAATTCAAAGTGCCCGGTTAATGCAATAAGTTTGCCACCTATAACATAGTGGGACCTAACTATAATTATCAAAATGTGGGTGTTTGATATATCTCTGCATACTCTTTCGGGGTCATAGGGGTAAGTATGGGGTAAGTAAGTAAGGGGTATATTATGTATGTACGTATGAACCTTATAGTAATTTCTTCAAACCGGTTGACTGAGTTCGATTTCTTTTCAGAATTGTTCGTAATACTCTGAATAAAGTTTTTATCATTGGAAAAGTTGTCTAAAAATATGAAAATTTGAGACAATTGAAAGCGCTTTCTTTATTGCGTGATTTTTATAACTTATTGACATTTGGACAGGACAATGTCTACGTCTGTCGGATTAGCCTGTCATTCATAATAATGGTACTTATCTCAAACTGTACAAAATAAAGAAAGCTATTTAACCCTCTACCGCATGAATTATGAAGGAAGTGATTGAAAAAATGTTTGATGGTTGTTTAGGCTTTATTTAAGGATACAATTTGGTATAAAAACGAAATTTAAAAAAAAAAAACAATAATAGGATCTGAAAAAAAAATTAAGTCATCATCAAACAAATTTTAATCGAAATTACTACAGACATATATGGCTTCGAAAAAAAAATATTAGTACTTTTGGTTTTTAGTAATAAAATAATCAATCACAATAATTTTACTCATGAAATGCCGATAAACAGTTTCTTTTGTCGTTGTAACACAAGAAAACCATAACTTTTTTACACTTCGTGTATGTTTTTGGCCGTAAAATTTACATTTTTGCCGGTTTTTTTGCCATTCAGGCATATTGTCTGTTTTATCGGTTCTCACAGAGTCCAACGGCAGATCTTGATGTCTGGCAGGAACTTTCCTCATTTTCTATGGAAGAGTTGGTGTTCCTGGATCCTAGAGTCCATGTGGTGCCTACCCCATAATAGTTGAACAGGCAACACACACTGCCTGAAAACAAAGGTTTTCAACCAGTGTGTGTTGCCAGTGATGACATATGGATCCGAAACGTGATCTTTCACTATGGGGTTGATAAGCAAGCTCAGAGTCGCTCAACGAGCTATGGAAAGGGCTATACTTGGTGTTTCCCTGCGCGGTCGAATCAGAAATGTGAAGATACTCAGACGAACGAAGGTTACCTATACCGATATAGCCGAACGGGCCAGCAAATTCAAGTGGCAATAGGCGTCCTATGGCTGAAATGATGATGATGATGATAGAGCCATAAAAGTGAGCAGGATCCATTCTGCAACTAAGGTAACATAATGCCATGCCTATCACAAAAGCGCATACGAAACCATGAAAATATTTGGTTCCGCCGAAAAATGGTTAGGCTAGGTTAGAATGCATGTGAAACCATATATGGTTTCATAGAAAAAGCCCCCCAATAAGATACAAATACGTAAAAAAGTAATAAAAAATAAAGGATACATAAAATAGACCAATAACAGCCCTATATTTTAATGTTTAATCAAGCGAAACTTACCTATTACTTGTAGAAAAACTTTTTTGAAAAAGGAATTTAAAGCCACTGTGTTAAACTGCACACCCGCGTTTAAAAAAGTAATTTTATAACCAAATTGACGTTAGACCATAGAAAACAAAAAATGTTTTCGTATTGCCAACGTACTAATGATAATGTAAAGAATGAGTTTAGGTATTGCTCATGTTTTACTACGTAAAAAAAAATTACTGAATCTGGTGACCCACATATGGGTTTGTATGCGGTAGAGGGTTAAAGTCATAATTTTATTTTAAAAAGGTAGAAATGTTTCAGACGTCTAATTTATGCAACTTGACATTTTATTAGGTTTTCAAATTTTGTTTATTAATATAAAGGAAATAATATAAACAACAGTAACAGTATAAAATTAATCATTATAATTATCTTTTAAAAAAAGTATCACCGGCTTCAACGCGCCTCGAAACACACAAATCGCTTCAAGTGTACCTTTAAAATTTGAAGAGTTCCCTCGATTTCTCCAGGATCCCATCATCAGATCCTGACCTGATGACTATGGGACCACCTGGGAAGTATACCCTTTCAAACAAAAGAAGAATTTTCCAAATCGGTTTATATGTCTTTGAGTAATCGGTGAACATACATAAAAAAATGTATAAATACAGTGGAACATAGAACCTCCTCCTTTTAATTTTTTGAAACATGCAAATAATAAATATGCAGTTGAACTGATACTCTTCTAATTTTTACAAGTGGTTTAAAAATAAACAAATCTGTAATGTCAGTCAGACTCATATCTTCTGTTATCAAAATGTACTTTGTTTCAAAGTAAGAATTATTTTATACCAGCTTCGCCCCGCGGTTTCACCCGCGTAAGTCCCGATCCTATGGGAATATCAATATAAAAAGTAGCATATGTGTTAATCCAGATCTCCAGCTATCTACATACGAAGTTTCATCGCAATCGGTTCAGTAGTTTTTGCGTGAAAGAATAACAAACATCCATCCATCCATCCATCTAAACTTTCACATTTATAATATTAGTGGGATAGTGGGATAGAAGTGGTTTCATTGGCTTTTAAAACATTGTAAATATCAGAATTTCCAGTTTAAATCTGGTTCATAGATATCGGATAGTAGAGTGTTGTTTTTTGGTGGGTAATCTGGTCAGTCAATCAATCAATCATTTATTTCGTAAAATACAGGTATTTTGCAATTGTTACAAACAAAATATAACAAGACCACCATGTCTCGTCAATAGGCATACAAAACAATAAAAGTAAGTATTTCTGTTACAATACAATTGTAGAATAAGTGATACCTTCGGTATTTCGGGTGTTTATAGGTACAGATAAACGCTTACTATGAAATAGAGTAGATAGACTTAGTAGTATAATAACTATAGTTTAGTAACACTAAAAAAATGCGCTTAATGGTGATCTAAATTAAAAAGAAAAAAAGAGCTGCACTATCCAGCTCTTGGCTCCAAGATGCCAAATTGTAGTATTGTCATTCAAACTACATATACAGTCAAAGTTTCATTTCGATACGACAATTAGAAGTAAGTTTAAATTGACTTCCAAGATACTTTGACCACGGCCAGTGCAACCTGGTTGAAACGTCAGGCAATTCAGAGGTATGTAATACCTTTTCGTGATCGCGTTAATTCCCGTGGTAACACATAATTATATCATGGAACGCGAAAGTTTAAAAGTTAGTACAAGGTACTTTTTTTAAAGGACAACTCCCGCATTAGGAATATTCCTGTGTGTCGGGGGTCTTCACAAACATTTAAATGACGGACACAAAGAACACCCAGACTCGGAAAAACTATTTGTGGATCACACAAGTTTTTGTCCCGTGTGGGATTTGAACCCCTAAACTTAACTTAAACCATTGCGCCATCCGTCCATTTGTTTGTCAGTTAAGCGTGCTTAAAAAAGAGAAATGTTAATGTGATACAATTTAGCAAAATTTGTTGCGTCATGTCGAACAGGCAGATCTGATGACTAGGGAATTCGGTCTCGGGTCTTATTTCTAATCCCGGGGATTTCCGGCTTTATAATTAAATAATTCTGGTCTCACGGAATTCTCTTGATATTGAGGGTTGCAAATACAAAATAAGAAAAAGTTACAGCAGTAAGCTCTTTAGTTAATAAAATGTATATACCGATAAATGTATTTCACTTTATACATCACATCTAGCGAATCAGAATAGATCATTATAACTAATCACACTTACAATAAGAATGACCCGAGTTTATTTTAAATCACAGTCATTATGTCAATGTTTATCTTTTTTAAGAATCAAATATTTAAAAACGTAAAAAGATAAATTTACCTTTCTACCTATATACCAAGGTTGCCTGGAAGAAATGGCTTTTAGCGATAAGGCCGCCCTTTGTACATATAAATTTTTGTAAACTTACTTGAAGCAATATCTACTGGTGTACAATAAAATTTATTGTATTCTATTCTATTATATCACGTTAGTTCAAAATACATAAAGTTACGCAAGTGTTTTACTTCTTGAACCATATTTTGCAACTTTTTTAAAACAATGTCAATTCAGAAAATAGCGGGGTCAGATAAATTTAAATCGGAAAATTTAATGACTGTAAAGTCATTCAGTATCATATCCTCTAGTTTTGACATTAACGTCGTAAAACGTTGTGGAATGCAAGAACATAATTCAAATCTTTTGATGACCTTAATAAATGTTAGATTTTAAATGTTAGTAAAATTTAAATGCCGAATCTAACTGAGCGCAGCAAAAAAATCTATTTAAAAAGCGTTCATAAGTAATTTAAACTTTCTAAGTTGGGAGGGTGCGTTTTACGTAATTCTAGTTGAGCGGTTGGGATTGATTTGTTAAAAAAATGGTAAGACTTCTTTTAAATTTGTTTTAATAAGAAGATAATGCATATTTGTTTAGAGAATTGCATGCTTGATTCGTAAAGTTATATTGGCTGTCACCATAATAATCGTTGCGGTGCGGTTTGCGGGAATCACGGTAAAAGTATATCTATCCGAATAGAACAGTGTATTCCCATCTGTGATAGCCATGCCTTAATGAACCAGGGCATTATACGCATATAGAACACTCAGTACAAACAAAATTTATGTATAAATAATAAAAAAAAAACTGTTTGGGTACATCGAAACTATTCGAATTAAATATAACATTATTTTGCACCTTCAACATTTTCTTATTTATTTTTTTCACTTTTTATTTAAAAAAAATAATACGAATCTGTTACTAAAAAGAAGTTAAACTTTTAACAAAGAAAGACACTTCTATTTACCTTACTGAAGCTTTTTAGTAACTAATACAGATTGTAATAACTATTTGCAATGAATCCAACTATGAAAGTGATAATCCTTCAAACACTGTAAGAAATTTTATTAAACAGTAAAACAACCAATCAAATAATACAATACACAAAGAAACAGACAAACTAACAAAACATTCCTCCTTACAAATCCTCTCAAAGTTGTAACAAGAATAGAATAATGAGATAATATATCTCAGAGGCCTACTATGAGATTTATTTTCTCTATTCGATAGATATGGATATTTTATTACACTTTGTGAGTTTAGGAATACATCCCACTAATATTATAAATGTGAAAGTTTGGATGGATGGATGGATGTTTGTTACTCTTTCACGCAAAAACCACTGAACTGATTGCGATGAAACTTGGTACGTAGATAGCTGGAGACCTGGATTAACGCATAGGCTACTTTTTATCTCGATATTCCCACGGGATCGGGACTTACGCAGGTGAAACCGCTGGCGCTGCTAGTTAGTATATAACTGTAGACCAGATACATAGGAGCCCTTGAAAAATCTGTGTAAACAAGTTATGTTCAACAATTTTTTCATAGAATCTTACCTTCTTACAGAAGTACAATGCAACGTACATGAGCTTATTTTTGAAGTGAAAACTTCCTCGCGTGACCGCCACGTTCAAATACATAATTAAGGTTTATTATCACGACAATAATCATAAATTTAAAATTTAAAATATCCCCGTCTCAAAAATCTCTTCAACGATTAGAAAAGAGCTGATGATCTTCGAACGGCTGAACAGATTTTCTTGAATTATATCTAAGAACACTCTCGATCAAGGCACCTTTTAAACGAAAAAAATGCACTTAAATCGGTCCATTCGTCTGGGAGGTATGATGCCACAGACAGACACACAGATACACAGACACGTCAAACTTATAACACTCCTCTTTTTGCGTCGGGGGTTAAAAAGTAACCTTCTCCAAAGTCCCGTCTATCTGAACAAAATTCATAAAAATTGGTTTAGGCGTGAAAGAATAACAGACAGATAGATAGTCAGACGGAGTTATTTTGTATTTCTACCCCTTTTTATCAGGATGAAATCTACCCTATGTCCATCCTTGTACCCGTGATCGGTCGAGTAGTTAAGGCGCGAAAGCGTTACAAACAGACAGGCAGAAAGAGTTATTTATAATATTAGTCACATTTATAATATCAGTATATACATATATACTGATAGAACCACTACATATTATAAAACAAAGCCCCCCGCCACGTCTGTCTGTCTGAACGCGATAAAATCAATAGCTATCAAATTGATTTTCCTACGGTTTTCACGAATAGAAGAAGTGATTCATGAGGAAGACTTACGTGTACAGTTCATTAGGGTTTGGTGTAAAATAGCTAAAATATGACGATGGTTTTGAAGATGTCGGAACAAATCAATATAATGTTCCGCTATCCGTGCTAAGTCGGGGCGGGTTGCTAGTATAGTATATTCAATAGTTGTGTAGAAAACGCTGTCAAAATGAAACATATACGCTATCCTACTACTCATACTAATCCCACTAATATTATAAATGTGAAAATTTGGATGGATGGATGGACGTTTGTTTGTTACTCTTTCACGCCAAAACCACTAAGCCGATTGCGATGAAACTTGGTATGTAGATAACTGGAGACCTGGATTAACGCATAGGCTTTTTATCCCGATATTCCCACGGTATCGGGATTTACGCGGGTGAAACCGCGGGGCGCTGCTAGTATTATTATAAACGTGAAAGTTTTGTGAGGATGTATGGATGTTCGTTACTCTTTTACGCAAAAACTACTGAACCGATTGCGATGAAACTTAGTATGTAGATAGTTGGAGACCTGAACTAACACATAGGCTACTTTTTATCCCGGTATTCTCACGGGATCGGGACTTACGCTAGTGAAACCGAGGGGCGCGGATAGTGCAGAATAATGCGGCGCCATATTTGAATAATATGAACTAACCATAACATTCGGAATAATAAGTTGTTATTATAATATTTGGTCTCCTTTTTATTATCTCCCCGCGTTCATTTTACCCCGAATGCGGTAGTGATGCGAGACGAATATCATACAAACTTATTTGTTGTTCTTCAACAATATCTTTGAAGAACTTCTTAGTAAACATAATGTACATTATGTTACCTTCTTATCTTTATTAATATATAACAATATACATGTATATAAAAATAAATATCAAATCTATTATTGACTGGCCTATTGGTCTAACGGTTAGTGACCCTGACTGCTAAGCGGTCGTGGATTCGAAACCCATCCAGGACAAATAATTGTGTGATGAGATTTCTTTCACCATTCTCAAATTATACTTAAACGGGATTTCGTCCTGTACTTTATTTCTCGATATCTCCGATTCTAATTGAGGTACGCAATTCCTTTTGGTGCAAGAACACTCGATGAAAAGGGCTCTTTCATTTGAACTTTCGCCCTCTTAAATTGGTTGAGTGGAAGTCAGGTGAGAACATTCAACTCAAACGACGAACTTAAAACGTCACATTAGCTGGTTGGTGACATTAATTAATAAGGAGCTGACAGAACTCAATGTTTAGATTAGCGCCCTCTAGTGGATCTATATATGTATTATTAGCGTAACGATCACGAGTTCAGTGTTTTTTTCCCATAGCAAAATTGCACAAACGTGCATAAAGAAGTTTTCACTTCAAAAAACACCTTTCCTTCAAATTAAAAAGTAAATAATATTCTTTACGACTTTCTAACTACCAGTCAACATGAAATACACTTTCCTCAATTAAATCACTTTGACGCAAGTGACACATATATTTGAATAACACATGAACTTCAAGGAACGAACCCGTGACATCGCGCATCGTGGCATCGTGTTACTCTCCCGACTCAAGGTCGTCCAAAAATATCTTCTATATATAGGGGTTATAAAAATAGATTAGTTTTGGTGTGTGTACCATGCGGTGGTTTGGACCGAAAGAGGTCAGGTTGGTACTTCATCACGCTTAAAGACGTTCAAGTAAACATATCATCTGGGGGCACATCAGAGCACCCGCCAAGTCTGGCAAACAAAAATATCTTGTTTGGAATATAAGTTAAATAATATTAACTTATCATTTATTTTTTATAATAACGCTTCGATCAAAGGTTTCTATATATCAATGACCTAACGCAAAAAAAAAATTTACTGTGTTGTTATACCGCCCTAAATAACCTAAAAATAACACAGAGGTACAATAATAAAAAGTTTTTTTTTTAAATACAACTCTGCATTAGGAATATCACACAAATTTTTGTCCTGTGTGGGATTTGAACCCACAATACTCGGCGCGGGGTAGTGGCGAGGCGACCATTTAAACCATTGCGCCATCCGTGCAGTCAAATTTTCGTCACCCTCCTCTGGTCGTGCACATCACTATGACGACATCTTTTACATAAAAAAAAAAATGTCGGTGAATAAAATTATCCACGCTTGCTTCTCCTTACTTTTGTATTGGCTCTGTTTTTACACGACTGGCCAAAACAGGAGTGTAATGGTTTCAGGGTATGTACCTATGTGAGTTTATTTATTCCACCGTATCTTCTAAATGCCTGAACAGATTTGGATGAATGATGTATCGTTAAAATCCTTACATCATCCAGACTGTAACTAGCTATACATATTTGAAATAAAAATGTAAAAAATCTTCTATCTTATCAGTGGGAAAGCCATGGTTCGCCACGTATGGGCCGGTGTGTTTCGCCGAATAATCTGGACATTCCATCAACATCCTTGGTATTAAATACTGCAGCTTCATTCATGTCAGCCCTCTCACATAAGAAATATTCGAATAAAACTTTCGTGACTGGTATTCATATTAGTTAGGATATACGGTTTTACTCACGTGTATATTTCGGGGATGCATCTGCAACCGACGCGGCAGGACCCCTTAATAAATGATAAAGGGCCCCAGTCGGGGCCGAAACTAGTCGGGCATTCCCGAAATATACACGTGAGTAAAACCGTATATCCTAATTAATAAGAAATATTAGCATTATCGGTAAATTTTCGAGTTTAATTTTTCAGTTTCAACATAAGATTTCTGTATTAACAACCACGAATTTTCATAAAACTTTTAGCGCTTTACGTTATTCAAGGGATCTACTATACGACCCTAAAATATTATCACACATTTCTGTAACAGCCTGTATATTTTGATAGATATTATATCTGAGAGAAAATAAATACGCATAATTCTTTTATCGTACGATCCATGAATACGGGCGCGTTGATGGATCCTCCGTGATTGATGACGATGCCAGCTGTATAAGGGATTGAAATATACATATGTTATAGCGTTGGGAACATAAGCAGTAATGGATGTTGCCAATGTTTTATATGTTAGTTGGCCTTTTAACCTAGTTTTTTGTGGTATCGCTAAGCTCACGGTCGGTATTATCTGTAGGTACTATTATTATAAATATGCGAAAGTAATTCTGTCTGTTGTGTTTTCACGCCTAAACCAATTATGAAGAATTAAGGTATAGAGCACAGGCACCTTTTCATTCTGTATAAAAAAAATAAGACAATGAAATGAGGGATGAAGGGATAAAGAGCTCGTGGCTAAGTGGTAGCCGAGTAGGTTACACACATACGTATGTCCGGCACATCACTAATACATGCAGCATGTATAATATTGCTTCATAAAGTAAAATAATACTTTTATAAACGCTACGCCTGTTTTTAACTGACTTAAAGAAAATTAGGAGGTTCTATGTTCTCCTGTATGTATTTTGTTTATATACGACTGGCCTGTTGGTCTAGTGGTTAGTGACCCTGACTGCTAAGCCAGAGGTCGTGGGTTCGATTCCCACAAAGGACAAATAATTGTGTGATGAGCATGATCATTTGTTCTGTGTCTGGGTGTAATTTATCTATAGATAATATGTATGTATTTAGAAATATATAAGTATGTTTATCAGCAGTCTGGTTACCATAGTGCAGGCTCTGCCTAGTTTGGGATCAGACGGCCGTGTGTGGGGTGCCTCAAGTTATTATTATTATATGTTCACCGATATTTCGGTCATCTATGGACCGATTTGATTTTATTTTTAAATTGCATAATCTAAGGCTTGTTTGCCTCTAGGCAGTTATGGTCAAGACTGAAATACTTCGAATAATTTTTTTTGCTCGTCAATATGACCTCAGCCTGTCTGATGGTAAGCTAGATTGTAGTCCGAACATTGAAGGTGACCACATGACCTAGATACCAACACTACTAAAATGTTGGTCCTCATTTTGACGGCCTCGAACACATTTCCAGATTTCCTTAAAATATACATATTTAGCACACACGACTCGATGACAAAACATATATTTCTTAAAAATAATGCAATATTTATTTAGTAAGTACAAAAATTTAACTCAATTCCTTCTTCCTCCACTAATCTCACGTGAGCTTTTTCAAACAGTATATTTTTGTGTAAAAAAGTAATCTGCTTGATTACGTTGGATTTATTTAAAAAAATACGTAACATGCTTCATTAGTTTTATTTAAAACTAGTAAACACTAGTATTTAGATATAACGTTATCTACAATCACACTAGGGATATCGTCGAATAATAAAATACCTAAATAGCAGAAGAAGAATAATTATTTATTAGGGAGTCAATGAGGGGACTCAAGAGTGACTTCTTACGTGCGAAAAAATATTATGTGATTATGTGGTTTACTGAGATTTGGATCGACCGTCTCCCCGTCTAAAGCCTCACGTAATTAATGGAGGCCCCCTTAAATAATATGCGCTAAACACCTTGACATTTGTGAAACAAACCATAGACAACAATGCTTTTTAGAGAAAGGTTAAATAGAATTAGCGTTCGCTAAATGTAGGTTTTTTTTTATGGTATAGGGGGCAAACGAGCAGACGGGTCACCTGATGGTAAATGACTACCGCCGCCCATGGGCACCTGTAACTCGAGAGTCACAAGTGCGTTGCCGCCCTTTAAGGCGGGAGTAGGAGAAGAGGGGGAGGGGGAAGAGTGGGAAACGGGGGGAGAAGAGAAGGACGGAAATAGGGGAGAGGGAAGGGTTAGGGCCTCCGGTAACCTCACTCACGGGCGAAATGCAATGCAAGCATTGCTTAACTGCCGGTTTTCTGTGAGGCCGTGGTATCGAGCTGAGTCGAGCCGGCCCATACGTGCCGAAGCATGGCTCTCCCACGTACCGATCTATTATCGTTTTTGTTTTGGCGTCAACGTTTTTAGAAATGGAAACGCTAAAAAACGTTTGACACTTGTCTAAGCCTACTGATGTCGCACGCGGCATGCACCGGCCTCGACGTTTCGCGAACACGTGGCTGCGCTACACTCCCGCCACCTAGCGCGGCGAACACGTGCTGCGCCTCGATAGTCAACTCGGCTCCTTTTCACCACTTTTGCCGACATTTATAATTACAAACTGGTTAAGGTAAGTTGAAGGGTCGGACTCTCCAGCATCAGTGAGTTCGAGTTACCTATGCGACACTGACCTTCTCGTGGGTTCGATTCACACATAAGACAAATAATAGTGTGATGAGGACGATCATTTGTTCTATGTCTGAGTGTAATTTGTCTATAATATGTATGTAATTAGTAATATATAAGTATGTTTATCAGCAGTCTGGTTACCATAGTATAGATTCTGCCAAGTTTGGGATCAGACGGCCGCGTGTGAGATGTGTCAAGTTATTATTATTATTATATCTTTTTACATTGTCATCCCTTCTCGCTCAATTTTCCTATATTTATTTCCCAAAATGCCCGTTTGGGAGCAATAGGCTTGCCCCCCAATTACATGAATATCATCAAATTTTAGTTGGCAAAATCTATGTGTTTGATACGATTCTCTCTGTCGACTCTCAGGATTTGCGTTGTGAATATTAATTTTTAACACTAACTAAAACCTCAAATTGTTCATTTATATCAAGAAATCCAAAAATAAACCTCTTTCAGACATAATATTCCCAGTGCTTTGACGTAAATACTGAAATTTAAGGAGCATATAAAACGTACAAATTACAGTTAAGGTGTTATAAAGTCTATTTTGAAAACCTCAGTGTATGTAATTTGGCTGTAACGAGTTTAAACACAACTGTTTTTAGAAGTATTATATTTTCGAGAACGTGAAGAAGACCTGTCTGAAGAATGAGTTGTTCTTTCAACGACCGCTTTTTTTAGACGTATTTTGGGACATATTACACAACTGGCAGCCCTGCGGTTTCACCCGCGTAAGTCCCGATCCCGTGGGAGTATTAGGATAAAAAGTAGCCTATACGTTAATTCAGCTCTTCAGCTATCTACATACCAAGTTTCATCGCAATCGGTTCAGTGGTTTTTACGTGAAAGAGTTACAAACATCCATCCATCCATCTAAACTTTCACATTTATAATATTAGTAGGATTAGCGGGATGCTGTCTCGAAGCAAACAACTCACTAACTCTACTAACTAACTCACTACTCAACTCACTAACTCGCTACACCAGCTCTAAATTATTGTTAATCATAACGCCTGATTTGTTACCAATAAAACTCTTTACATAAACCACATTGACATTGCCAGTTGAATCTCTAAAGCAAAAAAGGCCATAAAATTAGATTTTTCTAGTCGCTGGTATTAAAAAGAGCATTTACGATCGTATTCTGATGAAAAACTGAGGATATAGATAACGCACGACTTACGGGGATGAAGCGTAAATATCCCGCCATATCCAATATATGTAATCATAGATGAGTTATAGTAAATCTGTGTGTAAGCGACAGTATGACGTACATATATTTGCGTGCCTGTAAACAAGGAACATGGCGGCGTATTTAACCGACTTCTTCAATAGTCGTCGTGGTGTGATGTTAAAGAGCCTATAAGCTTTCTCAAGAATTCCGCCATTCAGATTTAAATGACAATCCAGAAACAAGTAGTACAAAGATCTCTCTTCGTCCTTGTTGTCTATTGTTTTCCAGTTTTGTCCACCAGGCACCACGGACTCAAAACACAAATATTTTGCAAAATGCAAGGAAGCATTCGATTAACAGTGTGATAACGGGAAATCATGCCTCCTGTGTCAGCTTGAGCTACAGGCACCATTTATTTTAAACTAATTAAAGGAACGTACCCATACTACTTGACCCATCTTTTTACAATTTTTATATCCCTCCCCCCCTCGATGGCCACACGTAGTATATGCCAAGACCCCCTCCCCCTCCCCTCTAGTTTTCACGTAGTAATTTAAGATTAAAAAGCGCTAAACGCTTGCTTGTTGTCACCTGTGAGTTTAAAAAGCGCCAAACGCTACGCGCCATATTTGAATATAGCTCGAAAAAGCACAAGATTTCCCTAGAGGATATTAACTACGTGACGAAAACATAAGCCCCCCTTCCCCGCCTCAGTGACCAAGTGACCAAACGGGTTACGTAGTATGGGTACGTTCCCTAATGTTATATAAGATCTGTAATAATCTGTACCAATTATAAATGAATGAAATGAATAATAAATTTTGACCGGTTGGTGGCAATAGGCTTGCCTCCCATTACGTGAGAGAGATCAAATTATAGTTGGGAAAATATGGGTGTTTGATGCACCTCTGTCTACCCATTCGGGGATATAAGCATAAGTGTATGTTTGTATGTATGTTTTTTTTATGGGATCGATGGCAAACGAGCAGACGGGTCACCTGATGATAAGTGACTACCGCCGCCTATGGGCACCTGCAGCTCAAGAGTTACAAGTGCGTTGCCGGCCTTTAAGATGGTAGTAGGAGAAGGAGGAAGAAGGGGAATGGTGGGGGGAGAGAGAAGGTTTAGGGCCTCCGGTATCCTCACTCACTCGGCGATAAATATATAATCATTATTCATACAGTTTAACGTGAGTTTCATTTCAGCGTGATACGTGGTGGGTTTATAAATGAAATGGTAAGTCTTAAATGAGAGTTTATATTATCACAGGGCATAAATCTAGCAGACGCAGAAATAAGTGCCACAATAGTGGCTGAAAGTGTTTCACGATTCAACCACGCGTGTTTAATGTCCGAGCTTTGTTATGTTCATTACTATTTGTAATGCAAGCCAGATTTAATCTTGGACAGAGCTGCAGGAGGCGATATGTTTGCAACGAATTGATCGCTTGGAAAAATTTGCTTTTTTCATGAGAAACAAAACATTGATTGTTAGTTGAAGAAGAAAATGATGTAGCGAATTTGAATATTGATACCCGCATAACATAAGCAAATAATATATAAAGTATGTATTTATATTTAATTTACTGCGGTTATTATTAGTCTTTATGTCTACTGCGATTTAAATTGGCCCTAACTGATTTTATTCAAATTAAATCAAATCAAATCAAAATCATTTATTTCAATTAAACCATTATAGGTATTTTTGAATTGTCAGGAGTAGTAGTCAGACTAAGTCAGTCGTGAAGCTAATTGCCTGTTCCAATAAGTAGATCCTGTGGAGAAGAACAGGCAAGAAACACCAAGGACACTCTTTTTCAACATCTTTTTTACAACTTTTTGGTTACATTGCTTATTGGTATTGGTATTGGTAAAGGGCTCTGTTTCCGCATTTAGACTTATAGGCGGTCCATTATGCGTTCAGATAGGCTGGCTAGTTGAGCCAGCCTAGCTCCTTCCAGAAGCACAGAAGCCTCCTGGGGCGTTCACAGGCTTCTAGGAGCGACCTTGCTCCTGCAAGGATATTCGCCCGTTGTGTGGCCACTCCCTCGCACTCCAGGATGACGTGGGCGGCCGTTTCCTCCGCATTAAGACAGCCTCTACATAGAGGACTGTTTGTCGCATTGATGGTGAATAGGTGCCGGTTTAGGGCCAAGTGGCCCGTAATGGTACCTACAACTATTCTGATCTCAAGTCGGTTAAGACTGAGCAGTCTGCAGGTTAAACGTGGTGAGACCTCCGTCAGCACCAGTCTAGATTGCCTACAGCCGGGCGTATCAGCCCAGCGACCGTTGTGCGCTTCACGGGTTCGTTGCCTTACCCATGAGCGAAGTTGATTGAAGGGAAGTGGCAGCAAAATAGTTGGCCCTGCCACTGTCGTTGCAGATCCATTTCTTGCCAGCTCATCTGCGGCATCGTTGCCGAGTGAATTACTATGCCCCCTGATCCATTGAAGGGTTAGCCCATTGCCAGAAGCTAAACGGTCAAGTGTCTGGTGGCATTCGTATATAAGGCTGGAGTTCATGGTGTTGCCCTCCAGGGCTTTCAGGACGGCCATACTGTCTGAGAGTATGCGGATGTTGTACTCCTTTATACCCCTTGACATGACCGCGGTAGCGGCGTAGGTTATCGCAACGCACTCACATTGGAATATGGAGCTGTGTCGGCCTAGCGCCAGTGATATTGTTATATTCAAGTCTTGTGAGAAAACTCCGGCTCCAGTCCCTGTCCCCATCTTAGAACCGTCCGTGTATATCCGGACTTCGTTTATGCCAGATTGATCTCGGTCGCTCTCATGTAGTTGTATTCGGTACCTTCTACCGAAGATATGTTGTTTAGGGATCCTATCGCATGGGGCAGCTATTAGTGGTTGGTATTCCACTAATTGGTTCCATAGTTTGGAATGAGGACCTTCTTGGTTGTACCATAGTCCTAGGTGTTTGAGTCTGATGGCTGCCATTGCTGCTTCTTGTTGTATATATAGGTCTAGTGGCGCCAGATCTAAAGCTACTTCAAGGGCAGCTGTGGGTGCTGTGCGCATGCAACCAGTGACGGCAGCACATGCGAGTCTCTGGAATTGTTGTAGTTTGTTTCTGACGGTGCTTAGCTCTGTTCTCTGCCACCAGGCAATGGCACCGTATGTGTCGATTGGCCGTATGACCGTTTTGTACAGCCATAGTGTGATTTTTGGTGATAAACCCCAGCTTTTGCCGAGGAGTCGCTTGCATTGGCAGAAAATAATGCTGGCTTTGTTCAATTTTGTGTCCAGGTGCCTGTTCCATAGGAGTTTACTGTCTAGTATCACTCCTAGATACTTGACTTCCTTGGTAAGGGCTAGACGGGTGTTGAATAGTTTGGGTAGTCTTAATTCTCCTAAACTGCGTTTATTTGTGAACATGATCAACTCTGTGTTCGTCGGGTTCACTGTTAAGTCGTGTTCCTCACACCATTGTTCCACGACCTTCAAAGCAGACCTCATTCGGTCGCATACCACACTCTCAAAGGGCCCACTGATGAGGATGGTCAGGTCGTCTGCATAGCCCACTGTGAGGAACTTGCGGTCATTGAGCCGAGTAATAAGCTCATTGACCACAATGTTCCACAAGAGAGGTGAGAGAACTCCGCCTTGCGGACAGCCTCTGGCCACCACCCCTCTTGTTGTGTTATTCACAGTGAATTGTATGGCTCTGTGTCTGAGCATGTTGTCGATCCATCCGGCAATTGTGGAGTTGACCCCATGCCTTGCCAGAGCTTGGCTGATACTGGTGAAGTTAGTTTTGTCGAAGGCGCCCTCAATATCGATGAAGGTTCCTAGAGTTGACATCTTGTATTTTAGGTTGCCCTCATTACATTGCTTATATGCGCAAATTAAATTTGAGGATAATGTAACGTATTGTTCTAATTAGTTCTAAACTATAAACAGTCGCGCAAACTACTGCTGTATGTAAGTAATAGCAGTTCGGAGATGACCAGCCCCAACCAACGGCACTCGTTCACGAGCATGACGCACGCGCCAGCCATCGTCCACTTCGTCCGTCGTCGTATTCAGATTATTGTTTGTTTGGTGTGTGTGACTTCCGGTGAAATACTAGTGCCATTATTATAGTCAACCTATTCAAATTCAAAATCTTTATTTCATGATATTGATCATCAATTATTCGAAATCGTCAATTTAAAAATAATTATTATAAGTAAAAAATATAGATCAACACACACAGAGTCACCGCAACAATAGTTTGCTTTGTCAAATGTACAATTATTAAAGAAAAAAAATGGATAACATAATATCATATCCGCCTGTTTCGATCTATAACATTGCTACATCTTTGTATGCGTATTCAAAGAGCGTGGAATAAAACTTATTGTGTACAAGAAAAAGGTACACTACAAACATCAAACAGACGTACACATTTGTGAGTCACTCTTGATTCGCTTCCGCATTGTATGTGCATGTTTTGCCATAGGGTTACATGATACATACAGATAGTATTACGGACGATAGCCAAAAAACAGTAGGAAAGTTTCACTTGCACAAGCAAGTCTTGTAACAAGAAGTAAGATAGTAAATGTCGTGGTAAGGGAATCCCAACATTGCATCCCATCAGAATAACGTTTAAATTTGATTGTGTTAAAAAGTATAACAAACTTTAATATTAAATGTTCTTTTATGAAATTATGATAGACTGTTGCATTTTCGTCTTACTGCAAATAGTTATTTAGTCATTGTCTATCACTTTACTAGTAGTAGAGACTAGTTGTTCGTGGGAGAGCTATGCTTCGGCACGTATGGGCCGGCTCGACCGGACTGACACCACGGCCTCACAGAAAACCGGCAGTGAAGCATGCTTACATTGCTTTTCGCCTCGTGAGTAAGGTTACCGGACGCCATAACCCTTCCTTCTCCCCCCGCTTTCCGCTCTTCCCACCTCTCTTCCCTCTACCCCTACTCCCACCTGCAGTTGATTCTTGAGTTGCTGGTACCCATGGGCGGCGGTAGTCAGGTACCACCAGGTGACCCGTCTGCTCGTTTGCCCCCTATACCACAAAAAACAAAGAGAATATACTACAAACATTGAACAAAAAGTTAGCTACAAATCTTTTGCATTATGTTAACGTCACTGAACCAACCAACACAACTACATATAAAGCTCATTCTAAATTTATGAAATCAATGACAACGAATATTAGCGTTTTTACTAGACTGTTGATATTAATCGTCTAAGAAATGTCGCAGCACGGCACCGAACTTGTGCCAATGTTTACTAATTTTTTTCGTCTACGATCTGTGATTCAGAGATTGTTTACATGACACTTATAGAGTGACCATGACTTCAAACTTGTCTAGATTAAAATATTTGCTAACTAAATGTAAATGAATTTGTTTTTTGTCAATTTTTTTTTATGGTATAGGGGGCAAACGAGCAGACGGGTCACCTGATGGTAAATGACTACCGCCGCCCATGGGCACCTGCGACTCGAAAGTCACAAGTGCGTTACCGCCCTTTAAGGTGGGAGTAGGAGAAGAGGGGGAGGGGGGGAAAAGTGGGAAAAGGGGGGAGAGGGGAAGGACGGGAATAAAGGAGAGGGAAGGGTTAGGGCCTCCGGTAACCTCACTCACGCGACGAAATGCAATGCAAGCATTGCTTCACGGCCGGTTTTCTGTAAGGCCGTGGTAACGAGCGGAGTCGAGCCGGCCCATACGTGACGAAGCATGACTCTCCCACATAAAAATATCAATCAATAGATCTTTTCAGACATTTTTAGACATCGGCTAGTTCTTTAAAGCTAGATCGTCCCGGAATTTTTTATGACTATCTTTCAGAAGACACACTGAAACAATCAAGTGTTCAAGTCTACATAATCTCGAACTGTACAAGTGCTACTGTGCAAAGAACCATTTTAGTTTTGAGCTGACCAGTCATAGGGCTGCCATCACTTAAATTGCCAACGCCGGACAAAAACTTAAAAAAAAACCCGGACACATGGGTGAAATCGAGATTCTTTCCCGGACACCTTTAAAAAAATGCCGATTCCATTTAAATTTTTAGCTTGTTAACGATTCATCTAACAACTATAAGGGTCCCTTGGCACAGAGCGTCCGGGTTTTACCCGGACACTTTTTGAAAAATCCGCCCGGACGCTCCCCGCACGCCCTCTAAACTAGGACAAATCCGGGGAAACCATGATGGCATGGCAGCCGGGATGGCAGCCCTAACTAGTCACGACACCCAGAAGACTAGATAACTTGTTCATCGTAGAAATCAAACACATCTTAGGGAGACTCCAACCGGTCTACCACCATACCCACCTGGGTAGGCCAATAAAAATAGGGATATAAATCGGAATCAGAGTCGACGTACGATACGTTGTGACAGTTACACACACTTTTTGTGACAGTTTTAATTGAAAGTAAATTGATCCTATTATAAGAGCCATACTTGCTTAACAAACAGTTATGCGACAGTGGGAGACCCGTGCTTCGGCACGTATGGGCCGGCTCGACCGGAGTGATACCACGGCCTCACAGAAAACCGGCAGTAAAACAATGCTTGCATTACTTTTCACCGCGTGAGTGAGGTTACTGGAGACTCTAACCCTTCCTCTCTCCCTTCCTCGCCCCTTATTCTCCCTTCCTCTACTCCCACCTTAAAGGCCGGTAACGCACTTGTGACTTTTGAAATGCAGGTGCTCATGGGCGGCGGTAGTCATTTACTATCGAGTGACCCGTATGCTCGTTTGCCCCCTATACCACAAAAAAAACAACTTGTTTATATTATTATAGATTATAATATATTTTTATTACGCCAGCTCACATAGCAATGTCAACTAAAGAGGTCGAAGAAATGCCCAAGTGTCAAATAAAACTGGGCTATATAAAAATGTTTTCTAATTTCGATTTAGAACTTCTAGAATGCTTAAAGTATCATTCGAGATACTGCAATGACAATTTGAGTATTTTAGTGTGTAGTTATTACTGTCTGGAACGGTATCGGTGTACTGCAGTGATACTTTGAGTATTTTATTGCTTCTAAGTCGAGATAGATGGATGAATAATTGGATGTTTGATACTTGTAAGGAAAAATGGATGAGTGGATTTAATAATAATATAACTTCACGCATCTCACACACGGCCGTCTGATCCCAAACTAGGCAGAGCCTGTACCATGGTAACCAGACTGCTGATAAACATACTTATATATTTCTAAATACATACATATTATAGATAAATTACACCCAGACACAGAACAAATTATCGTGCTCATCACACAATTATTTGTCCTGGGTGGGAATCGAACCCACGACCTCTGGCTTAGCAGTCAAGGTCACTAACCACTAGACCAACAGGCCAGTTTAGATGATATTTGGCAAACAGATAGTTTAACCTGGATTAACACATAGGATACTCTTAACCGTGGTAAACGGGTGAAGCCACGAGGAAAAGCTGGTCAGCATAGTCTTCGTTGGATTCCTTTAATTTTTAAAAGGTTGTAGGTAGTCACATTTGTAAATGAAACATGTTATCAAATATTAATACTGAGATCAATTTAACTTTAGTTTGGTAGTAATTTAACATTTGACCTTGGTTCAAAGGTATTTCGACTAGTTTATAGCTAGATCTAAAAACATAAATTCAGTGTACAACAAAGAAATAAACAAAACAAAGTTGCTTTATGCACAAACTATTAAAGTAAAATAATTTCTTTTGTTCTCACGCCATGCTATGAGTAAAAATGTTAATACTCATTTGTTTATGAACGAAGTTATAGCAAATAGAAGGTTTTCGGTTAGTGTTTTTGTTGAAAGACTAGTTAGTCTAGATTGAAATATTTAGACTTTACAGATATTTGTGTGGTTTAAGTAAGGCTGTTGTTTTAGGCTGCGCACTCTAGTTATCCTTCCGTACAAACGTAGAGAACTCATAACTTCTCTGTATTATGGTGCAAAGTATCTATATATCCTTACTAGCTTTGCCTCTGGGTTCGATTTATCTCTTGGGAACAGTACTTTATTTCATGATGAAAGATCTCCTATTTCTATACCCCTGACAATGTGTGCGCATAATTTTGGTTGACTAGTTACTGACGTGAAAGCATAACAGACAAACAAATAATTTAACTAACTCCTATTCGCATTTATAATATTAGTTAGGATTATCTAGGAATAAATGGGCGGTAAGGAAACTATTGGTTTGTAACTTATTACACTCAAAATAACTGTACTTCAACGTTAACCTTAACGTAATTTACGCTTAGAGATGCAACAATAGAAGTATGGGAATTTCGAAACAATATACCATTACCTAACAAATACATACACTACACGAGATTCGAACTTACGACGCCTGATGTCACATTCAAATACTTGACCAACGCCCCATACCAACGTCAAAAACAATAAAATGAAAGCAATATAACCCAGAATCTGCAGCTAGTTATAATACACACAAAAACATAACAAAACCGATCATAATTACCTAACTGTTTGAACTTAAAACAAAAGGTTATTAAAAAAATATTTGTGTTGTTTCATGTTGCGAGTAAACAGAATTTCATGGTCACCCTAAGGAGGTGAAACTCTGGCGGGAGTCCAACCAGTCGAATTGTTATGGCTGTCTAACGGGTATATGATGAGTAAATTTGACAATACAAGGACAGTTATCGAGATTACGGCTGATATTTCTACTAGGTCGCTTTATTTTATACCACGAAGATCACACACAATGGTTTTGTGTGACACAATGTTTATTTAATGATATTTTATCAGATGACGATGAATATGATGTAGGGTCTGAGGGTAAACCTAGGAAAGACTCAAGTTATTATTGTTGGAAGCACCAGGCAGATCTCCAAAATTGACTGGTCACGTTTACCACAATGCAACTTGCAATGGCATTAACCTTCCTTATAGTGACAAAGTCAAAAACTCGGGGATATATATAGATACCTGTATGACTCACTCAGCGAAAAACAATGTAAACATTGCTCCACTGCTGGTTTTCTATAAGGCCGCGGTATCACTCCAGTCGAGCCGGCCCATACGTGCCGAAGCATGGCTCTCCCACGACGTAACTACTACGATCTTTTATGTGGAGCTACTACCACATCCCCACTTAGTATTCTTCTGTACCTCCACCTAAACATAGGCAGTGGTTAAAACCAATGATATTATATACAAATAAGAGGTAAAATATCATTTTAAATTAAACTATCATTGGTTATAACTATAAATTTAAAATTTAAAACACCCCCGACTCGAAAATCCCTTCAGCGATTACAAAATGCCTTACATCATTTTGGAAAAGAGCTGATACTCTTACACTGGTCCAGCAGACCGATATTAACAAAACATAGCTAAGAACTACCGCAAGAAAACTGGCTTTCAAATGAAAAAAACCGCATCGAAATCGGTCTATCCGTTTGAGAGCTGCGATGCCACAGACAGACACACACAGATATCGACGTCAAACTTATAACACCCCGTCGTTTTTGCGTCGGGGGTTAAAAACACACTTGAACACACTACAAGCGTTTCTCTTTTGTTTTAGACTTAAATAAATTATTTATTGCACAGCTTTGAACTCGTGACCTCCATCTAACGGTTCTCCTTCAATCTAAAGAGTTCGTAACGATCACAGTTCAATGTCCCGTTTGTTTATATTTGTTATCACAGATGCGCAGGTGAGCCACTGTATCTCTGTTAATACCTGGTATGGTTTGGTGTTGAATTTCGATGAGTCTACATATGATAATAAAGAATATATTTTCCCTAAATAACATTTCATTAATAAAATCTATCTAATCAAATGAAATACTAATTAATAATTACACTAAGGACTATTTACAGACTCCCCCACTTCATCGCCTCATCGTCATCGCCTCACTAGTAGCATTCTTAGAAGGCTGGCAGCATTGCCACGCTGAATGACAATGCTAATTCTATGTGCAAGAAAATTAAATCAGTAAGGCACAGAACATAAAATCGTATAGTAATATGTAATTAACCAAATATCATCATATAAATATTCTTTAAAGATTGAAATTATCAGCTTGACTTATCAATTTTGTGATTCATGAACTTGCTATAGAGAGGAATTTAATAATTTATTATCATTGTTAGCAAGATAAAATATCGAGTCAATTCGTGTTAATCCTAAAAAAAAATAAGTAGTCATGGGACTGTCGATATAAGTGTAAACCGAAACGAAACGACGAACTTAAAACGTCACATTAGCAGGTTGGTGACATTCCGTGTTCCGCGCGTGCCTCTCTTAATGAAAGGGGACAAAATCCCCCACAACACAGTGGGGTCGCCTGTTGTTTAACAGGCGGCCAAGTCTGCCAGGGTACACAGGGATTTCCTTCTAAGGGTACACCTGAGGCCCTGGTAGTATGGACTGTGATGGAACACCGTGTGGTTTTAGTCGGTTCGAGTCCGACATACCACCCTACCGCTTAGCCCAGGTGGGGTGACGACCCGTGGGGGTTTCCACACGTAAAAAAAAAAAAAAAAAAGGTTGGTGACATTAATTAATAAGAAGCTGACAGAACTCATTGTTTAGATTAACGCCCTCTAGTGGATCTTTGGAGTGGAGTTCAGTGCTTTTTCCCCATAGCAAAAGTGCCCAAACGTGCCTAAAGAAGTTTTCAGGTCAAAAATTAATTTCGAATAAAATACATACACACACATCAGTATATATATTATAATTAGGTTAAAAATAAAAAGTAGAAAATAACATATCTAGATGTATACATAGGGTACACTGGAAGTTCTGCGCTCCTGGCCGCTCATAAATGTTTGAATTTGAAAGAAGAAAGAAAGAAAGAAAAAGTATTTATTTTTTAATAAGTAACGTTCGTGCTTACAGTACTTATAGTTATGAAACATTAAAAAAAAAAAGAAATACAAATAAAAATAAAGAAAAAAAACGAAATAGAGTGACAATTGCCTTGCACGTCACTTATTGAAATTGGTCACCGCTCAGCATTGATGCTGATGGCGCCAGCAAGGAAGTTGCTGTGCGCCAAGCAGCGCTGATTTTCAGCGGTGACCGTGTGGAGTAGGTGCGCACATATAAATAAATAAATATACATATATTTTTTTTTTAATATTTTATATTATGATCTACTTATATGAAGATAAACTGAGCAATATATTTATGGCTGGCAACATTGTGGCACGTTGTCCGTCAAATGATGCAAGCCCTGTAAACCCCAAACTTCCGGGACGTTTCGTCTTGTAGATAGGTTGTTTCCGGCTGTAACATGTACTCTAAGACATTATTATTTTTGCACAAATAATGCGCCTGCGACGACTTGAATGTTTGGAGCTTACCCCGGTATGTCCAGGTTGCCAGCCTGTGTGAAGTGTTCTTTGTGTTGTGTTATTGTTGTGAAAAATGCAGAGTTCATGGCTTATGAAGATCAAGTAAGGTCACACTTGATAAGGTATTTCCAATTCACATATTCTGTGTTAAAAACTGGCACTATTGTGCTAAATTCTTAGTATTAATACGTTTTTTGAATAAACTCCACCTCCACCAATTTCGAATGTTATATTTTTTTAAATAAAAGAAACTGGGCTCTGTCTTACGAATTTTCGATCAGGTCACGTGTCCTGACGCGAGTTTAACATTTTACCCATCCCAAAAAGTGCACAACGCCGCTAAAGAAGTTTTCACTTCAATAAACAAAGATGTTCGTGGATTTAAAGAACATTCCTGCTCTGTGTAAAACCATTTTTGTAAAATGTTTTTTTTGGGAAATAGAGGTCTAACTAGTAATAATTTGGTGAATATCCAAGGGAGATGTTTAACTTACTCAACGTTTTACTACAGCCGTTACTGTGGCCGCACAGCTAAAGTTAATATTTAAATAGTTGATCCCAAATATATTTATCTTATAATTTTGCCTGAGACGTGTTCTTATGAATTCTCAAACATGTTTGGAGGTCTGTTACATGGAAGTCTTTATTTATAGAAGATACGTATTTTCTTGAATTAAAATATTTTACATACCTACAAAGTGAGTGTACTTGATACAAATAAAGATTACTAGTGACTTTCGATATTTGTACGAGTTTATTTATGTAAGTAAAGGTGTATTTTGTATCAAAGACTTCAACAAACACTCACATTTCACAAACAAACTCTGTCTCGTTTTATTTAATAGGAACGATTTAGTATCGATGACTTAGAACATTACGACGTGCTATTAATAAATCATCCAGGTATAAAACCTTGGTCAGAGTGACGCGCGTCCAGACATTGACCTATTTTATGCATTTCGAAATACTGAAGGTTAATAACATTTTATTTGTATTATTTGGACCTTCGATTGAGTAAACAATGTTTGGTAAAAATTAAAATGTCTTTTACTTTAACTATGCGTCTATCCTCATTTGAGTGTAGCCATTGACTAAAACTAGTTAACATATTTGATTCAATGTTCTCATTCTTCGATATCAAACAGTGATTCTTTTTGTTCTTGTATTTAATAAAAAATAATCATGTCATCTCAGATCCAATCAGAATTTACTAAAAGAGTTTGATATTTTTAAATTACCAGCGTAAAGCCCATCCTCAAGGTAAATATTTCATGCATAATATTACAGTAACCTTTTATCTTTTTTCCTAAATGGTAGTCATGGGTATTTGACGAACATATTAAAGCCAGCTTTTTTATTTTACCCGATATTAACGAACGCATAGTACACTCAAACTAGGAGCACATAAATAATTTTACCGTGTCTCTCCACTGTAACCAGTCAAAGAACATGTGGAGAAACAGAGTGATAAAAAATGGGAAACATTCCTGCCATGACCTAAGCTTCACTGAAAGCACCAACACCTTCTTAAAAAGTGGAGACATAGCTTCTTCCGTTACCCAGAATGAACCGCCAGCATGTTATCTACCCAAAATATATTTATTGGGCAAAAATAACCGTAACTTTTTATAGCCACGATACAGATTGTGTCTAGTGTGGCAATCACTGTTAATAAAGCATGTATATCACCTAAATAAAAATAAACATTATTATAATATTTTTGTAGTTAAATTACCAACCGACACCCCTAAAGGTCCTTAATAGCGTCCTTGACAAAATTATTTTCATTATTTTACAAGCCCGGTGGCGTATTTAAATCATTGCTCCCAGAGCGAGGCTCGAAAATGTGAGGCACATATTTAGCTTTCGTATGAACCTTAAACATTTAAATTACGAATGAACCTCAAATAAGGGCGAGGTTTTGGTTTAGAAACAATATGTGGCTAATAGTATGCCCTATTTCATGTGATATTTTCAGGGAATCTGCGTCCGTGACACCTATTTGTGATATTCTCAAGGTTTGTGAAGTCCATCAATTTGCTAAGGCAGATTGACGGATTTCACAAACCTAGGGATGAGCATGATGAACTTAAAACTAACTCCTCTAATACTGAGAAAAGCCCTATGCCTAGCAGTCAGATAGTTTATGATGTGAGTCATCAATCTGTGCAGCCATTACCAGACATGCATATAGAACTAAAGTTATGAAATCTACACTTAATGGACCTTCTAGGATAGCGGATAGTATCGCGTGAGATGCCGCAATCCCTCGTTAGGCTGATAGAGCCTACGAATGTGAAAGACGCGCGAACGTGAACTTATAAATCGGCAAAAAATTAGTCACAACCAGTCTGCTTAATAGGAATATTTCTTAAGGTTAACATACTCAAATGAAAGCAGTTTTATGTTAGAACATGGTGTGTTCACAGTTTTGGCTACTCTGGGGTCACCTTGGGGACTGAACAATAAATTTTTGAGGCGTGTAATGAGTTCATTACTTTGTATGAAGTGATTTTTATCAGTAAATAAACGTTGCTGGGACTGAAACTAAGGCTGGGAGGTTTTATATAAGATTGCGTGTTATAAAGAACGTTTTACTATAAGTAAAACAGATTTCTACTTCAATTATAGCCACCTGACTGTTGAAGAACTTACGACTCACGGAAGACTGTCGTCAGACTGCACTACCTTTTCTGATCATGAGTAGGGTCACCAGAAATGCATGATTAAAGAGAGATAGGATTGACACCATTGGTCTTGCAAGTATTTTTTATATCGCGTCGGTGGCAAACAATCATACCGCCACAATGCTTTTCATGGAAAATCTGATAGATAGGATGATTTAAATATAAGATGTCGTGTCCCCGTTTAGTAAACATTTTAATCATTATCCTCAGTCAACTAAGTACACACTGGGAAGTACTTTTACGTCGCAGAGTCGCGGGCCAAAGCTAATTTATAATATTAACTAGAATTTATTACTTAAAAATAAACATATCTTGTTAAACATATTTGTTTAAGACGGTCCGTTTGAGATATATTTATACTACCTAATTTCCACTGATATAATATGATACAAGTTAGTTTGTAGTGTGTTTGGTGTAAATAATAAAGTTCACATACCACAAGGTCCAAGAAAAGGTCCAATACGGGTTACAAACGTTGTTTATTCACGAATCACACAGTTAAGCAAAACAAGCACAAGGAACAGAAGAGTAAAGTTAAGCAGCGTAATAGAAAGATGGAAGGAACACTGAAAATAGTTTTTAGTTAGGAAACAAAGTGTATGAAAAATTTTGTTAACAATAAATACGGTGCGCGGTAGATGTGACTGAGCGTCAAGCTAGCGAGCGACACAGGGTAGTCTCGTGAGAGCGGTAAGCAGACTAACGCGGCGTGTAATTCCCGGTGCGCCCGCGCATCGTTGCGGTGGTGGTCCATAAGCTCCGCCCCGTTCGACTCCAAAACACGTCACAGAAATACTACCGCTACGGTAGCAAATGAGTTGCTAGTATTTGTGTGAATATGTCTATGTGTATTATATTATTAAATAAATAAGTATGTATATTGTATGTAAAGGTAATAAGTGTAAATGTATTTGTGTATATATGTGGTGTATGTATATATGTGGTGTGAGCCCCACATCACTCCCCCCCAGAGACCGTCACTACGGTCGATAGTAATCCGGGAATCGCACCTTGCGACCGGAACGGGTGCTTCTGGGTAATGTCTCGGCAGGGACGTCTTGGCGAGGGTTAGGATGAAGGCTGGGGGTTGGGACAAGGACGGGGTTCGAGGTAGAAGTGGGAGTGGTTACAGTTAAGGGGTTAGGGCAGGGGTCCTTAAGTAAGTAGGCCGGCTTAAGTCGGTCTATTGAAACAGTGACGCTCTTGCCCTTCACGAGTATCTTAAAAGTTTTGTCCCCCCTGTCGAGCACTTGATAAGGGCCGGTGTACTGAGGCTGTAAGGAACCTCTAACGGAGTCATCCCTTAGAAAAATGTGACTCGAAGATGCCAAATCCTTGTAAATAAAAATTTTATTTTTACAGTGGCGAGCTGCTGGTGATGGACGGAGTTTAGCAGTTAGGTGTCTTAGACGCGCGGTAAAGTCTGACAGGTCAGTTGTACCGGGAGTAGGCGTCAAGAAGAACTCTCCAGGCAGGCGTAATGGTTCCCCATAAACGAGTTCCGCTGAAGAAGAGTTCAGATCCTCTTTGAATGCTGCCCTTATGCCCAATAGCACTAAGGGTAAGCTGTCCACCCAATTGCAGTCAGCGTGGCACATTATGGCTGCCTTAAGTTGTCTGTGAAGCCGTTCCACGAGTCCGTTGCAAGCTGGCCTGTACGCGGTTGTGCGGCGATGTTTAAATCCGATCACTTTTCCAAGGAACTGGAAAAGTGTGGATTCGAACTGCCGACCGCGGTCAGTTACTATATCAGTAGGACATCCAAACCTGGATATCCACGATATTAGAGCTTTCCCGACTGTTTCAGCTGTTATGTCGGTCATTGGTGTGACTTCCGGCCAACGGGTGAAACGGTCCACGACGGTGAGACAGTAACGGTACCCTTGGGATATTGGTAAGGGACCTACGATGTCCACGTGAATGAAGGCAAAGCGAGCGCGGGGTAAATCGAACGTGCCTAATGGTGCTGACACGTGGCGGTTTACCTTGACGCGTTGGCACTCAAGGCATTTTCGCGACCACTCCCGGCAGTCCTTACGTATTCCGGGCCACACGAACCGCTCAGCTATCAGCTTAGTGGTAGCTTTAGCGCCTGGATGACTCAAACTGTGGAGACTGTCGAAGAGTTGTTTCCTGAATGATTTGGTCACAAAAGGTCTTGGTGTGTGGGTGCTTGTGTCGCAGTATAATTCTGCTTTGCTGCCAGGGAGCGTGAGTTTTTGTAGGCGGAGAGAGAATTCTTCACCTAAGAATTTTAACAGCTCCTCGTCCGAAGCCTGTGATGCTGCGAGTTGTTCTAAGTCCATTGGTGTTTGCAGTTCATCGACCCGCGACAATGTATCGGCGACCACGTTGTCTTTGCCCGATATGTGTCGGATGTCTGTCGTGAACTGTGATATATAGTCCAAATGACGGAACTGGCGAGGTGAACAGTTGGCTTTACGTTCACAGAAAGCGAAAGTAAGCGGCTTGTGGTCCGTGAACACGATGAAGTGCCTAGCCTCTAACATGTGCCGAAAGTACCTTATGCTCTCGTATATGGCCAGCAGTTCGCGGTCGTAGGGAGAGTATTTCTGTTGGGCTGGGCTAAATTTCCGCGAAAAGAACGCGAGAGGTTGCCATTCACCTCCCTTCAGCTGTTGAAGAACTCCACCCATCGCCAGGTCCGACGCGTCCGTTACTAGTGCAAGTGTCGCGTGACAGTCCGGGTGCGCAAGTAATGCGGCGTTTGCGAGACTCGTTTTGCACTGGTCGAAAGCTACGAGTGCATTACTAGAAATGTCGACGGGGTGAGATGCCTTGACTGATCCGGCAAGTAAGGCGTTCAGCGGGGCTTGGATCTGAGCAGCGTTAGGTATAAATCTACGATAAAAGTTAAGCATGCCCAGAAAACGCCTTAACTGCCTGACCGTCTGCGGGACGGGGAAGTCGCTCACGGCTTGGACCTTCGTCTTAAGGGGTTTCGTTCCAGCTTCAGAGATCTGGTACCCTAAAAAGGTTACCTCCGAAGCTCCGAAGACGCATTTAGAGGTGTTGATGAGGACACCGTAGTCCTTCATACGCTGGAAGAGCTGCCGCAGGTGGTCTTCATGAGCTGCTAGTGATTCTGAGAATACGCAGAAATCGTCAAGGTAACAGTATACGAAGTCCAGGCCTCTCGTCATTTCGTCCACGAACCGTTGAAAGGTTTGACCCGCATTCCTCAGACCAAAAGTCATGTAAGGGAATTCGTACAAACCAAAAGGAGTGGTGATCGCGGTCTTCTGAATATCAGGCTCACTGACCCTGATCTGGTTATAAGCTTTGACCAGGTCTATGGTGCTGAAGACTTTGCAACCAGCCATACTATGGGCAAAGTCTTGAATGTGGCTGATAGGGTAACGGTCTGGTATAGTCCGTGCGTTGAGCATCCTATAATCCCCACAAGGTCTCCAGCCGTTGTCCCGTTTCGGAGCCAGGTGTAGTGGTGAAGCCCAAGAACTCTCGGAAGGACGAGCTGTTCCGTTAGCCAGCATGATCTCGAACTCTTTTCGGGCGATATGCAGTTTATCGGGGGCGAGTCTGCGAGGCGTGCAGTAAATAGGAGGGCCAGGTGTTGTACGAATGTGGTGGACTGTGTCGTGCTTTGGAGACCAAGGTGTGCCTGAAGGGCGAGTAATATCGGAAAACTTACCCAGAAGCTCGTGATACCTTGTGTCGCCTGATGAGACCTTGACGGAACATATATTAGTTTTAGCGATTACAGCGTTTGAAGACAATGTAGTTGTATTATCAATTAAACGTTGATTACGACAATCGACTATTAAATTGTAATGATACAAAAAATCTACACCAATAATAGGTTTAGTCACATTAGCTACTGTAAAGCGCCAGGGAAAATTACGTCTAAGACCTAAGTTTAAATTTAGTTCGATATAGCCGTAAGTGTCTATAGATGTACCGTTGGCCGCACATAGTTGGAAATCAGTCTTAGACCGTCGCTCACGAAGTGCAGCGCGAGGGTAGACGCAAAGATCACTGCCAGTATCCACCAGAAACAATTTTTTTGTACTGCTGTCAGAGACGAAGAGGCGACCAGTAGCAGCTGGGCAATCGTCAGTCGCCATTAGCGACTGCCCGTGGCTTTTCCCGACTTGTCGAAGTCACAGGGTTTCACGCACCGGTGGGCTTTTGATCCGAACCTGGAGTGGTAAAAGCAGACAGGGTACTTCCTGTAGCTGGAGTTGGATCTGGACCTTGGGTGTGCAGGTGATCGTCTTCCTTGAGGTCGGGATCGGTCGTGTGACCGATTAAATCGGCGTGACTGCTCATCAATTTTCACTGCGAGATGTTCTACCATTTTCCGGAGTTCAGCAATCTCGCTTGAAGAGTTGCTACTTGCTGGGACCACCGTAGATGTAGAAGCAACCTCAGGTAGTGAAGTCAACTCCTGAATGCGGTCTGCCAGGTCTGCAAGCTGTTCCAAGGAGTGCGAGGGCTGGGAGGCTAGTACAGTCTGAACTCCTATGGGTAACTGATTGCTCCAGATCTGCTTCACAATATCCTCAGCAGCAGAAGCTCCTGCTAAATCCTGTAGGTGTCGTAGGAATTGAGATGGCTTACGATCACCCAGTTTCTCCTGTGTAAGCAACTGCTTCACCTTCATTTCGTGCGAGGCCGACAGACGTCGAAGAAGCTCTGTCTTAATTTTATCATAACGGTTTCTAGCCGGAGGGTTCAGTATAATGTCCTTTACGGTCTTTGCGTGTTGTATGTCGAGCCTGGTAGTCACACAGCTGTATTTTGCATAGTCATCGGTAATATCGAGGCTATCAAATTGGCTCTCTAAAAGCGCGAACCATAGTTCCGGGTCCTCAACCGAAAATTTTGCCACCTTAAGGGTAAATTTTTGTTGATCTGACGAAGAGTCGTGACGGTCGGTAGCAACGGGCACTTTTCTGGGCACTCGCACTGTAATGTTCTCTTCCGCAGTTCCGGAGGTAGTTGGGGTATCACCGCTTTTACTCATTTTAGTGTTCTTGACCGGGGTCACCAGTTGTAGTGTGTTTGGTGTAAATAATAAAGTTCACATACCACAAGGTCCAAGAAAAGGTCCAATACGGGTTACAAACGTTGTTTATTCACGAATCACACAGTTAAGCAAAACAAGCACAAGGAACAGAAGAGTAAAGTTAAGCAGCGTAATAGAAAGATGGAAGGAACACTGAAAATAGTTTTTAGTTAGGAAACAAAGTGTATGAAAAATTTTGTTAACAATAAATACGGTGCGCGGTAGATGTGACTGAGCGTCAAGCTAGCGAGCGACACAGGGTAGTCTCGTGAGAGCGGTAAGCAGACTAACGCGGCGTGTAATTCCCGGTGCGCCCGCGCATCGTTGCGGTGGTGGTCCATAAGCTCCGCCCCGTTCGACTCCAAAACACGTCACAGAAATACTACCGCTACGGTAGCAAATGAGTTGCTAGTATTTGTGTGAATATGTCTATGTGTATTATATTATTAAATAAATAAGTATGTATATTGTATGTAAAGGTAATAAGTGTAAATGTATTTGTGTATATATGTGGTGTATGTATATATGTGGTGTGAGCCCCACAAGTTTATAAACGAAACTTGAGTTAATAACAACATCGCACGGCAACTATCTACCGCAGCTAAAGCTTTCATAATTGGCTGCAGGCCCTCTTGCTCCTAGTTATACTAAATAAGTTTACATCGCTATAACACGTGTACCGGCCCTAACTAAATACCCCCAAGGTGCCGACCACTTATCTCTCGTAAACGTAATCTTATTTGTATAATATAGATGTACTACGCGACTTTGTCAGGTAAGATAGTAACAAAATGTATACTGAAACATGAGAAATTGGTCTCCTATACAATTCATGCCCTATTTCACGGTTTTCAAGTTACAGTTTCGTGATAAAAGGTGGCCTATGACCTTTTCCAAGGCCTTGTTTAACTCTATACTAAAATTCATATAAATCGTTCATCAGTTTATTTAAAAGATTAACAGACAATCAGCCAGAAAGTGGTACTTTCGCATCTATAATTATTATAGTCTCTTTAATTCTTACATACATTTACATTCAATTTATATATACATTACAATCTATTTATAGTAGTATTTGGGTATTGGCTCGGGAAAGGAATGTCTTTATTTAGAGGAGAACAATTAAAACATCTGCAAGGCAAAAGGATTATTTATTATATTGAAAACTGATCAATCTCACACTTTACAAATATTATCACTTTTATAATATCATCATAGAAGCCTCGCTTCTAGATAAATGGTTTGTACTCTCTGCCGTCTGCGACGTGATTCCTCCCTATTCTGACAATTATACATTTCAAAATAGTTCGAATCTGATTCAGTGCAGACTTCTCACACGCCAGTATTAACGTATGTCAGAGTGGTGTGATATAAAAATGAATCCCTATTTGCCTTGGTCACGGCATCACGCGTGAACGGTTGGACCGATTTCGCTAATTCTTTTTTTTCTTCAAAAGTTTTACTTTTCCACATAATTTGAATCGTAGAAAGTTTTCAATCAATCACTTAGGCCGCTTTTGACATAAATCCTTGTGACATTTCCCATTACTTTAAAAGCCAACGAGAGCTCCATAAGTTTTTGCGGGATCAAGACGAAAAAGGTTGTCCTTTGTGGGTCAAGAGGCAAACCCCTTATCACCCCCGCTGAAGGGGTTGGGGGAAAAATGAATGCATCTGGGGCGTCTCGATACACATGCACACAATTTATTAAATACGCACTTCGTGTACATTTTAATTAATTTAAAAAAAACTTTGTGATTCCAATCTGGTTATTTTTGTGTTGAATAGTTTTCAACCCCCGACGCAAAAACGACGGGGTGTTATAAGTTGACGTGTGTGTGTGGCATCGTAGCTCCCGAACGGATGAACCGATTTTGATTTTGTTTTTTTTTTGTTTGAAAGGTGAATTAGTCGGGAGTGTTCTTAGCTATGTTTAATGAAAATCGGTCCAAGATGGCTGCTGCCACAAAATGTCAGATTACATATTTTTTCACAACTCCCTCAATATGGGTATCAAATGAAAGGACTTCACTAGTAAAATACTATACACTATGATAAATTTCAAATCCAAGATGGCCGCCACCACAAAATGGCGAATTACATTTTTTTTTTCACAACTCCCTCAATATGGGTATCAAATGAAAGGGTTTGACCAGTAGAATACTGTACACTATGACAAATTTTAAATCCAAGATGACCGCCACCTCAAAATGGCGAATTACATTTTTTTTTTGTGTCGGGGGTTTTTAAGTTTCGTAATTTAATTACTTGAATTATTTCAAGTTTATTCATATACCACCTACGTGGTAAAAAAATACTACCTGTAACTGACGAGCTTGTTGGTCTAGTGGTTAGTGACCCTGACTGCTAAGCCAGAGGTCGTGGATTTGATTCCCACCCAGGACAAATAATTGTGTGATGAGCGTGATCATTTGTTTTGTGTCTGGGTGTAATTTATCTATAATATGTATGTATTTAGAAATATATAAGTATGTTTATCAGCAGTCTGGATACCATAGTACAGGCTCTGCCTAGTTTGGGATCAGACGGCCGTGTGAGGTGTGTGAAGTTATTAGTTATTATATGGCCTGTCTCGTTGTGAGCGGTTAGCGTATAGACACTAGACAGACAAAGGTGTCAATTCTGTTGCATTACTCTCTTGACTATAATTGACTAAATTTTCTTCATATAAAATGTAAACCTTGTACATTTTGAAACAAGGTCTTATTTAAAATTTAAACAAGTAGGTAACATATGTCGCTATCGAAATAAGCAATTTTTTTGTCGACTAAATAAACGACTAAATGACACGCTTAAATAAACTTTAACACCACGTAGCGAGAGCCGCTATCCGTTGAATGCCATCTCTTTTGCTCTGTGTTTTTAGTAAGCGTCTTCGTAGGTGTCGATTAATATAACGTCATCTTCGTTCGTTTTGAATAAGTTTTTATGCGGCAATTATACGGCATTTGAATAAATGGGGACTCTCGCTGCGTGGAAATAAAGTTGAGTAAGTATATGTTGACAGGTTTTAGTGAAATTTAGTGGCGCTGAGAAATAGACGCCAGTAACAAATAGACCTTGTTGCGAAGAAGACAAGGTTGATTTCATATGAAGAAGTTAAGTCAGGTTTTAGTTTAGTCGAGTGTACAATAGAATCGGGACCAATAACTCATATGTATGTTTATGTATATTAATATTTGAAGGGAATTCTTTGTACCCTTGTCAGCTTTCGGTCACGGAGCAGTGAGAGTTTTGGATTTTCTAAAGTTTATATATATATAGAAGAAATGGATATAGTAAACGTTTTTCATCATTATGTATAACATGTGTTAATCAATACATACAAATAAATAGAATTGTAGTGTCTATTTGTAATGTTAAAATAATAGTTTTATTTTAAACTCATTAAAATTTTTGTCTGTCTGTTTGTTCCGGCTAATCTCCGGAACAGGTGGACCGATTTTTACGGGACTTTCACTGGTAGACAGCTGGTGCTATAAGGAGTAACTAAAGCTACTTTAATTTTGGAAAAAAAATTAGGGTTCCGCGCAAAATACATAAATATGTACACGCGAACGAAGCCGCGCGGAAACTACTATAAAAAAATATGTGAAACCGTCTACAAAAAGCTACAGAGGGCAGTACATACTTTGACCTGGCATGGTATGGAATGTCTATACAAGGACAGGTCAAGTTATACTATAATAAAAACTTGATTAATGTTAATCAATTAAAGATGAAGATTATCCTTTCAAAAAGTATCACCGACTTCAATGCGCCTCAATATACCCAAATCGCTTCAAGTATGCCTATAAAATTTGAATGGTTCCCTCGATTTCTCCAGGATACCATCATCAGATCCTGCTTTGATGACCATGGGACCACCATGGAAGTATACCCTTTCAAACAAAAGAAGAATTTTCCAAATCGTTCCACGCGTCTTGGAGTAATCGGTGAACATACATAAAAAAAATATACAGTGGAACATAGAACCTCCTCCACTTTTGAAGTCGGTTAAAAAAAGAACAATTAATGTTTAATAAACTTTTACCAGACAATTTCTAGTATAAATTCATTTCTAACTAGTTGTGTATCTTTATGTGATCTGTATTAGACCTAAAGCACAGAAATTTTCTTCTCGAATTTGAAGCGTCCCCTCATATATACCTGTACCGGTTCTAGAAATTGTATATACATATATACACACATTTATATTAATAACATGATACCTCATAGCGTAGGCGTAAGTTTGACTTAAAGGTTGAGTCAAACAGCGGGCGGGACGAGACGGCGACGTGGCGTGAGTGGGTGAAATGTACTAGCGCCGAACACGACGCAGCTGCTGCTGTGTGATATCTTCTATATTATAGTACATTACAACCTGCATACGTCACGTCGCCGTCCCGCCACGGCGGCTGTTTGACTCGGCCTTAAGGCTTCATTGTTTAAAAATTGTTTTTAATTTGTTGTTCTTTTGTTTCAGGTATGTACTGAGCAAATACGTTTTAGAAGAACAGAGAAAAATCGTTCTCAAGTTCCTTGTAAGTAAAAGTTGAATGAGTTATACTTATCATTGTAAAGTTTTAAAAATGATACCATATATCCTGGTGGACCACGGCCCAAAGGTTGATGTTGGTATGTTGTATATGCAGGGTGTAAGTGACACCGTACCGAATCCTGAAATAGTGTCCTGAAACAGACCATCTTTCGCTTAAAAGTGATATCACAATGAGTATACAGAACATTTTAAAGAAAAAAATCAGTAAATACCCCACTCGGCCAAAAACTGCAATGTAAAACATTTATGCAATCAGCTGAAGGTCAATCTCCGTACCGCACAGTACGAGTGTTGCGTTACACTGCGTAGTTCAAAATCAAACTATTGACTGTAAATCCTTAATCTCGCATTTTTATGATGAACTGACTTTTGCATTGTGATAAGTATCCAAATAAAAAAGTTTTTGTAAGTTATTCGCGACTGTGATACTTACACGCTGTTTACTAATCGGCGTGAGAATTTTTATTGCGCGATACAGGATTACAAGAGAACTGCGGTAATTCGAGAAATATTTTGCAGTGTCTTTACACACTCACACTTGTACCCCGCCCGGAGAGATGCACGAGCCGAGAGAAAAACAGTGTTTTTCTCTCGGCTCGTGCATCATTGAATGAATATATCTGATTTTAGAGATTAGTATATACTCGTTTTATGTTGACTTTATATTAAAATAACCCCAGCACTTCTGTTAGATGAATCGAGTTAAACACAAATATCTATATAATCGTGGGAGAGCCATGCTTCGGCACGTATGGGCCGGCTCGACCGGAGTGATACCACGGCCTCCCAGAAAACCGGCAGTGAAGCAATTCTTGCTTTGCTTTTCGCCGAGTGAGTGAGGTTACCGGAGGCCCTAACCCTTTCCTCCCCGTCCCCTCCCCTTTTTCACCCTTCTCCTACTCCCACCTTAAAGGCTCTCAACGCACTTGTGACTCTTGAGTTGCAGGTGCCCATGGGCGGCGGTACTCATTTACCATCAGATGACCCGTCTGCTCGTTTGCCCCCTATGCAAAAAAAAAAATATTTGTTTTATTTCATTGCCAACTTTTTTTTTGAGAGATTTGTATAGACTGTTTTATTTATATACTTGTACTTTATTTAAAAAATAATCTTAGCGGTTCAGTGGACCAACAAATATTTTCACATAAATACTTACAGTAGTAGTACGATAGTTTATATAGATCCCAAAAAATTAAAAAACAAATAACAAATTAAAAAAAAAAAACAAAACTAATAATGCATTAACAAAAAGCAAAATATACACACATTTTAAATCATTTAAACATAATCGATTGAACTTCTAAATACGCCTGTATTTACATTGTTATAATAATTATAGTTAATAAAAAAATAGATAATAAATTTCATGCAGTCAGTCCTAAGCCTGAATAAATTATGAAGGGAAGTTCATTTGATTTATGCCCGGTTCCTATAATCAAATAACGATTCGTTTACGGACGGTAAAATTTTCGTTGAAAATTCAACGAAATTTTACCATCCGTAAGCAAAACGAAGCGTTTCTTGATTATAGGAACCGGGCATTCAACCTTTACTTTTTTTTTTCTTTTTTACGGTATAGGGCAAACGAGCAGACGGGTCACCTGATGGTAAATGACTACCGCCGCCCATGGGCACCTGCAACTCGAGAGTCACAAGTGCGTTGCCGGCCTTCAAGGTGGGAGTAGGAGTAGAAGGGGGGGGGGGGGGAAGAATGGGAAGAGAGGAGAGAGGGGGGCCTTCGGTGACCTCACTCAAGCGGCGAAATGCAATGCAAGCATTGCTTCACGGCCGGTTTTCACAATTTAATACTGATGTAACTATAACCACAAAACCGTAGCTTCGACTCGAGACGTTACGAGTTACAACATGACTACGTTAGCTGCATAGCGTAGCCGCTCTAAGTAAGTAGCTGCACACTGAGACGAGACTAGTTACGAAAATCACGTGTTCTCGAAACTAGTGACGCCTTTAAAGTAACTAGTAACGTTACGTTTCGTAAAATTCACGTTACGACCCACACCTGCTAAACCTGTACATAGCACGAATCAATTCAACAAATCACTCTTTCTTCTTTCAAAGCCCACCACAGACTCTTTCTCTTTTCAAAAAGACAAACACGGTTTGATAATAAAAAAATATAACAAACTTCCAAACAGTGACGAATTAAATTTTTCCAATTCATAATTTTCATGAGGTCTTAATAATTTATTTTTAACCTCCTACGCAAAAAAAGGGTGTTATAAGTTTCACGTGTTTATGTGTCTGTCTGTGGCTCGTAGCTCCCAAACGAATGGACCGAATAAAGTGCGTTGTATTTGTTTGAAAAGTGACTTGACCGAGAGTGTTCTTAGATATAATTCAAGAAAATCTGTTCAGCCGTTTGAAAATCATCAGCTCTTTTCTAATCGTTGTTGTCGAGGGTATTTTAAAGTTATGGTAGAAACTAGTCTATTTAGATATTGAAGAACTAGCGCCTTTAGCGACAGAAATATAATAATATTTAATTTAATAATATTTATTCATTCAATTAAACGTAATATGTATTAAATTATTCTAGAGATAGTCTAGTGGTTAAATTTAGACCATAATTTATTAACTTACTTAATATTTTGTTTTATATCATTAACCAGTATAACGTTTATTTATTTAGTTTATTTATTTTTTTGGAGCCTTAAAGAGTCCGACAACCTGGTCTAACTAGAGAACTTCGATATCGCCTAGTACCTACTTGGTTGTGGAGGTCTGATGGCAGTCGCTTCTCGTACAATATCGAAGTTCGGCCGTATCGTAATTTTTACTTAAAAAGGTATATAATAATATATACATATGTACATATGTTCCATTTGCATAAACACGATTTAAATGTTATTGTTATGTACTTATTTGTATACTTTTGTAAGGCTTCCGTACTTCAAAAGAAGCCTTATGCTTGTAACAATTGTAACTACATGACTACAGTATTATTTAAGGAAAACTTGATTATTTGTAAACGGATAACATTGGTATCTACTTCAAACCTACATTTTTTTTTATGTTATAGGAGGCAAACGAGCAGACGGGTCACCTGATGGTAAATGACTACCGCCGCTCATGAGCACCTGTAACTCAAGAATCACAAGTGCGTTGCCGCCCTTTAAGGTGGGAGTAGGAGAAGAGGGGTAGGGGGGAAGAGTGGGAAGAGGGGAGAGGGGGGTAGGGGAAGGACGGGAATAGGGGAGAGGGAAGGGTTAGGGTCTCCGGTAACCTCACTCACGCGGCGAAATGCAATGCAATCATTGCTTCACTGCCGGTTTTCTGTGAGGCCGTGGTATCAAGCGGAGTCGAGCCGGCCCATACGTGCCGAAGCATGGCTCTCCCACGTAAATGTAATAAAATATAAATCTACATAATTTTATTTTAAATATTTTATATTCACAATTTAGATTCATATCTATTGTGTAATATGGAAAATATCAGTGATACCACGGCCTCACAGAAAACCGACAGTGAAGCAATGCTTGCATTGAATTTCCTTTCCACCCCCTCTCTTCTCTCCTTCCCCTACTCCCAAGTCCCACTCTAAAGGCTGGCAACGCACTTGCGACTCTCAAAAAAAGATTTTATACATCCTACTAATAATTATTATAAACGCGAAAGTTTGTAATTATGGATGGATGGATGTTTCTTACTCTTTCACGCCAAAACTACCGAACCGATTGCGATGAAATTTGTTATGTAAATAGACGGAGACCTGGATTAACACATAGGCTTTTTATCCCGATATTCCCACGGGATAGGGACTTACGCGGGTGAAACCGCGGGGCGCTGCTAGTATATTATACAATTAGGTTTATGAAATGTAGGTTTAACCATGCCATATTTGTATGGTAAACACGTGACGCCACGAAGTTTATAAACCCCACCCCTAATCACATAATGTCACACTTTGTTGACCCCCTCCTTCTTAAAATGTGACGTAATGTATGGATGACCCCTTTCTATCCCCTGGGCGGCTTTCAGCTATGGCGAATGCTGCATTCGCTATAGCTGTTTGTTAAGTGTCTGCAATAATTGGCCCTGTCGTGTGCTCTTATATAATTGTAGCCAATTTTAAAATTGAATGTGACGCAAATAATATAATAATAAAAAATAGCCGTTAGTGGAACATTGATAGCCCAGTCAATGAGCTAAAATACCAAAATTTTCGATTAACACACATTTTTATTTTTGGATAAATAGTAAAAAAAATGTGCTAAATTAAGAATTTCGATACCCGCAGTCCATTGTACATTTTTGATCATAAAACAGCTACTGTAGTAAGTATTATAGCATAAGCATATATCCAGTTATATAATTATGTTATGTAGTTATGTTACTGAGCGACATTGTCATGACAAAGCTCAAAAAATAAAGAAAAAAAAAAAAAAAGAAAACAGCTACCGACTGGGTTATGAACCGGTTTAATCATATACTACCAAATCTAATAAGTTAAATAAAATTCCCAGTTATTATTTAACGGTGGTAACTCTTAAGTTCGACATTTAGCCAATAGTTGCAACACCATCTATGGAGTCATGTGTAATATCAGATACATGATTGGTAGAAATCTTTTTCGGCATGGCTGATATGTGGATGATTTTAATAAGACACAAATTCTGTTCATGTTATGTTCGAGAGTTACCTGCAAATGTTAACTGCTTACCTTTACACAATTGATAATAATTAATTGATAATTTAATGTGAAGCGGCCTTTTATCATACTTTATTCAAGAACGATGTATAAAGAGAAATCATATCTCTTCCATCTGCATTGCCTCAATCGATCTAGCCATTAAAAGTGCAAAAATAACAGCAGACAGAATCGGGAATAGGCTCACCAATTAAGTTAGAGGCGTATTTAGGTCAGCGCTTAAAGTGCCACCTGCCTCAACTCAAAAGTGAGGAGTTGAGGCACTCGGTTAAAGTAGTGCCGAGCGCTGAAGTTAAGTTGACGGAATATTGCATTTTTAATTCAATCTATTTTTAAGTTTTTCAAATTGTAGCTGTATCGAGCGAAAAATGATTACGGGTTCAAACCCCATTCGGTAATCTACGGACGTGAACCCTCTCCCGAAACAAGTGTTCTGATTAACTGGACATTTGATTAAAAATAATATGTAACACTAGAAGTCTTACTAAATAATATATTAAAAAAAACAAAATAAAACGCTTTAATAGATAATCAAACTAAAAAGTATAAAATAATTTTCAATAAATTTAAATTAAGAATAGTGTTTTTTCTTTTATTTTGTTTAAATAATAAATAAATTATTGAAAATTATTTTTCACAGTTTGTTTTTTTTAGTGTTGTGTTTTTTAGTTTTTTTTTTAACTATTATTTATTTTTCTCTTTTTAGTTTACTTTATCATTAATGTGTGGTTTTTAATATGATAATTTATTAAGATTGTAACTACCTCCCTGTGATGGGAGTGGGCAATGTGTGCTGGTAAATTTTGCCTGCTGCCTTCCTCGGATTTTGTCGCCGTTTCTCAGGCTCCCTCTCCGAAATATTTATTTTAAACGCGTACTTGGTGCAAGACACTACCGTGTCTTCGAATATAAAACATTGCTAATCCCGAAGATCCTGATCAGGATAATGGAACAAACTATTTAAATTATTGCATTGTCATCGGTCCTTGATAAGTGTGCAAAGGTTGAAACTAATCCGATGTTTTGAAGGGGGTGAAAATCACATTCAAAGATTCCGTTATATACAAACCAAGCCAATAAAAGCATGGTAAAAATAAAATATACTTACATCAATTTGTGATGCCTTTTTTTTAAAGATTACTAGTAACGTGGGTCACACATTACTAGTAATCTCGTTAACCCCTCCAGCTAAGCTTAACGCTTGTGTTAGGAGTGGGTTCACGACGGTAGTGCACTGGGTGGGGTTCGAACCCACAACCATTTGATCGCAAGTCCGACGCCTTAGCCATTACGCTACCGCCGCTTAATAACAAACCTATACTGTAAACTCGACGACGTAAAAAGTGAGCCAAGAAAAACAAAATAAATCATCTAATTAAATATGCTTAGTAGTTTCAGCCTTTTTAGTTTTATTTAACTTTTCGATTACATTTCTTAAACAAAACTTCAATTTGTAAATAGACTGTGGGAACAGACTTGCTTTAGCAGATCTATTTATTGATATGTCACCATCGAGATTACGCTAGTAATAATAACTCAGTGTATGTCACATGTAGGTGTGCAAAACATTTTTATCGCTATCGAGATTTTGTATTTGATGTCCGCCATTTTGATTTTATGAAAATATAGTCTACTAGCTGCGCCCGCGACTTATTCCGCGTGGAATAATGTATTTATATCTAATCAACAGCCTGAAAAATAAGTTTCAAGCTTCTAGCTCTAAATCTAAAAAAAAAAAAAAAAAATGACGATACTTCCATACAACTTTTCATCCCCACCTTTCAATCCCTTACACCGCTTTTTCGTATTAAAAAGTAGCCTATATCCTTTCTCAGGCTCTAGACTATCTGTGTACCAAATTTCATTTAAATTGGTTCAGTAGTTTTGGCGTGAAAGGGCGACAGACAGACACACAGACAGAGTTACTTTCGCATTTATAATATTAGTAAGGAAGTAAGGATAATAACCATCGCGACTTAGACAAGTCGGTAGACAGACAATCTAAATGATTAAAAGCCATCCACTTGTGATGCTTCGAGCTTATAAAGAAAACTCGAAAAAAAATAGGTCAAACACAAGAAAACAGTAAGTATTCTTATCGTCCCTACATCGATCCAACCATTTACCAACATCGTCACTACAACTACACATTTCAGTAAAAATATTCAAGGATAAGAAACACCCAGTTTGTTACGACAGGGGTGTAATTAATTACAACTCCCACGAAACGGGGGGTGAGTTAGACTAGCACTGAAACAAGGGTCCGTGGATATTGTAGTCCTTGTGTTATTTCTCTGTAATTTCCAAAGGAATTTTGATTTGATTCCGCGAAATTTTTAGTTTAAGTTTCAGAACTATTGTTCGGACTTCGAAGATCTAATTATTTTGGAAATTTTTAGCTGAAATTGTTACGTTTAATTCAATTTTCAATTCTTTATTAATTTTTATTTCAAAAAGATTGTTTAATTTTAGGAAACAGTTTAAATATTGGCACAACATAGTTAAGTAGAAGAAGGCAGAAAGAACCTTGATTCTTATTATACGTGTTTCATGAAAGCAAATTCTACATCTAAATTGTTACATTTAAGTAAAATGAAAAAGGGAATACTAAGTGTCATGAGGGATTTGAATAATCTTTATTAATTAATCCTTACTTTTTCATTTGCATTTTTGAAATGTTATAAATGAAAATCTGTGCACAAACGAATATAAAATATAATTTCTGAGGGGTTGAAAAGAACAAAACCATCTTTCTACCCCATTGAGCAGGGGGGAAAGCTTTGTGTTGCACTCCCCAAGTTTTACTGCTTTTATGAGAGTCGTTCTAAAGATTTTATGTTTAAATGGCACGGAAGAAGGAAGGTTTTCTCTTATCGCTCAAGTATGTAGAAAATATAGTTTTTTTTTAAATATTTGAAGTTATATTTTTGAAGTATTCCATCGAGTAATCGAAACTTTTTGTATTTGTATCAGTTTTACTTCGTGCGGAAGAAATTTTATAATATAATTTATGCTGTACTTGATCACAGAGAAATCATTCTAAAAGCATCACTCATAAAGTTAACTTTAGTTTGATTTATTCAACACTAGTATATCATTTTGAATATGATCTGGTTATTGATAATAATTGTTTTCGGCTTTTTCCCCGATGGGATTGGTAGAGGTGAACAATAGGTAGAAGAAACTGTACTAGAGAATACCGCTTCTTCTAGAAGACCGCTCGAGTCGGAAATCGGATAAAAGACAAACTCGATTTACCTACTTGGTTATATCATACCAAGTAAATTGGGTTTGTCCATCCATACTCAAATGGGTAGATACTAATCATGTAGGAAACACATCTAAAAAAGAGTATCATTCAAGTTTCTGTTGCATTACTGACATTTATGTTAGAAATAAAACTATTGTTAACTAGCAGCGCCCCGCGGTTTCACCCGCGTAAGTCCCGATCCCGTGGGAATATCGCGATAAAAAGTAACCTATGTGTTAATCCAGGTCTCCAGCTGTAGATAGCTATCTACATACCAATCGGTTCAGTAGTTTTGGCGTGAAAGAGTAACAAACATCCATACATACGTACATCCATACATCCTCACAAACTTTCACGTTTATAATATTAGTAATATACTGTAAATGTTGATAGAATGTCCGAGTGTGTCCGGAAATATTCGTATAAAATAATAAATAAACTTTTTGAAGTGTAAACTTCTTTAGCCACGTCGGGCACTTTTGGAATTGGGAAAAAGCACTGAACTCGCGTGACCGTCACGCTCAGATGACATATATTGTCATTATGACATATAGATGTGTGTGTATACCAAGTGTATACCTATGTGTTTTCACTTTTGACGTGCAGTCCTACGACTGACAGTTTTTTTTAAATTATTCAAATTCAAAATCATTTATTCAATTAAGACACTAAGTGACATTTATGAACGTTAAATTGAAGCTACTGTTTAAAATCATAGATCGACGCAAACAAACACCACAGCATGTACTGGATTGTCGAGGTAAATTAGGTGAAAACACCAAAATCTACTGCCTGCTTGTGTCGATCTATAACTTCCAGTTTCCAAAATGCGTAGAGCCTTATGAGAAGAATACTGGCAAAGAAACTCATGGCCACTCTTTTTAATAGTCAGATCTTCAGGTACAATGGTATTAGTGTTACATGAAAGGTAAACAGGATTCAAGCTGTTGCCACCTGAAAATTAACATTTGATAACTCATTATTTGAAAATATGTACCTATATTTTTATGCTGACTCTTCTAATTATCGCCTATATGGCATAACGATCTTCGAATATTTGACATTTTTCTGTATCACATTGTAACTTTTTTATATTTTATATTGGGTATTGGAATAGGCATTTGTCTTCCAACTCACCTGATGGAAAGTGACGATCTAGACAAAGATGATACACGCCTCTCCAAGAGAAACCTATTCACTCTATTCTTAAACCTTTAAGGATTATAATCGGTTAATTAAAACCTCAACAAGATATCCGATTCAGCATTTTTTAATATCCACTTTAGGTAACGATGTGACAGTCGCTTTAATCGCTATGCTCCCTCAAATTCTCCCCTCAACACCTAAGATCTAACATTGACCTGATCAGCATATTTTAAAGAGTTTATTGATCGTTAGCTCATCGTATACTCAACTTAGTAGAAGTGTTCTACTTACAAGTTACAAGTAGGCCCGAGAATTGTTGACAAAAGTGGGGCGAATTTAGGCAGTTTGAAATAATAGTACGTATTGGTGTTTATTAATAAATCTAGTACAGTTGATAAATAGTTGAGGTAGTCTGAAAAAATGTGGTTTAAATTTTTATAGTTTACTCCTTAAGAATTGATTTTCATATCCTGTTTCATACTAGGTATGAAAATAATTCTTTCAAAAAAAAACCGACTTCAACAAAAAAAAGCTATTCCATAAAAGACTTATATATGGTTTTCTCATGGATGCCATTGTCAGAACTGGACCAAATTGAAATGGGACAACACGAGAAGCACCAGCTTTCGAATAAAAAATCATCAAAATCGGTTCACCCAGTCGAAAGATCTGAGGTAATAAAAGTAAAAAAAAACATACAGTCGAATTGAGAACCTCCTCCATTTTTGAAGTCGGTTAAAAATATAAAGAGTAAAATTGAGTGATCGGAGGGGAGCGTAACGCTTTAACGCTTTGTGGTGCCTTTTGTGCTTTATTGGAGTTTACTTAAATACTTAATACATACATATTTTTAACCGTAACCATTTTTATCTTTTACATATTACAAAAAAATGATGGGTTATTTTTATTTATCAAACTATTTTAAAGAATACAGTATTATTCCTTATCCAACTTAATACATTAGATACGTTGTGCATTTTATGTAGATCTCACTACATATTATAAAACAAAGTCACCACATGTGTATATATATGTATATATATATATATAGAATATTTACTGTACAGCCTCTACAAATGATGAGAGAGATAGAGAGAACCTCCAGTAAATTGTAATCTCCAGTCGTGTTCGGAGCTGATATACACATTCTTTTCTATTTTTGTTATTAATATATTTTGAAATTTACTCGATAAATTGCCTGACGTTTTGACCAGGTTGCGCTGGCCGTGGTCACAGGCTGGACAGTCAGTCAGCATAATTATATATCATGGAACTTTAAAAAACCACAGTATAAATTATTTTCATCCCCAAAATAGCACAGTTATTCGCTACCATAGGACCCTACCAAGATAATCACAGTTTTTAAGGGTTCTATTCCTCAAAAAGAAAAAAAGTCAACCTTATACCTTTGTTGTTTGTCTGTCAAGATCTTTTTTCTTATGAAGGAGCGGAGAAATATTTATGTCTGTGTATTTATGTTGCCGGCCTTTAAGGGAGTAGAGGAAAGGGCGGAAGTGGGGGTGTGCAGGAAGGGGGAGAAGAGGGGCAGAGGAGGAGATGGAGGGGTTAGGGCTTCCGGTAATCTCACTCATTCAGCGAAAAACAATGAAAGCATTGCTTAACTGCCGGTTTTCTGTGAGGCTGTGGTATCACTCCGGCCGAACCAGCCCATACGTGCCGAAGCATGGCTCTACCACACGTATATTTGAAAATAAATGTCATTGATATTTCATAATTATGTTATTTAGAAATGTGCACCTTCACAAGGAAAAGTGTTTTCAAAATCCAACTATTTGTCGGCTGTACAACGCTTCTAAAATTTGACCACATATTTCTGTAGCACCTGTATATGTATAAATAATCCCCATTTCAGTCATAGCGCGCATAATTTATTACTGTCGAACATAAATGTTGTCAGTAATAAATTATAATTAGATTATTAGTAAATCATTGATTTTTACCTCCAACATGTTTTCAATATACCATGAGCGAGTGTTCTGACCTACATAGTAATGTCTATATTTAAAGCCTTTTTGTTGTACTTATTCATACTAATATAATAAAACTGAAGAGTTATTTCGTTCCATTGTTTGTTTGTTTATTAAAAGCTTTTATTTAACTTCACGTGTATGTATCTCCTGGAATTTTGCAATCAATATTTCACTCACTTCCACTGAAGCTATCGTGCTGAAATTTGGCATACACGTTTGTGACACACATGACAATTCACAATAAAAACTTTTTGACGTGATAAAATCTTAAAAATCGATGAACGCCGGCTGCACGAACGAAAAATTGTCACGTTCCGCCTGAGCCGAGCGTGCAAGCGAGAGCTCGGAACAAGCGATAGAGAGGCACGATCGGCCTAAGCGTTCGTTTATTGACATTGATTTGATTTCAGTTTATTTCTATAACTAATTGTTCGTGTTTATATTTAAACAAATTATTTAAATTAAATTTGCAAAAACTGTAAATAATATTTGAAAATTAAGAATTAATGTTTTTAACCAGAGTTTTAAAAGTATTGTGTTTTCTTATGACGTTATCACGTAAAATTATCGTCCGTAAACCGACTTTACAGACAACTAATATTTTTTTTTAAATATTTTTTTAATTATTGTATTGGATAGAGAATTCATTGAAGAAGGTTATGGAACATCACGCTACTTGCTTTAGGAGCGGAGCAATGATATTAAACGCTGGTGAAGCTACGGGGAAAGTCTAGTTTGAAATAATGTTATCTTCGTGTGGGCGTGGACAATTTGAATTCTTGTAGCACTTAATCAGCTGGTGATATGGAAGGGCTCTGAATGATATTGTGTTCGATTACTGTATTTTTAACCCCTGACGCAAAGGTATTATAAGTTTAATGTGCCGAGCACATAGTACATAATTGCACGTAATTGTAATAATAAGTCAAATTTATAGATTAACTTTACAGATTAAGTAAAACAATTATACACACGCATCACATTATTATATAGCCTAGTATGTTTCTAAAATCAATCAGACTAAATATCATCTCGAGTCTCATTACACTTGGTGACCCCGACGTGATCGCAAATTGGTGACCCCGACGTGATGGCAAACTGCCCGACGTGATGGCGAACTGCCCGACGAATGGCAAATTGGCAAATTTAACGGTTGTACCTGAGTGTCAATGTGTGTGTCTGACTGATTATGATTTAGGTTTTTTTCTTTGAAAGGCGCAAGTCACCTTCGAGAGTGTTCTTAGCTGTAATTGAACGAAATCTGTTCAGTATTTCGAAGATCATCAGCTCTTTCCTATTTGTTGAAGGAATTTCTGGGTTTTATGAAAAACTAGCAACCCGCCCCGGCTTCGCACGGGTAGCAGAGACATATTCAACAATCATCATCATATTTCAACCAATTTACACAAAACCTTAACAAATTATATACCTAAACCTTCCCCATGAATCGCTCTATCTATTGGTGAAAACCGAATGAAAATCTGTTAAGTAGTATTTGAGTTTATCGCGAACAGACAGACAGACGTGGGGGGACTTTGTTTTATAATATGTAGTGATACTGTGACCTTAGTTAGTACATAAAGAGTTTCTGTTTAATACTTACTTTTGTATAAAGTACTAGCTGCGCCCCGCGGTTTCCCCCGCATAAGATCCGATCCCGTTTGAATATCGAGATAAAAAGTAGCCTATGCGTTAATCCAGGTTTCCAGCTATCTACATACTAAGTTTTATCGCAATCGGTTCAGTGGTTTTTGCGTGAAAGAGTAACAAACATCCATCCATCCAAACTTTCACATTTATAATATTAGTGGGATTATTTTTATTGTTTAACTTATTGTAGTACCAGTGTGTACCCTTTGATTACAAACATTTTGTGTATAAATACGCTACACTGATCCAGGTCCCTGTTAAATCAGTCTCGTTCTCACATCTGTAAACACAACATCTCAAGAGGTCAATAAATAAACGTGTGACAAATAGTATTTCTCTTTAATAACTCAAGAGGTATAATAACCCATAGTAATAACTTACATTTATTAGTTTTTTCGCATAGTATTCATATGTATTCATTCATCAAGGAAAACGTAAAAAACAATAAAGAATAAAAATTATTTAATTTTTTTTTAATATATCATGGTGGAAGTTTTTTTGTTATTTGAATTTGATAATTGTAATCTTTACTCTATACAGCATGTAAGTTTGAGCTACGCAAAAAACTTACAATAACCTGTTTCTGTTTATACTTATCACAATACAAAAGTTAATTCATCATAAAAATGCGAGATTAAGGATTTATAGTCATTAGTTCCATTTGGCGCTACGCAATCTGTGCGGTACGGTGAATGACTTTAAACGTACGGCGCCGTCAGAGATTCTTAGGTTCCAATGTTGAATATTACAATGCCAAATTTCTTCCCTCTGACGAGTTGCAGGTAACATTGAAATACAGAAATACAGAAACAGGTTTGTGCATAACCATTATTTGGTTTATTGTTCTGCCAATACGTCGGCCGAACTCGTAAAGTGACAATGTTAACGTTCCACCGTAAACCTGCCTAGACGTGTTTATATGAGGCTCCTTGAGATTCTATATATATATATTTATTGGTACTTAAAAACGTCATAAATTCTTAATATTTTGTTTTTTTTATTTGGGCACAGATTAACGTATATAACAGATGATATGAACAAACGCGCAATCTAGTGTGTGTCCACTCATATTAGACAAGAGCGCTTATTGCAGCATTTGACTTCTGTCGGTAGATCTCGAGACGAAGCTTGTAATGTCATTACCTATCTTGCTAAATATTAGAGCACTTAACAGCATCATAGATATTACGTTCCCTACTTACTGAGCCGATAAGTGGTAGCCGTCTGCTTTATATTTTTTTCGTGTATTACGGAGCTTCAAGGTTGCAATCTGGTCAAAGTGCAAGAAGTCTTTGGATGAAAGCCTTGCAAGATCGCGTCAAGTTGTGTTCACAAATGTAAAATCATGATTACAACAAAAATGGTTATTTTTGTTGTAATTTGATAATTACAAATCTGGTTGAAATAGCTCACAGGACCCGATCGCGTCACCGCCGGAGACACTTTCTCTTTTTTGTGAATTATATCAAACTAGCTTATGTCCACGGCTTCGCTCGTGTAAGAGTTATTTTTGTTTATCCTTCGGTAACAGTACATGTTTTACCTTATGTCTTCTGTGCCCCTGACAACGATTATGCAAAATTTCATGAAGATCGGTTCAGTACTAAAGGCGTGAAACAAACAAATAGTGTTACTTTCGCGTTCATATGTAGATATGGATAACCACTCCGTGTAATGCTGTTTTAACCAACAACCACGCATTTAAAACCTTTTTAGACATCATCATCATCATCAAGGCCTCTGACATCATAGTAGATGTTTTTAAATAGCATCTGTAGTTAAGAGGCAACGCCATGCGTGGCTGAAAAGCCCGATGCGCGGACGTCACGTTCGTCCGCACTTTTGGCAAATGTGTTGAGGGGCAGCCGCCGAAGCAGGAGACCCATTCCTTTGCCTATGCCTTTTATAGACAGTACCAAGATAATACAACCTGACCAATGAACCATTCTATGCCTTTACATAGTGTCATCAACTCTTCAGATATTACCTACTAGTTTTTCTTGCAGCTTCCCTCGTTTTACTTTTATTGTGGGAGAGCCATGCTTCGGCACGTATGGGCCGGCCGGATACCACGGCCTCACAGAAAACCGGCAGTGAAGCAATCCTTCTATTACTTTTCGCCGAGTGAGTGAGGTTGCCCTTCTTTCCCTCCCCCTCTTCCACCCTTCACCTGGTCCCACCTTAAATGCCGGCAACGCACTTGTGACTCTTGAGTTGCAGGTGCCCACAGGCGGCGGTAGTCATTTACTATCAGGTGACCCGTATACTCGTTCAACGTTCAATGAATCAATTCAGGTACCCCTCGAAAACGGTACTTTTTTCTGGATGAAAGGTATTTTTCTGTACCTCTGACGACGGCGACGTGACAACGTGTTTACAAAAGTTTATCATGATGGTTTCAGTAGTTAAGGCGTCAAAGCATCCATACTCCATACAAATAAATAAAATTGAAGTGTGTTTGTACTATCAAAATAGTAGGTTTTGAGCTGTATGAGTTTAAAGCAAAAACCTAGTCAGGCAGTTCAGAGGTATGTAATACCTTTTCGTGATCGCGTTAATTCCCGTATAAATACATAAAAACCTAGTGTTTTTTTAACCTGTTATTTGCACGATACCTATGAGTAAAAATTAGTTTTTTAAATTTTTGTCTGCCTGTCTGTTTGTTTCGGCTAATCTCCGGAACGGGTGGACCGATTTCCACGGGGCTTTCACAGGCAGATAGCTGAAAATATACAACTGCTAGTTCTAACTAATATTAAATGCGAATGTGAGTATTTTTCTTTCTGATCATTATGAAAGATTGCATGCACCTCAGCGTACAGAAAAGAACGAGATACATTTCGAATAGAAAAAAAAACAAATTTCACTGTTGGCCTAGTGGTTAGTGACCCTGACTGCTATACCATAGGTCGTGGGTTCGATTCCCACCCGAGTCTCTTTGTGTCCGTTGTTTGTATGTTTGTAAAGTCCCCCGCGACACAGGAGTCATTCATAATGCGGGAGTTGTCTTTTATAAAAAAAAAAGAAAAAAAAGTCGCATTTCGTCGATGAAGTGACAATACCTCTTAACTGTGGATATGCTTATTTTACAGGAGAAGGAAAAAACGTATAGTATACCGCTTAGGTTATGATCACAGAACTTTTAAATAACTTTTAATGTAATGTTCACACCGTTAAATTAATTAAATTAAATATCCCACATAAATAAAAACAGTGCATGGGAAATTTAATTTTAAGTCTAATGCATTAAAAAGTCGATTTCATAAAAAATGTTAGTTAGGAGGTATTGGTGTCAATTCTGTTGTATTACTCTTTTGACTATAATTGACTAAATTTTCTTCATACAACATGTAAACCTTGTACACTTTGAAACAAGGTCTTATTTTAAATTTAAACAAGTAGGTAACATATGTCGCTATCGAAATAAGAAATTTATTTGTCGACTAAAGTCTGACACGCTTAAATAAACTTTAATACCACGTAGCGAGAGCCGCTATCCCTTGAATGCCATCTCTTTTGCTCTGTGTTTTTAGTATGCGTCTTCGTAAGTGTCGATTAAAATAACGTCATCTTAGTTCGTTTTGAACAAGTTTTTATACGGTAATTATACGGCATTTGAATAAATGGGGACTCTCGCTGCGTGGAAATAAAGTTGAGTATACGTTGACAGATTTTAGTGAAATTTAGTGGCGCTGAGAAATAGATGCCAGTAACAAATAGACCTTGTTACGAAGAAAATAGGGTTCATTTCATATGAAGAAATTAAGTCCGGTTTTGGTTTGGTGAGTGTTACAATAGAATCGGCACCATTGTCACTTCAACAACGATTTGTAATATTAGTTGGGATGATATGGAGATTCTATTTTGTACCATCTACCCACACTCTTGTAGTGCAACAGTTTGCCAAACACTCAATCATAGTGCGTTACATCATTTATGACCTGTTCACCAATTACTTTAACTCATTTTGTTTACTTGGGTATAAATTTAAAATATTACTTGGTAACATTTTTATATGACAGCTGTATAATTTGTTACTAGAAATTATTGCTAACTAGAATTTGTAACTTCCGACTTTCTCCCTAGATGACGTTAGTAGTAAAATAGTATCGCACTATGGTTTCGTTACCGGGGCTATTATAAATATTGAGATTTATTTAATAAATTGTCTTGCTCTAAGAGAAGTTGATTTTTATTGCAACCTACCGGGCTTTTTGGGTACCGTTACAATTAAGCTTGTGATTTTTTATTCTGTGAACTTTTTGTATAATTGTTTGATTGTAAAAATTGAATTTTTCACCAAGAAAAAATTACATTTATAATAATTATTCCAACTCGATGCTACTTGGTACTTTTGACATAATATAATGAGCAAAACTTAAGGCTACTCTATGTATAGTCAATCAACTACACAGAATTAAAATATTATAATAATATAATAATAACTTCACACGCCTCACACACGGCCGTCTGATCCCAAACTAGGCAGAGCCTGTACTATGGTAACCAGACTGCTGATAAACACACTTATATATTTCTAAATATATACATATTATAGATAAATTACACCCAGACACAGAACGAAGGATGATGTCATCACACAATTATTGGTTAACCACTAGACCAACAGGCCATTCATTTTATTTTTTGTTAACAAAACATTTTTTTTGGCGGTGCTTAGAACGAAAATAAATGCTTAAGTCATTACTTAATAAAAACATTTCATATATATATATATATATATATATTTTTTTTTCTTTTATTATAAATTGTTAATAATTTATATGTTATTATAAACATTATTAATATATTATAAAATGTCTAAATTTGAGCATTGGACGCAGTGGAATTTCTTGGTCAAATTTAAAACTTTAGAATATTAGACGATCATGCGGCATGACATGTGTTACGTGCTGTCATGCGTGCATGACCGTTTAATTGTAATATGTGACATGCAAACTACGTGCTGGCAGTTGATTGACAATTCCTTTTATTTTATACTAGCAGCGCCCCGCGGTTTCACCCGCGTAAGTCCCGATCCCGTGGGAATATTGGGATAAAAAGTAGCCTATGCGTTAATCCAGGTCTCCAGCCAAGTTTCATGGCAATCGGTTCAGTGGTTTTGCGTGAAAGAGTAACAAACATCCATCCATCCATCCATCCATCTATCCATCCAAACTTTCACATTTATAATATTAGTGGGATTTAAAAACTTATTTATTTATAAATCTGCCTTCGACAAAGACATTTCCATACCAGCGCAGAAGACCTATTCACTGTACTATCTATATCGACTGAATAAAATGCTTATACCAAGCGAATTATCATGCTATGTGATAGATTCTCAATAGGTCCTTCATGCAGCATGATGATTCAGCATGTCATGCCGCATAATCGTCTAGGGACCGTTTTAGAGAGAGAAAAAGAAACGTAATGTTATCATCAATATAAATAAATAAAAGTCTGTTTGTAATGTCGAAATAATCGTCTTTTTAAGCTCATATAGTTATTTGCATGATACCTATGCTTAAAAATTAGTTTTAAAATTTTTTGTATGTCTGTCTATTTGTTTGTTGCAATTAATATCCGGAACGGGTAGGCCGATTTCCACGGGACTTTCACTGACAGATAGCTGGTGTTATAAGGAGTCATTTAGATTACTTTTATTTTGGAAAAAGAATTAGGGTTCCGCGCAAAATATATAATCATATACACGCTAGCGGAGCCACGCGGGAACTGCTAGTTTAGCTATATTTTTAATCGCTAGTCATAAAACTGTTAAATTATAATAACAACTTCGCTGTTTTTAAAACGCTTAAATTGTGCAATAATGTTCTTTTTATTGCTATCTAACAAAATGGAGTTTATAAGAAAGGGATACAAAAATTAGTTTATAAGTTACTATCGACCCGCCCGGCTTCGCACGGGTGCAATGATGATACTAAATATACTACAGAATGTCTTTATATACAAACGTTCACAGCTTTTTTGTCATTAGACAATACAAACCTGTTTCCTTCAGAGGTTACTCTTGAAAGAGCGACATATACCCCTTTGGCCGGTACCGCCGCAACCGCTATGTCCCTGCATTTTAAATCTGTAATATCTTCGAAAATATTAATTGAAATTACATGCTGTAAAAGACCATTTTGATCTATATTAAATGCACAATGTATTTAAGGTACTTAATTGGATAAGGATTAATACTGTATTGCTTAAAATCGCTTCGTAAATAAGCCATTATTTCTCGTAAAAAGTAAAAGATAAAAAATGGTTATTGTGGATTATCCCTAAGAGATAGACATACACCATCGCGGACTTTTTTGAAGACCTTTTTAAGATGTACAATACTGTGGTACATTATTTTGATCTACCTTGTAGGGTTCAGCCAGCGTTTGCAATGTAAACGCAAAAAAAATGTGTTTATTTACGATATCACATTAGAAACCTCTAAAGTTATCAGTGTTTCTCTACTATATTATACATGTATCATACATATAAACCTTTCTCTTGAATCAATCTATCTATTAAAGAAAACCGCATCAAATTTCGTTGCGTAGTTTTAAAAATCTAAGCATACATAGGGACAGACGGACAGCAGGAAGCGACTTTGTTTTATACTATGTAGTGATGAGACTTGGTCTTCTAGTCATACGTAAACTACTCACATACATCGCTTACTAACAGGATTATAGCTTGTTTACAACCTTCGTGGTGTAACAAAACATTCAATTAGACAGTACCTCTGTGCACTCTTAGTTCTAGCCCAAAAGAAATGATTAATGATCCCTTCTTCAAATGATTTCGGCACATTTCTGGAGACCGTAATAAATTATCTCTGGGATATTAATTTATACGTAGCAACAGTTGCGTTTCGGAATAAAATGGAGGAAAAAACGTGTTAGAGTCATAGGAGATTAAAGAAATATCCATTGTGTTTTTCAAGGCGTAGTAATCTTAAAATAAATCTTTAAACAAGCAATTCTTGTTTATATGTATTTATTTATGTATATGTATTTATATTTCGGGTATCTCAGAAACGGCTCTAACGGTTTTGATGAAATTTTTTTCAATTTTGATGAAAATTGTATACAGATACAGTTTTGCATTTTAAGTTCAATTGCATAGTTATATTTAATGTACAAACGCAATTTTACAAAAAAAAATATTAAAAGAAATGACGATTTTACACAAAGCTACCAGGTACTAATAATTATGTTCTTAATCATCAACACATTAATACAAATAAATACAATTGAATTGTCTGTTTGTAATGTCAGTTTTTTAAATTTTTTGTCTGTCTGTGTGTCTGTCCGTCTGTCTGTCTGTTTGTTCCGGCTAATCTCAAAAAATATATAAATATGTACACGCGAGCGAAGCCGCGCGGGATCTGCTAGTATAGTATATATATGAGTGAACCAATGCTTCTTGGACTTTTATATAAATATATGTATTATCGTTGGCAAAATGTGGGTGTTTAATAAGCTACTCTGTCTACCCCTTCAGGAATCCAGGCGTGTGTGTATGTATGTATGTTTATTTATTTATTAATTTTATTTTAATTTCCAACACACATTGTCATTACAGGTTAAAATACCCAATTTAACAATGTCGGCATAACGAAGTAAAAACACTACCATTTTAATCGAATGAATAAAAGAGATAAAAATACAAAGAAACAATTAATTTTTTTTTATGAGATAAGTGGGAGTAGGGGAAGGGGAGAAGAGGGAGAGAGGAGGGGAGAAGGGGAGAGAGACGGGTTAGGGCCTCCGGTAACCTCACTCACTCACTGCTTTACTGCCGGTTTTCTGTAAGGCCGTGGTATCACTCCGGTCGAGCCGGTCCATACGTGCCAAAGCATCTCCCACGAACGCAATGAACAAAACGAGTTAAATAAACTAATGTTATCCTCTCGAAATCGAAGTTCCCCCCACCGCGGGAACCACCAGGTCTCCCGCAACGTGCGCTGCGACTGTTTTGCTCCACTGCTTTTTCATCCTACAATCACTATGTACTTGATACCTAAAGATTATATGCTTGCTAAACAATATACCTATTTCTGCTATAACTTTTGACACTAAAACCAAGACGTAGGACTAATTCTTTGGTATCGATTGCCTCTTAAAAAAGTACTTAATTTACATATCATTACGTACCATTTCAGGATGATTTATACATAATAATTATACCAGATGATTCATAACCAACAGTACATAGTCATAGATAATGTTATTACGACAATAAACAGATGTTTACGTGGGAACGTGTGCGGTGTAGTGTAACTGTACCCTAATGACGGTAGGACGCACAAATACTTGACTTTGTGCGCAAATATTGAGTCATTGGATCATGTGATTAGCGGACTATTTTGATAATGATGTTGTTTAAATTGAAACATATGAAATAATAAACGAATGGCTGCGTTTGCAAATAGACCAACTAAACAAAAGCTATTACCTTAATTTCTTTTCTATTTTTCTTAATGGAAAAGAATCGAAATTCAAATTTGGACTCTTGGACATGTGAGTGAACAGCCTTCACTCACATCTCCAAAAGTCCAAATTTGAATTTCGAATCCAACACAACTATTTTTGAAGTGAAAACTTCTTTAACAGCATTGTGTTTAACTTTTTGGGATGGGTAAAAAATGTTAAACTCGCGCCAGGACACCCTGATCGAAAATTCGTAAGACGGAGCCGAGTTTCTTACATTTAAAAAAATATAATTGAAACATTTATGAGCGCCCAGGAGCGCAGAACTTCCAGTGTACCCTATGTATACATTTAGATATGTTATTACCTACTTTTTATTTTTAACCTAATTATATATATACAGATATGTGTGTGTGTGTGTGTGTATGTATATGCCAATACATTGTGAAGTTATGTTTTCACTTCTGACGTGCAGTCCTGTGACTGACTTTTTTTTTAAGAAAAAGATTTCAAATTAAAATTGGGCTCATGGACACGTGAGCGAAGACTGGCCATAACTTAGTTTTTTTTTATTAAAAAGTTCGAAATTCAAATTTGGACCATAAGTCACTGGACTTCCTGCCTGATAGACTATCATTGGTCTCGTTCGTATCGTTGAATAATTATTACACACGTAATTAAGAGGCCGTTTATAAAATTTTACAACTTTCGCTGATATATGTGATATATTGATTTTATAGTTAAAATACTGTATTTTTTTAAGTTTAGTAGTAGTAGTAGTAGTAGTAGTTTAAGTATACACAACATAAATGATCATTTCAATTTAGATTAATGTGTGAGCCCCTTTTTTACTTTTATTATTTAACTAGCAGCGCCCCACGGTTTCACCCACGTAGGTCCCGATCCCGTGGAAATACCGGGATAAAAAGTAGGCTATGTGTTAATCCAAGTCTCTAGCTATTTATATACCAAATTTCATAGGAATCGGTTCAGTAGTTTTTGCGTGAAAGAGGAATAAACATAATAATAATAAAGATAACTATTGTTGCCAATAAACCTGACATAGTGGTGACAGATCGATCAGAGCGCCGCGCAATGATTGTCGATATCGCTGTTCCTCATGACAAGAACCTCGTGAAAGTTGAAAAAGAAAAATAAATCAAATATTTGGATTTGTCTCACGAGATTGTCGATTCGGCGATCATTGTTCCGATCGTCATATCTGCTCAGGGATTGATAGCCAAAAGCCTAGATCAACACCTTAAGAGGCTCGCGTTAGACGGCTGGATCAAGGGACTGATGCAGAAGGCAGTTCTCCTCGCCACGGCCCGTATAGTGAGGAGGGTCCTGTCTTTCTAGCCCTAACCACCGGTGTCTTGGTCCCTATATCCGATGTCGGTGGTATACTATTTTTTATATTTTTAAATATATATTTTGTTTTATAGTTAGTAGGTATATTATACAAGTTAAATAAAGATAAAGTATCTTACATATAGTGTAAGAATATATAATATATACATACAAGAGAGCAATAGACAAATAAATACATAAGCAAATATAGGTATAGGTATTCAGATATAACTCGAATAAAACATAGGAATATAGGATACTTTGCTACATTGAGTCAAATAAGAAGGCAAGTAGGCAATTATGATAAGTTGACATCACCCAGGTAATGTTCTTTTACCAGTTTCTTAAAAGCAGGTAGTGACTGTGCACGTCTTATTGTCAAAGGCACGATAATCCGGCTTGGACAGAGAAGGAATTGTCGACGAATTTCGTAGAATGTCCAGGCAGTTTTAATATCAGGTTCTCCGACGATCTCAAAGATCTTGAATGAGTATCGTGTAAGAATCTGAACCGTTTTCTAAGGTAAATAGGAGTTAGGGGATTAAATAGAATGCTAAATAAAAGCGAAAGAATATGTGCATTCCGGCGAATAGGTAACCACTTGAGCTTTTTTCGATAATCAGAAACATGATCATATTTACGTAGTCCAAATATGAATCTTGTACAGAGATTTTGGAGTCTCTCAAGCTTATTCAATAGGTCTTCAGTAAGGTCTAAATAACTGGCATCAGCATAATCAAGGGATAGGGAAAAGAAGGGATTGTGCAAGCGCAATCTTAGTGGTGGTAGAAAGAAATTATTCGCCTTTATAATATTAGTGTGATTTAGATTTGTGGCTACCATTCACAGTTCTCAGAACCCACAGGATCAAAGAACAAAGAAAGGGCGACACAATATCATCGCCGAATGCCTTTGTTTCAAACTAACGGTTGGTAATAAACCGCGCGAGATGAACTGCTTTCTGATAGGCCGTGGAAAGCGCGGGAGTCAATGCAGCGACAACAGCGACACCAAGCGGACGCTTTGCGAATACTACAACGCTATCTGATTTGTCTAAACAACCGAAATGCTTTCTGATTGGGCGAAGGATCAGAGCGCATTTTAGTTGCCGCGAAAACTTGCAGAAACTTCACGCACTTCACTATCTTGTTATTGGTCGTCTGCGTACTGGTTATATAATTTTAAGCGTCTAAGCGTAAACATCTAATTGGTTATGACAGTCCATAGAACATTTTGTGAGTTTATATAAGGGCAGTGAAGCTGTAATAAAGATCTCTTTTACATTCATTCGTTCGACATTCTACAATACATTCAAAATTTGGAGTCAGAGTTTTATTTAACCACATACTACAGCGTTAAAGATTAATCGACCTTAAACCTCGAGCAACTATTTCGTGAATTCTTGCTGTAAGAGGTTTAGAATATCACATATTTACCAACTATTTTGAAGTATAGGCTCCGAATAACATTTGATATGTTAGATAACGTATCAGTAGTTGTTTACGCCTTTATAAGAACTCCAACTTATATTTATAATAGGTCAAGTATCCAGTAGTACTAAAGCAAGAGGTTTTACGTAACAAGCAAACACATGGATAAGTGGAGGCCATATTTTGTTACAGAGTTTTTCTTGGAAGAAAGAAAGATCCTGTGTTTACAGAACTTAAGAATAAGTGTCATGTACTTGTGATATTCATTTCACTGGTGGAAGATTTTTTTTTAGGGTATAGCGGGCAAATGAGCAGACGGGTCACCTGATAGTACATGGCAACCGCCGCCCATGGGCACCTGCAACTCAAGAGTCAAAAGTGCGTTGCCGGCCTTTAAGGTGGGAGTAGAGGAAGAGTGTAAGAGGGGGGAGGGGGAGGGTTAGGGCCTCCGGTAGCCTCACTCAGTCAGCGAAAAGCAATGTAATCATTACTTCACTGCCGGTTTTCTGTGAGGCCGTGGTATCACTCCGGTCGAGCCGGCCCATGCGTGCCGAAGCATGGCTCTCAAAAAATGCACTTTTGTTACAACACTACTAATGTTGTGTTGCAATTCTAAACTCTGTGGGAACGAGAATAGAGTTGGAAACTAGCGAGTGAAATCTCTATTGATATCAATTGTTACATGTACCCGGAACTGCCAAGCCTCCGACTGTATAAAAATTTAACATTGTTAAAAATTTACCTAATTAAAAATTGCAAATTATTAATCAGTGTAATGAAACTACTGTGGTGGCGTGTTCTGTATCTCTTTAATACTTTCTTAATACTTGTCTTGTTAGTAAATTGTGTTAGTGTTTATACCTTAATATCAAACGTGTGTGAGCTAACATTTATACACACATGGAACAATCATTTCGCTTGCTCAGTAGGAAATACATATTATAATAATTAATGATATTGGGGTCGCTGCTATTCAGGTGACCTAGTATGCTATTGAGACTAATAGTAATGCTTCCAATCAGTATTTTAACCTGATTTGTAAATTTTTGTAGACACACAGTAATGCTTATTAAGCACTAGGTAAAATGTACCTAACGCGGGAGAGCCATGCTTCGGCACGTTTGGGCCGGCTCGACTCCGTTCGACACCACGGCCTCACAGAAAACCGGCAGTGAAGCAATGCTTGCATTGCTTTTCGCCGCGTAAGTGAAGTTACTGGAGGCGATAACCCTTTCCTCTCCCCTAATCCCGTCCTTCCCCTCTCCCCTCTTCCCACTCTTCCCCGCCTCTCCCCTCTTCCCACTCTTCCCCGCCTCTCCCCTCTTCCCCCACTCCCACCTTAAAGGGCGGCAACGCACTTATGACTTTTGAGTTACAGGTGCACATAGGCGGCGGTAGTCATTTACCATCATGTAACCCGTCGGCTCGTTTGCCCCCTATACCAAAAAAAACCTAAGTGAGGCAAATCAGTTGCCCCATCACAACCGTGCCACGCGCTCGTACTCTGCCTCAACTCTCTTGTCTCTAGGATCTGGATAACAAAATCTGTAATCTCCTAACAAATACCTTTCAGTCTCTTTTATTTAAAAAGTCATTACTTCCGCTAAATATTTTTTTAAATGAATATTGAAACAAACAGGAAAGAGATTTTATGTCAATAAATTAAAAATTCAAGAGACAGATAAAACAATTTCATGTATCTTTGTCCAAGCGCGATGCCTGCTGAATAAATATTGAGGCACTGATTCTCAAACTTTTATTACACTGACCCCAAGGGGGCCAAGGCTAGACAGAAAGACAACGGAACTGTGTTGCGTATTTATTATTTAAGACAGGTACTAGTGTCCGAGTTGTATTATTGAAGTAAATTTAATAGTATTAGTAATTTAATAAAACTAGCTAAACTCGTATATATCTTTGAGAGAAAAGGATAAAAGTGGTACATAGGCTACCTATATGCAAAAAGAAAAACCACGTAAATTTTTCGAACTGCTACTTCTATTATCCCACTATCCCACTAATATTATAAATCCCACTATCCCACTAATATTATAAATGTGAAAGTTTGGATAGATGGATGGATGGATGTATGGATGTTTGTTACTCTTTCACGCAAAAACTAATGAACCAATTGCGATGAAACTTGGTGTGTAAATAGCTGGAGACCTGGAGTAACGCATAGGCTACTTTTTATTCCGATATTCCCACGGGGTCGGGACTTACGCGGGTGAATCCGTGGGGCGCTGCTATTTTCTTCATAATTTACAAAAGGAATGACAGAAAATTGGTTTTGAAACACCAAACTTTAACACAAATATTGTTTACTTAAGGAAAAAAAAGCTGATTACAAAGATTGAGGGGATAAAACCTAACAGTGTAGATATCTAAGACACAAAAACAAAACTATTGCACAACTAACATTTTTATTGATTGTTTAATTCTTGTTGACAGATTGTTTAACAACAACAATACTGACTGTTGATTCCTGTTGTACTCTATGAAACGTATTTGAACGTGTATAACCGTGGGATAGCCTAGTCTTAAAGGTTTCTGCGCTGCTCGGAGGAAATTCATTACTCACTGTAACTCGGTAAGACCACTGACGTGAACTCAATATTTTTTCCTACGTGTAGAAAATCACAGGCCATCACAAGCACGAGGGTTTTCAATAGTGTGGGGAATCGATTCGTCTAAAACCCACGATGTGCTACACTGCGCCCATAAATAGAAGAAAGCATGAGACCGGTACGTGAACCCATTCCGCACAATAGCGTTGACATTCGTTGGAGGGGTTAATAAGACTACTGGCAATTTGTGACCTACGCCAATAGCATGCTTTAACCAGTCAGTTTAAATCAGGTTATTATTAATTTTTTTGTATAAACTATGAGCCAGATTATAAGTAGAATGAAGAAGTTTAATATTATATACGGCACATAGTAAAGTAGTTTTAAAGTAATTAATATAATTAAATTCATTACATGCAATCAAGAGTACACTCAATCAAAAGTTTTAGTTCATCACAGAAATTTCCCCCGCCGCGTCTGTCTGTCTGTCTTTTTGCGATAAACTGAAAAACTACTGAACGGATTTTCATGTGGTTTTCACCAATAGACAGAATGATTCATGAGGAAGGTTTAAGGGGCGGATTGCTAGTTAATACCTAAACTATTAATATCTGATATACATATAAATGTCGCGATGTCTCTTGTCCTAATAGACAACATGGAACAGATACAGAAATGGTTTGTTTGTAACACTTTTACACCTAAACTACTTAACCGATCATCATAAAATGTTGCATACACGTTGTCAAGACGTAAGATATCTTTCATTGAGAAAAAAATACTACCAGCGTACCTTGATTAACAAAATCTTCATAAACTTAGCTACAGGCAGAAGCTAGTATAATAAATTAATAATATATACGTCCCAATTAGGTAGTTACACATATGTTTCTTTTTATAGTATCATTGATAAAAAATTATCATCGCCCCGAATATTTAAAAAGTGACCTCGTTAAGGCGTACATACACTTCGCTATAGCTATATTTATCCGACTTCCTTCCGACCGATTCAGTATCAATCGCAGCGAGCGAAATTTAATATGGCGTCTTGCCAAATTCCCGCGCATTAAATACAAGCTTGTTAATTAATTTTCAAGAGCAAATGTTTTGCGTTTTATGTATTTTTTGATATGCAAGATCTGTAATACTGCTCGTTTGATTTATGAGGTTTTAAACAGGATTTTTATGCGTGTTTGTAATAAACTGTCACTGTTCGGATATTATTATGATTTACTGTTCAGAACATTTTGTAAATATTTATTGGAAACTATAAGTTTGTTGATAAATAACCTTAATAATGGTTCGTTGTGTTTCTGCCTCGTTCGTAATCTCCCTGAGCTCGATTCAAGTCCGTTTATTTAGGTGAAATATTTATTGGGCTTCAGACAAAATATTTATTAGGAAATTTGCAGAAACATTTTTCTGCTTTGCTTCTGTGACATCGAAAAAAAATTGGCCAATGTTGGGTTAGGCATTAAAAAACGTATTCAGATAAATGTAATCTTATTTTGCTATTCAAAGACATGCTTAAGTTACTCCTGATTGTTTGCCACTGCATTGGTTACTTGATTTGCATAATTCGTTGATGCTTTCGACTACTTTTTTGTTACAATATATAAACGCACTACACACAATTCTCTACAGTTTCAACCGCGATGATGATCACTGTTCCTCATCTGAAGGTTGTTTGATACTTTTAATGGGATGTCTATTAAATAGCCTATTAAAAAGGCTATCAAATGCAACAAGATCTTTTCAAGTCCGACTGGTATTTCCAGAGATTAGCGCACTTAACCAAAAGAAAACTCTTCTGCTTTAGTTTTATAAGTATAGATAAAATGCCTTACATTATTTTGGAAAAGAGCTGATACTCTTACACTGTTGGACTGATATTAACCAAACGTAGCTAAGAACCACCGCAAGGAAACTGGCTTTCAAATGAAAAAAACCGCATCAAAATCAGTCCATCCGTTTGAGAGCTACGATGCCACAGACAGACACACACACACAGACATCGACGTCAAACTTATAACACCCCTCTTTTTGCGTCGTCGGGGGTTAAAAACATTTCTTTGCGCCAACACAAAAATTTACAATATATTTCTTCTTCTTTTAGTCATATTTATTTGTATTCCAAGCGGGGTAACTGTTTGGATTACTTAAAACTAATACCAAAAAAGTTTATATGCAATAGGTACAGTCAGTAAAAATACTGAATCAAAATATAAAAACATTTAACATGTACTTATCATGACGCAAAAATTTAAAAAAATAAGTAAGAATTTAGTTCAAATATAAAATATCAGAGGTAATCAACTGTGTATTAGTATAATCAATTTATAGTTTTCTTACTTATTTTTGTTGTTTTTTATACATATATTTTTTGCATCATTTTGCACCTTTTAACACAAACATTTTTTTAAACAACTGGAGTAGACGCTGCAGACGATAATAATATCGCGCCTATTACGTAGAACTTAAAAGGCAGCTGATGAAAAATGAATTTTAAATTAAAATACCTCTGCCTAGCCCTTCGAGGATATACAGGCGTGAGTGTATGAACAAAATTAAAAATGATATGTTTATCGGCAAGTTAAACCTGGCCGCCTGCCAAAGCCCTTATGGTATATCATAGACAGGTAGTTCAAAATAAACAGTACATTCGGTAATGTATTTTATTACTGCAGTATACATATAATGTATACGTAATAGAGCCGTACGTAATACATGAAGACGCGTGTTTATCTGTGGTATGAAGTAAAACAAAACAAAAGTACTGGCCACCATTTTAGAAAATTCATATTTGGAAGATTGTTTAAAAAAAACCTGCTTTTTAGTTTTATATCCTTACAAGGTTTGCTTCTGCGTAGACAGAGGTTTTCCTAGATGGGGGTCTGCACCTACCTAATAGATCGAATTCATATAAATACTAAAAGAAATGTTCGTTAAAAGTTATTCTTGAAAGACTGTACTACAATACGAGTGTTCGATAAAATAACACGATAGAAACACGTGGTATAACATGATTATGAAAATTTAAAACTAAGGGTCAATTAATGCTATATTTACACATGTAACTACGAAATGACACGGAACTTACACGTACCGTTGCGTGATCCACGAGAAGTTTCACTTCTTTGTTTGATATAGTAAAGTTAGTGGTGACCCCCTTTTACTTGTTTGACATAATAAATTAAGGGGGTCACAATTTTTTCTTTATATCAAACTAGCTGTTTTCCGCAGTTTCACCCGCGTTTATAGTCACTGTTCTGCTGCTAACTGTCGTAGCGTGATGTTACATAGCCTATAACCTTCCTCAATGAACACTCTTATCTAATACAAATATTTTTTCGCATCCGACTGTTAGTTTCAAAGATTAGACAAACAAACAAACGATGAAGCAAAATCTCTTTAGTTTTATTATATTAGTATGGAGAGGATGTGGTTTTTAACCGACTTCAAAAAAGGAGGAGATTCTCAATTCGACTGTATGTTTTTTTTTATGTTTGTTACCTCAGAACTTTCGACTGGGTGAACCGATTTTGATGGTTCTTTTTTTATTTGAAAGCTGGTGCTTCCCGTGTGGTCCCATTTCAATTTGGTCCAGTTCTGACAATGGAATCCATGAGAAAATCATGTAATATAAGTCTTTTATGGAATAGTTGTTTTTGATGAAGTCTGTTTTTTTTTAAAGAATTATAATGTTACATTTCGGGTAATTTGGTTTTTTTTTTAGAAAACATGTTGCCTACCTGTACTGAGTTTACGTCTTCTTTGCATAAAAGGCTCTAAAATTATATTAAAGCATACTCATGCATATATATCTAACAAAACATGCCTACATCAAATTAAATAAATATTTCCTTTTATACCCGATGTTAAAAGTTTGCGTGTAAATGTAGAAATAATATAGCAATTCGAAAAAATCTGTGAAAGAAAATATATAAGGTAATAGTAGACGTGTGACAGGTGATTGTGTTGAAAGGTCAGAAGTCGTGTGTGCCACCCAAGACAAATAATTATGTGATGATCACGATCATTTGTTCTGTGTCTAGGTGTAAGTTAGACGGCTGTGTGTGAGATGTGTGAAGTTATAGTTATAAAAAGTTACAAATACAACTTCATTGTACACCAATTCAAATTTACTTACAAAGAATACACAAAGTGTATTTGTACAAAACGTGAACTTTATCGCTAATGCTGATTTTTTATCAACGCCAGGTTGGCCTCGATTCCCGGATCAGTTAAATTGTGAGTTTTTCTGTTTTAAATTTTTTCGAATATTCCAACGTGCTCGATAGAGGGCAACACAGGGCACATCCCCAGTTATGTAGGATAAAATATATTGTTGTAATTTACGTAACATGTTTTTCTTAATTTGATCAATTAAATGTGACCAAAGTTGAAGAGCAATGCTTCGGCATATCCGGCTCGACCGGAGTGATACCACGGCCTCACAGAAAACCGGCAGTTGCATTGGTTTTCGCCGAGTGAGTGAGGTTACCGGAGGCCCTAACCCTCCCCCTGTTCCACCTTTCCCCTACTCCCACCTTAAAGGCCGGCAACGCACTTGTGACTATTGAGTTGCAGGTGCCCATGGGCGGCGTTCACCATTAGATGACCCGTCTGCTCGTTTGCCAGTTATGCCATAAAAAAAAAATCTACGTTTAAAACAGTGAATTCTGGTGTATAGACTTATTTAAACCAACAACTTATGTCCTGACAGCACGATAACATACATTAAGGAGAATAATATATAAGTTCTATAAAGGATCTACTAATTACACCCCTAAGCGGGGGTGAACCGGGGGCATAATTAATGAGAAACGTTATTAATTACAGCGTTTCTGTACTTAATGATGTTAATGAAAAGTTTTCTTTTTATGTAATAGACGAGCTTTCACGCGCGGCTTCGTTTGCGTGAATGTAGATGTTGTCATTCACTATCCTTTGGGATCAGCACTCTTTTACGGGATGGAATGAAATGGTGGATGGTTAAGGTGGTAGGTGAAAGCGTAACAAACATCTATGCATCCATCCTCACTTTACTATGGAAGAGCCATGCTTCGGCACGTATGGGCCGGCTCGACCGGAGTGATACCACGGCCTTACAGAAAACCGGCATTAATGCTTGCATTGTGTTTCACCGAGTGTGTGAGTTTACCGGAAGCCCGAACCCTTCCCTCGCCCCCTCTTTACCCTCCCGCCCTCTTCCCCTCTTCTCCTACTACCACCTTAAAGGCTGGCAACGCACTTGTGACTGTTGAGGTGCAGGTGCCCATAGGCGGCGGTAGTCACTTACCATGAGGTGACTCCTCTGCTCGTTTGCCCCTATCCCATAAACTTTCTCCTTTATAATATTACTAAGATTAATAACGAGTAATGGTTTTGGCTTCGCTACTAAATTTTATATGGAAGCGTTTTGCTTAAGGTTTTGGAGTTGGAAAAAAAGATAGATTTATAAATATAAGAACAGATAGAATATCTCTCTGTAATATATTGGGTGTTTACTGTGTATTTAAAAATTCTGATACTCGGCAAAATGTGGGCCTTTTTTACGCCTGCCTACCTTCGGGAAAATAGTAATAGGGCAAATTATGGTCATTAAATACCTCCGCCTCGCATACCATTTTTCGGCGTTAAGCGTAAAAAATCGGACAAGTGCGAGTCTGACTCGCGAGCCGAGGGTTCCGTAAGCAAACAAACTTGTATGAAGATAGTAGAATCAATACGCGAAGATTTGTGCCCGTCTTTTCCGAAAGACAAACTTAAAAATTTTTAAATTTAAAAATACTCTCACATACATCGATGTACGACAAAGTCAACTTTCGAACCGCAAAATAAAAGTTTGTAATCACAAAAACCTTTTTTTTGTGATATAACAACAAATTAACGACTTTCAAATTTTTCGCTTTACTTGTGCTATCAAACCTTGCTTCTTACCAAATTTCATGATTGTAGGTCAATGGAAAGTACCCTATAGGTTTTGATTTACCCGCGAAATGTTAAAATTTGTAAACATCTAAGGCTTAAATGGTCGTATCTTTTGATTGCGTTGACTTAGAAGCTTCATTTTTTTACAACTTCAAACGATCGCAGACATGAGTATTTGGTATTAATTTCAACTTGATGTGTAGACGGGTTCCATGGGCCGGATACTAGCTTACTCGCCGGTATCCGGCCGGATAATACATTTAGGCTGGATACCGAATAGTTAGCGGATATCCATTTCATTTCTAATATTTATTATATATAGTTTCATTAATTACAATTTTCACTCTTATGCAATATTGATTTTATCGATAAATTACCAATTAATTTTTTTATTTTCAATTTTTTTTTAATGCTTTACGTTGTTCATGGGGTCTACTATAGGATCCGAGAACTTTGTTTACAATCTCAGGAACATATATTTTTACCTTGGCGTACCTAACTTACCGAACGGTAATTTCCTTTGCAAAACTCTTTTATGTCTTAATCTTCGGAAAACTTCGTCGAAGTTCGGGAAACTTTGGTTCGTGGGCTATGCGAAGCAGAAGAACTTTTTAGATGGAGTTATCCAAAATTGTTAGAAGCAATTCTTTGGAAAAATATTGATGTGCGTTTTGAAAGGAAACGCTACGAGATACTATTTTAAGATTGAAATTTGTCAATTTGATGAAATAAAAACCGGCCAAGTGACGTGACACTATATTTTATATCCGTGGCTGGCGTGAATACATTGACACGTCGACTTGCATGTTTTTTTTTATTGGCGTAATACCTCTTACGCATTAGGAATTCATAAGAAAAAAAATTACAGTTTCAAATATACATAAACTTTGGAGAAATCGACTTTGGAAACATTTGACATTTCGCATTTTAACGTGTCTAACTTGATAAAACCTCATGTCAAATTAACGATTCACATGATTTTGTGAATGAACATTGATATTTTCTTATATCAACTTACACTCGGTCACCAAAAAAGTATTCGTTACTTGAAATCTCAACATATACATATAACCTCAAAACTTAAGAATGGCCACCCTGAAAAATAGCAATTTTAGACATGTCAACATATTCACGCCAGCCACGGATATATAAAAAAGTTTATAGAATAGTGTCTAATGTTGTATAGGTAATGGTACAGACCCCTTCGTGCGCGACTCGCACTTGGCCGGTTTTCTTTAACTTCAATTATTTATTTTTGAAGTCAATATATACAAGTAAATATTCTGTGAATATTTCAAGCGTCTACCTGTTGCCCTTATTAATATTAAGGAAAAAACGGCAAAAAAATACGTTTGTTGTATTTGAGCCCCACTTAAATATTTATTTTATTCTGTTTGTAGTATTTGTTGTTATAGCGGCAACAGAAATTCATTATCTGTGAAAATTTCAACTGTCTAGCTATCACGGTTCTTGAGGTACAGCCTGGTGACAGACAGACAGACGGACAGTGAAGTATTAGTAATAGGTCCTTAATCCTTTGGGTACGGAACCCTAAAAAGTAATGATTGTCATGGGTAAAGGTAAAATGTTCAAATCTAATTAAAATGCTTGTTATTGTAATTTATGTATTTATATGTTCAATATATAATAAAAATATTCGAATATCTACTGACTAAAAGAAGAGTAAAATATATTGGGAAAGGAGCAATTACATCGTTTATGAGTTTTTTCAGCCATAGGCACGTCTACTGTTGAACATAGGCCTCCCTTAATGACTTCCAAGAAGACCGGTTGGAAGCGGCCTGCATCCACCGACGTCCTGCGATCTTTACGAGGTCGTCTGTCCACCGCGATAATGGGCGTCCTACGCTGCGCTTCCCGGTGTTATATTCTGTCGAGATTCGAGACCGGTATCGGATGGATTGTTCCCAGGTTACGTAATAGTTTTCTCACAGGTTCCTAAAATATTATAAGCATGCACAAATATTATATGAATATTAAAAGTATGTACAAATGCGAAAGTGAGTTTGTTACCCTTAACGCCCTAACTAATAAACCGATCATAAAATGTTGTCAAGGGTACAGAAAAAGATATAGGGATTGAAAAATAACTTAAACACAAGCGAAACGAAGCGAAGAAGAATTATTTATGTGGGAGAGCCAAGCTTTGGCACGTATGGGCCGGCTCGACTCCGCTCGTTACCACGGCCTCACAGAAAACCGGCCGTGAAACAATGCTTGCATTGCATTTCGCCGCGTGAGTGAGGTTACCGGAGGCCCTAACCCTTCCCTCTCCCCTATTCCCGTCCTTCCCCTCTCCCCTCTTCATTTGTGACTCTCGAGTTGCAGGTGCCCATGGGCGGCGGTTGTCATTTACCATCAGGTGACCCGTCTGCTCGTTTGCCCCCTATACCATAAAAAGAAGCTGTAGGCTAAAGCAAGAGCAAAAGTATGTTTTTTTGTTTTATATTTTACTAGCAGCGCCACGCGGTTTCACCCGCGTAAGTCCCAATCCCGTGGTAATATCGGGATAAAAAGTTAATCGTTAATCCACGTCTCCAGGTATCTACATACCAAGTTTCATCGCAATCGGTTCAATGGTTTTTGCGTGAAAGAGTAACAAACATTTATCAATCCACCTAAACTTTCACATTTATAATATTAGTGGGATAATCCTAACTTAATATTATAAATGCTAAAGTGAATTTGTTTAATACGCTGGTGAAAATTTGATACATAAATCACATACACGTTATCACGGATACATAACATTACATAGGCTACTTTTCAGCCAGGTATTGGTCCCGAGGGAAGATAATACTAATTGTTCTAAATTCATAGTGAACTTCAGTATGAACTATTAGATAAGTTATCAAGACTTAAGTAAAACTTGCTAAGTTGTTAGTAAAAGTTTGTTTTATCTATAACTTATGAGATTACAACTACTTACTTGATTATAAATGGCTTACCCACACAACCAGTTTTAAACACGCTTAATTTTTTTTTAAATTAAGTACTTGAATACTGTCGAATTCGGCACGTATGGGCCGGCTCGACCAGAGTGATACCACGGCCTCACAGAAAACCGGCTTCATAGCAACGATTGTGTTGCGTTTCACCGAGTAAGGTTACCGGAGGCACTAACCCTTCCCTCTCCCCCTCTTCCCCCCTTCCCCTACTCTCACCTTAAAGGTTAGCAACGCACTTGTGACTCTTGAGTTGCAACTGCCGACGGACGGCGGTAGTTACTCACCATCAGGTGACCCGTCAGCTCGTTTGCCACGTATACCATAATAAAAGGTAACATATGTCGCTATTGAAATAAGCAATTTATTTATCGACTATAGTCTGACACGATTAAAAAAACTTTAATACCACGTAGCGAGAGCCGCTATTCGTTGAATGCCATCTCTTTTGCTCTGTTTTTAGTAGCCGTCTTCGCAGGTGCCGATTAAAATAAGGTCATCTTAGTTCGTTTTGAACAAGTTTTATACGGCATTTCAATTATTGGGGACTATCGCTGCGTGGCAATTATACAGCATTTGAATAAATGGGGATTCTCGCTGCGAGAAATAAAGTTTAGTTTACGTTGACAGGTTTTAGTGAAATTTAGTGGTGCTGAGAAATAGATACCAGTAACAAATAGACCTTGTTACGAAGAAGACAGGGTTGATTTCATTTGAAGAAATTAAGTCAGATTATAGTTTAGTGAGTGTGTCATAGAATCGATACCAATATGTCTTATACCTTTAAAAAGTACGTGAAAACGGCTTAATGATATTACACGCGTCCAGTATATGTGACTAGTAGCGCTCCGCGGTTTCACCCGCGTAAGTCCCGATCCCGTGAGAATATCGGGATGAAAATTTCAATTTCAATTTCATCACAATTGGTTCAGTGGTTTTTGCGTGAAAGAGTAACAAACATCCATCCATCCATCTATCTATCCATCCAAACTTTCACATTTATAATATTAGTGGGATTACCTGTAATGGTAAGTAAATCTAAACATACAATGACAGCTCAAGTTAGTCAATGAAAAAACCATAGTCGAAATTCCACCACCACGCGATCCCTAGTAACAATAATTTTGTAATTTCACACAAGTTGTTATTAAATACAAGTTTCTAAAGAATGTATCGTTTTAAAATAATTTTATAAAGTGACATATTATACCTAAAGAGCTGAGTCGTTCGTCATCTCGTCCCAAAACAAACTCGGCTCATTGGGACGAATTAACGAATTTCAAAATTTATATTTCATTAAAGAAGAAAACTTTTCAAGGTAACAAAATATAAGACGGGAATCTTATATCTTTAGTTCCTATTAAAACTTAACAAAACCAAGAATGGGATGAGATGACAAATGAATATTATATTAATTTTGAAACTCTTCAACTCGTCCTAATGGGCCGAGTTTGTTTTGGGACGAGATCACGGACGACCCACAGTCCTAGCTACCGTAATGGGCCCACGATATCGGTAGCCAGGAATTGTTCTTAACAACCAGTTATATGTATATCACTACCAATTGTTCAGCTCTTGCTACAATAAAATCAAGAACGTTTGTACTCTTTGAACTCAAATCGATAACCTATGTGACTGAAACCATATAATTTTTTAATCTTTTTTAACCAGGCAAAAAGTGGGGTGTTATAAGTTAGACGTGTCTGTGTGTCTGTTTATCTATAAGTTGGTATGGTATGGTTGGTATCTGGCTGTGTAGCTTCCAAACGAATGTACCGATTTAAGTGCGTTTTTATGAAGTGATAACTTCTTTAGGCACGTTTGTGCACTTTTGCTATGGGGAAAAAGCACTGAACACGTGACCGTCATGCTAATAATACATATATAGATCCACTAGAGGGCGCTAATCTAAACATTGAGTTCTGTGAGCTCCTTATTAATTAATGTCACCAATCTGCTAATGTGTGTTTTAAGTTCGTCGTTTCGTTTAAGTTTTCACTTCTGTCGGCAGTCCCATGACTGCCTATTTTTTTTTTTTTTGAAAGGTCTCTTGATCGAGAGTGTTTTTAGATATAATCAAAAAAATCTGTTCAGCCGTTCGAAGATCATCTGTTCTTTTCTAATTGTTGAAGGGATTTTCGAGTCGGGGGTATATTAAATTTTAAATATATGGCAAATGATGAACATTTTTAAATAGTACAAGGGTTGTTACTGCCACGAAGCGAGCAGCTTCATAAATTTTCATAAATCAAATATATAGGAAATAGTAGATTAAAAATAAAACGCATATATTTCTTAAAACCTCTAAATAATATACATAGCTTTGATCAAGTACAAACTAAAATATATTCTGAATGATGACAATAATTTAAATTTTGAATCAAAAGCCTTACGGCTTACTTATAAATTAAAATGTCATAATTACTCGATCAAAGGTGCTTTGATGTTAAAAATCTTTAGAATGTCGTAAACATGCTAGGGTTGTCAACTTTCCATTTTTTTTACCTACTAATTTTATTATATTCTCGCCTCGCACGTGTTTTGAGTACAATATAGACGTATTAATTAATTACAATAAATTAAATCTCTACAACTTTTACAATTAAAAGTTATCAAAATTCTTACATGACATCCGATATTTTTAACACTCCACACAAAAAGGAGTGTGTAGTACACACGTTAAACCGCCACAGACAGACACTCTGATATGTACACACTGTGTACATATCAGAGTGTCTGTCTGTATCATCATAGCTCCTTAAAGGATGAATCAAAATTGGTCAATTTTGATTAAGTTTTCAACACGCTTTTATTAGCTTCACACTGGTAATTAACTACGTATACAAATTTTGGAAGTCAATTTTAACTTACTTCTAACTAGCAGCGCCATACGGATTCACCCGCGTAAGCCCCGATCCCGTTCGAATATCGGGAAAAAAAATAGCCTATGTGTTAATCCAGGTCTCCAGCTATCTGCATACCAAGTTTCATCGCAATCGGTTCAGTGGTTTTTACGTGAAAGAGTAACAAACATCCATCCATCCATCAATACATCCATCCATCCATCCAAACTTTCACATTTATAATATTAGTGGGATTGTCGTATCGCAATGAAACTTTGTATGTATATGTTGTTTGGATGACAATACTATAATTTGGCATCTTGGACCTGAAACTAATGAACTCTTCAGTGGTTACTAGTAAACCTCTCGAGTTTGGCTCATACGATTCTGTTTGACGAGTCCAATAGATTGGGGTTGGTAACGATGGTCTGATGATGGAGTCAGGAGGTAGATAGTGGAATTGTTTTTTTTTCATTGACCGAGAGTATTTTTAGCTATAATTAATGAAATATTTTTAAGTCGTTTGAAGATCATCGGTTCTTTTCTAATCTTTGAAGGGATTTTTGAGACGGGGCTATCTTAAAATTTTTGATTTATGCTTCTGATAAATGTGAAAAAATAATAACTTGAGCATGATATATTTATGCAAATATAGTTATATACAGTTGACAACCCTAAGTGCTATGGACGATAAAAATTATTCTTTATAAAAAAGATTACATTCGCTCCCACTTGTAAATTGATGCAGAAGAGATTATATTAGACAGAAATAGATATATTTTTAGATAAGAACTTAGCGGTATTATAATTCTTTTATAGTCCCTTAGCACAGTTGATCAGTAATAAAACTAGCAAAATTATGTCAAGCATAAACCCTTGATATGTTGGTATTGAATGAAAGAGTCACGATTTTATCTAGTCTTTAAACCCCACCAGTGCAATACCGATGTTAACCCACTCCTACCATAAGCATTTTTTTTTATGCTATAGGGGGCAAACGAGCAGACGGGTCACCTGATGGTAAATGACTACCGCCGCCCATGGGCACCTGTAACTCGAGAGTCACAAGTGCGTTGCCGCCCTTTAAGGTGGGAGTAGGAAAAGAGGGGGAGGGGAGGGAAGAGGGGAGAGGGGAAGGACGGGAATAAGGGAAAGGGAAGGGTTAGGGCCCCCGGTAACCTCACTCACGCGGCGAAATGCAATGCAATCATTGCTTCACTGCCGGTTTTCTGTGAGGCCGTGGTATCGAGTGGAGTCGAGCCGGCTAATACGTGCCGAAGCATGGCTTTCCCACATTTAGCTTAGCTGGAGGGGTTAACAAGAATGCTAGTGACGGGTGAGCCATTTTACTCTTATTTTAAATATGAATAAAATATTTATAATAGGTAATGTTAAAAAATCTTTTAAAGATTTTTACGCTCTTATTTTAGTTATAATACCAGCTATCTGCCAGTGAAAGTCCCGTGGAAATCAGTCCACCCGTTCCGGAGATAAACCGAAACAAACAAACAGATAGCCACACAAAAAAATCAAAAATTTATTTTTAGGTACATGTACTGTGTAATCATTCGGATGCTACTCGTATTAGTAAAATGGATTTAGTAGATTTAGTTTAGTAAAACGGATGTTATTATGATATTACAAACAGAGACTTCAATTTTATTTATTTGTATTGCAATATAATGGGAAACGCAACGAAAGTAGGGTTTTTTTTTTTTTATATTATAGGGGGCAAACGAGCAGGCGGGTCACCTGATGGTAAGTGACTAGTAGAGGGTTCATGGGCGTACATTTCGAACCGCAACTAGTCTCTTCACAAATCACACTTACATACACGAGTACACTTTACAGTAGAATTATTGTAGTCTAGTGGAGAAGTGTAATATCTGCGAAAAATCATTAGAAAAGACAGAGAATTATGGGCGACGGCCAAAAAACTGAATAAAAAAGCACGGCCTTAGAGTTTTATTTATTACATAAAAACCGTAAGTGATACCGCAAATCAACATAAAGTCTCTTAAAGAAGAGAAAATTTCCTAATATATGTCTTAACTTCCGGAATTTAAGGTTTACAATTAATAATTTTTGTCCGCCGTTGAAAATGAGGTGCCGCGCGGTCATTTACGCTCGAGCCCATCACAGCTCGAGACAGTATGACTCAAAAAATATACATTTTTGAGTAAAAAATTTTAAATAAAAATATAAATATATGATGTAATCTGGACACTATAATGAGTAAAGTCTTGTAGGAAAGAATTTTTTTTATTGATTTTTCAAACAGTCTTCCCATTGTTAATTACTTTAATTTATTAATAATTTTTAGCACAATTATTTAAACTTCAACGTTGATTTTTATGTATATAGAGCATCGGGAAAAATGTATTAACTAACAATGGGATAACTTTTTAAAAATCCAAAAAAAAAAAATTCTCATGGGACTTGACTCTTAATAGTGTCCAAATTACAGCATTTTTTTTTTTTAAATTTTAAATTAATAGTTTAAACTCAAAAATATACATTTTATGAGTCATACTCTCTCGAGCAGTGACGTGCTCGAGCGTAAACCGTAGCGCGAAACCCCATTTTCAACGGCGGATAAAAATGATTAATTTGCCTTGAGTTCCGAGAGTTAAAACATTTTTTAGGAAATTTCCTCCTCTTTAAGGATCTTATTGCTGATTAGCGCTAGCACTTACCGTTTTCATGTAATAAACAAAACGCTGAGGCCGTACTTTTTTCAGATGTTTGTTCATAAAAATTGCTATTTTTATTTGAAAGAAAGAAAAAAGAATTATTTATTTCTTAAGTGACGTTCGTGCTTACAGTACTTAAAGTGATAAAACATAAAAAAAAAGAAATACGAATAAAAATAAAGAAAAAAAACGAAATAGAGTGACAATTGCCTTGCACGCACTTGCACGTCACTTATTGAAATTGGTCACCGCTCAGCATAGATGGCGCCAGCAAGGAAGTAGGAAGGAAGCAGAAAAAACAAAAATACGTCATTCTCAAAATTTTATTCCGCGTTTCCGTCGCCCATAAATTTCTGACTTTTCTAATGATTTTCCACAGATATTACTATATATATACTACTCGACTAAACTATTGACAATAATTACAGACTTAAGTATACTGAAGGAAGAAGGAGGGTTGGAGGTCCGAACTACTCGATGGCTTCCAAGAGAGTGCGCTTTAATGTCCGTTCGGACTCTAAATCTAACCGTTGCCCCTCCAAAACGATTCCGCTCACGTGACTTGTGACATCACGGCCTACCCCCGCCTCCGTACAATAAAATCAATTGATTGTCTTAAATAAAATAAATCAATAAAAAAGCCTTTTTATTGTCAATAACTTAAGATCGCTTAATTACAATGATTTTATAATAATAGTGTAAGTAATTCTGGTACCTACTTAATTTATTAATATTAATAATAATGAATCGGTAACTTTACACTTATTTTAATTGATTATTTGGTTTATGTACTGAATATGCAAAATTAATGTCAAACAAAAATGATCTCTTCACTTAATATCTAAGAAAACCAAACATAAAAAAATAAATAAATAAAAACAAAATATCACCTAAACTCGTCAGTCATTAATTTTAAATGTACTTAGTGGCAGTGAGAAATCATAGAAAAAAAATATATTTATACGGTCGAATTGAGAACCTTTTTTTTTCGTCGGTTATAAAATGACTGCACGAATGGCGCAATGGTTTCAGTGGTCACCTCGCCACTACACCGCGCCGAATGTTGTGGATTCAAATCCCATAAGGTACAAAAATGGTGTGATCCACAAATAGTTGTCCCGAGCTGGGTGTTCTTTGTGTTCGTTGTTTGTGAAGCTCCCCGCAACACAGGAATATTCCAAATGCGCGAGTTGACTCAAAAAAAAATTACTTAATTATGTATTTATACGGGAATTAACGCGATTACGAACGTGGTCGTGGTCAGCCTGTGTCCACGGCCAGTGCACCCTGGACGAAACGTCAGGCAATTCGCGTTAATTCCCGTATAAATACATAAATAAGTATATAATGGAACGCGAAAGTTTAAAAGTTAACATAATAAATGTATCTGCATGATTACATGTAATCTATAATCAGTATAAAATAAATTTATGAAAATAATAAAATAATATACTAAGCTACATGGCCCCCTTTCGAGTAAAGGCCTCCTCCAGAGATTGCAAGATTTCTCACCCTCGAGCGACCTCTGTCTAGATCTTGCCTGCGCTAGATTCTATTTCGCCCTTCCAGCTTAGGTTTGCCTCTGCCTCTGTATCCGTAGGGGCCTCTCTACACTGTTACAGTTTTGGTCCACCTGTCGTCACTGTAACGAGCTACATGTCCTCCCAACCTCCATTTTAAACTTCTGATGCATGATGATACAGCATCTATAACCTGAGTTTGTTTCTTTGTTAAATTGTTCCGTACTCTATCTTTCATTTTGATATCTAGCGAGCTGCGCTCCATTGCTATTTGACATGTATTAAGTTTTCTATTAGATGTATAGTCAAATATCCATGTTTAGCTACCATACGTTAGGCATGGTAGAAAGCAAGAATCTGTGACTTTCGTTTTTAGTGTTAGATTTATGTCAGACACAGACGGAAGGATTGACAAAAATCTTAAAAACTGAATTTTAGGCATAGGTGTCGGGCAAATAGCTGAATGAGCTTGAAGAAAAACTGTTATTTTGACATTGTAAACAGATACTTCAATTTTCTTTATTTACATGTCCTCCGTATACCTACTTGACATTGGCAAAATTGTGGTAACTCTACAAAGCCATAAACCAAAAGTTGAAGTTGAAGTTGAGTATTGATTGTCTGTCAAATTAGGATTAGGTATTATTGTTCCAATTTTGTTTTGTTATTGTATTATATTCTTGTTGTTTACCTTTGAATGAATTTAAAAACTCGCTATTATTTATTGTTGACATTTTGACATTTTTAATTTGTACGCCTTCGTAGGTAAAACATGTAGGTGCTTCTATATTTTATAAACATATTGCATGCTTAAATTGTGTAAACGCATGTTTGACAAATAAATTATCTTTATATTTTATCTTTATTGAAATAAAACTATTTTTAACGGATACTATCGCGATTTATTTGGTGTTATTTTACTATTTACACTGATCCCGACGTTTCAGTTGCTTTTCAGCAGCCATGGTCACGGGTAGAGTAAGATGGTGGTCGTCTCATGTATCGAAGTGCAAAGTTATCTCAAAGTACCCGAAGTTTTTTGATTGTTGGTGTTACTATTTACGCAGAATGAGCTCAAAGTGTCTTGAAGCCTTGCTGTGTTTTGTATTTTCTTGGGTTTGAGTAAGTATCTTTTATCTTTATCAGACTTGATAACCTCTTTGTAAGCTCAGTATTTCTTCCAAGTAATTGAAATGCGTCTGACTATCTCTTCTTTATTATTTTCCTTGCGTTACATGTATCCTTCACATGTTAAACGACTTCAAAAAAGGAGAAGGTTCTCAGTTCGTCGGAATCTTTTTATTTTTACCTAAATAAATATATTAATAATAATAATAACTCCACACATCTCACACACGGCCGTCTGATCTCAAACTAGGTAGAGCCTGTACTCTCAGAGGGTTATGGCGGTCAGAGCCATACGCGGATACCGCACCGTGTCGACGGAGGCGGCGTGCGCGTTGGCCGGGACTCCCCCGTGGGATTTGGAGGCGGAAGTGCTCGCCGAAGTATATCGGCGAACGGCTGAGTTCCGGGCGGGAAGCGGCAGTCGGCCCCCGCCCGAAGAGGTACGCGAATGGCGTGAGGCCGCTCGCCGAGCCACCATGGCTCGTTGGTCATCCCGGCTGGAGGCTCCACGTGCTGGCTTTGCCGCCGTGGAGGCGCTCCAGCCGGTCATCGTCGAGTGGGCAGGGCGGCAGCACGGGACCCTTTCCTTCCGACTGACGCAGGTCCTTTCCGGGCACGGCTGCTTCGGGAAGTACCTGCACTCGGTCGCTAGGAGGGAATTGAGTCCCGCCTGTCACCACTGCGACTGCAGTGAGGACTCGGCTCAGCACACGCTGGCGGTTTGCTCCGCCTGGGCGACGCAGCGTCGGGCCCTCACTGCAGTCATCGGAGGGGATCTCTCGCTACCGGCCGTCATACGCTCCATGGCCGGTAGCGACAGGAATTTTACCGCGGTCGCGACCTTCTGTGAGGACGTCATCTCGCAGAAGGAGGCGGCGGAAAGGGTCCGGGAGGACGACTTCCACTCGGACCTAATTCGCCGCCGGCGAACCGGGCGGCGGAGGCGCGCTTACCAGCGCCTCATGCCGCCCTGAGTGTGGCCGCGGGTGGACGGGACGGGTTTTCCCCTCCACCCGCTGTAGTGGCCCCCCGCGAGGAGGCGGCGTCCGCGTGTGCCTGGACGCCGCCTAATTGAGAGGATCTTACCCGAAGGTGGTGCCCGCGCTTTTGCGGGCAGGCGCTAGGAGGGTTCCGGATGTCGTAATAAAGCAGTTCCCGGATCCCTCCTACTTAAGGCGCAGTACGGCACACCGTGTGGTTTTAGTCGGTTCGATTCCGACACACCGCCCCACCGAAAACCCCGGTGGGGTGACGGCCCGAGGGGGTTTCCACACGCACAAAAAAAAAAAAAAAAAAAAAAAAGGTAGAGCCTGTACTATGGCAATCAGACTGCTGATAAACATGCTTATATATTTCTAAATACATACATATTATAGATAAATTATACCCAGACACAGAACAACGTAACGTAACATATTCCACGTTTGAACCCTGTATGTAAATTGGCTGTCGTATGTGATTGGTCATTACTTTAGTTTTTGTGATGTTCATCTCCAGGCCGATATTTGTGCTAACTTCATTTAGCTCTACGATCATCGATTGAAGTTCTGCGGGGTCTTCTGAAAAAAGTACGATGTCATCCGCGAACCGAAAATAGTGAAGTCGTTTAGTATCTATTTTTAGGCCCTTGGTGTTACATGGAAGGTCTTTATTATGTTTTGAAGTACTGATATGAAGAGCTTGGGTAATAATGGATCTCTTTGTCTGATTCCTCTCTTGATGTTTATTCTTTGGCCAGAGCTTTCTAGTGTGATTATGCTTGTTCTGTTTTTGTAGAAATCTTTGATTATATTGATAAATTATATTTATCACTACGTCATCACTACATATTATAAAACAAAGTTCCTCGTGACGTCTGTCTGTCTGTTTTTTTTTTATGGTGTAGTGGGCAAACGAGTAGACGGGTCACCTGCTTGTAAATGACTACCGCCGCCCATGGGCACCTGCAACTCAGGATTCACAAGTGCGTTACCGGCCTTTAAGGTGTGAGTAGGGGAAGGGTGGAAGTGAGGGAGAGGGGGAGGGAAGGGTTGGGGCCTCCGGTAACCTCACTCACTCGGCGAAACGCAATTCAAGCATTGCTTGACTACCGGTTTTCTGTGAGCCCATGGTATCAATCCGGTCGACTACTACTACCGAACGGATTTTCATACGGTTTTCACCAATAAATGGAGTGATTCATGAGGAAGGTTCAAGTGTATAATTCAATAAGGTTTTTCGTTAAATGGCTGAAATATGACGCTGATGGTTGAAGATATCGAAAAAATCAATAAGTACATGCTTTGCTACCTGTGCGAAGCCCGCGTCGGGTTGCTAGTGCCATATACTCCTGTGGAAGTGACTGTCTTATTACCGCTAAATTATTGTACTCGTCAACATATAGATAAAATATGTAAGAAAACTACATTGTACTTGTAAAGCTTCCATACAATTGGATGAAACCTCGAGGAAACTCCTTACAGAGAAAATCTCAGTGTCGCCCGTAACATAACTGGAAATAACCAATTGCAACCATCACTGGTAAATCATAAAACAAAATCATTATTTAATTAACTGCAATTTTATCCTTTTTCGTACACAAAACTACATATACTGTGTACTTAACTGTGGGAGAGCCATGCTTTGGCACGTATGGGCCGGCTGGACCGGAGTGATAACACGGCCTCACAGAAAACCGGCAGTAAAGTAATGATTGCATTGCATTTCGCAGAGTGAGGTTACAGGTGGCCCTAACCCTTCCCTCTCCCCCTTTTCTACCTCGTCCCGAACTCTCCCTTTTCCCCTCTTCTTACCATCTTACTTACCATCGGGTGACCCGTCTGCTCGTTTGCCCGTTTAAAGTGTTGTTTATTTGGTAACTGAAGTCATTAACCAGACTAGAAAAAAAAAACTGATTGCTTTGTCACATTCTTGCTTGAGATAATTTATATATTAAAACTCAACTTCAACTTTTGGATTGTGGCTTTGTGGAGTTACCACAATTTTGCCAATGTCAAGTAGGTATACGGAGGACAAACTGTCAAAGGATTTTATGTAGGTTCTAACATAATAAGATGACATATTGTCATTGATTTTTTTAGTTATTCTCAGAATAAAAAACCAGGGGTATTTCGAATCCTACTTAGACTATCGATCTGAGTCCATTTTAATAAGGGTATTAAAAGAAATTGAGACTGTGTCGTTGGTTACGCAGTATAAAAAAAGTGTATGTGTGCAATTCACACACAGCAGAAGTGAAACTTCAGAGAAACAGATCAAGATATACAAAGAATGGTCTTAACAATAAATAGTAAGCAAACCTGAAGTCCAGTTACAACTGTACACAACTTTCAAAACAAACAATACTTCGTTTTCAATATACGTTAAGGTTGGATTTAAATGTAAATTTGTAAAGAATCAATTACTTATAAGTAAAATATGGAGAAAAAATTAACAGAAATTACACCACGTTGACATTGACGTATAGTACGCAGGCGCAAAGACAAAGATTATAGGAACTTTATCATAGGAACTTTATCGTGATACTTCCTTTTTATCGAATTTCAAATCACAGCGATTCTAAAGAAGTTTTACTTCAAAAACATACATTCTATGTTTAAAGGCTTTAGGGCGATTGATTTAAAGTCTATGTCAGATTTATACCCAACAGATAAACGAACGAACAGCAGCAAAAAAGTGAGTTAATGAAATCGTAGTAATAAAAATTCTTCAACAAATATCTATCGTAGAGGGTGCTACAAAATTATTTGCTACGATTCTCGTAGCAGCGTAGCGTAGACGGTCTGCTGTAATGCTGAGTCATACAATGACTACGAAATTCTTTAGAATCTTTGAATAATGCTATATTCTCCTAGGCGTCTTGTTGGTGTATTGGCTGTAATATGTAGACTTGGCTCTTGACTACGCTGGACTGATAGTGACCTCATTTGACTATATCTTGTTAGATTTTTCTTTCAGCGCTTTGATACTCATCATCCTAATGCACTCATCCGAGTGAGTAATTTTTTTTCTACCTATGCACATTATCTTAATTTATTCGTTTCAGGCAATTTTATTTCATTTGAGACTGCCTCTCTTAAATCGTTTTAAGTCCAGACTTAGTAATCTCGCTCCAATATTTGTTTCTTAATTTTAGACTCATATCTATGGCATGACTAGCACGGTCTTTTACAGTAACAAAGTAATTGTTGCGGATCTCCGCCTAATAGCGACACACTTTCTCTTTTATCTTCGTAAACAGGGTGTAAGAAACACCGTACCGGATATTGAAATAGTGTATTCAGACCATCATTCTGAGTCTAACTCATTGGAATTTTCTGCCGCAAAATTCTTAATTTTTTTTCTTCATAATTTTATTTTTTTTGGTTAAAAGCGATATATATCACTATGAGTAAACAGAACATTTTATCGAAAAAAAATTAATAAGTACCATACGGCAAACAACTGCAATGTAATCAATTAAACAACATTTACGCAATCAGCTGCTTCAACGGCGCCGTACCGCAAAATATAATACCGCGTACATTGCGTAGCACCAATGAAACCAATGACTATAAATGCTTAATCTCGCATTTTATGATGAACTGACTTTTATATTGTGCTAAGTATAAACAGAAACGATTTTGTAAGTTTTTCGCGTAGCTCAAACTTACACATTGTATAAAAAAGCACTAATTCCAAAACCAGATCTAAAAGCACCACAGATATATCTCAAGAAGTTCCATTTTAATCTTATAAGGCAATAAATTAATAAAAAGGCGAAGTGGCATTATTTTTTACTTATTACAGCGACAAAAATGGCGACCACAATTTATGAGGCCAACTAATCATGAGCTTGAATATTACGGCTGCTGGTAATAAATTTATGGATTTACTTCGATCTTTGTTAATCTTGACGTAAGTGGGTGGATAAGGACATAATATTTTTGGGTTTTAAGAACTAATGTCTTTAGATGGCGTTTAAAATGAACACACACACGATGATTAAATTTGTGGTGTTTTTCAATAAATTGTTTGATGAAAAAATACATTTATATGGAAAAATTACTTTGTGAAATGATGTCGTTATAAAATATTAGAATAACAATTGTCGGGAAACCCAGGTGTGTATGTTGGCAACCGACGCGGTAGGTCACCACACCCCTTGGTAAAGGACCCCTGTCGGGTCCGAGTCTAGTCGGGCATCCCTGTGATACACAAGTGAGTAAAGCCGTGTATCTTTAATTAACACAATATTATGAAGTCACTTCTATATTTCGGATATTGTAGACATTTTAAAGGGTTTTTAAATGACATGAGAACATTAGGAGATTCTCCCGAAGGGTAGCCAACGGGATCCTATTACTAAGCCTCCATTGTCCGTCTGTCTGTCTGTCAGCGGGCTGTATCTCATGATCCGTAATAGGTAGACAGTTGAAATTTTCACAATTTGTGTATTTCTATTGCCGCTTTAAAAACATATAATAAAAATAAATTAAAAGTTAAAGTCCCCTACTAGAAACGTTTGCTCGATCTTAATTATAGCCACAAGTGGAAGAGTTTCAATCATACGGTGCGGAACCCTTCATCCGAGTCCGACTCGCACTTGGCCGTTTTTTCTGTGAATGATACGCGATATCCTTGCCTTATTGTGAATAGATTTTATTGAGTACGTTATGTCCTTAAAGAGGTCTCATAGATGTTTGGGAATGAAAATTTTACTCGTAGTGGCAAATTATGAACCTAATAATAGTTTTACGTGGCATAATTTAGACGCGAAAAAAAATCATGTGGTACCCGCAGAGATTTAAACTGGACAACGTCTGCCGGGTTCTGCTTTTTAAACATTAAAGCGATAATGATTTATTTGATTTGATTGATACAGTGGGAGAGCCACAGTGGGCTCGACCGCAGTAATACCACGGCTTCACAGAAAACCAGCAGTGAAGCAATGCTTGTATTGCTTTTCGGTGAGTGAGTGAGGTTACCGGAGGCCCTAACCCTTCCCACTTCCCCCTCCACAAACCTATAACCCCTCTCCGATCCTCTCCCCCATCTTCACCAATCTTCCCTTACTGCCACCTTAAAGGCCGGCAACGCACTTGTGACTTTTGAGTTGCAGGTGTCCATGGGCGGCGGTAGTCTCTTACCACCAGGTGACCCGTCTGCTCGTTTGCCCACTACATTTACCATAAAAAAAATATTATTTAAAACCTTTATAAAAAAAAGGTCACTGTTAAATTGTTTTACAAGAAATAAAATCACTACTTCCATTAAAATATCCTTCTCCGTACCACAAAATACGAATGAGACATTTATCTATTTTTATTACACAAGGCCAAAGTAAATATACAAATAAATTTGCTCAGGTACCGTCTACAAATGGCTCGAATAACCCAGATTTTTATTACAATTTAAAAGTTTTTGGAAACGGGAATCTTTATTCAAATGAAATTGGTTTACACGGCGGATTTCTCTTACGTATGTATCGATATTACCTGAGATGTGATGTGAATTATTATTAAAGTAACAAGAGATATATAGAAAGAAAGAAAGAAAAAAAGAACCATTTATTGCCTCACAATACAGTCGCGCAATCAAAATAAAATGTTACCTTAATCTAGGCACACAGTTACACATAAATACGTTGCATTACCATTGCACGCCCGCAGGTGTGGCCACGAGGTTAATACTCAGCTTAATGCTAGCTGTGACGCAGGCCACAACACAGCGCTGGTCTTCAATATATCAATATCACAAATATTTTATCCCACTAATATTATAAATGTGAAAGTTTGGATGGATGGATGGATGGATGTTTGTTACTCTTTCACGCAAAAACCACTGAACCGATTGCGATGAAACTTGGTATGTAGATAGCTGGAGACCTGCATTAACGCATAGGCATACTTTTTATTCAGGTATTCCCATGGGATCGGGAATAACGCGGGTGAAACCGCAGGGCGCTGCTAGTAGGACATATTTCACAGTGCTTTCTAGATCTAAACCAGGCATAGTTTATACTCACAAGCGGTATTGAACCCTTAAGCCTAAGAAGAGACTTTGCCTCCCTGTGCGTGTTCTGCCACTTGTATAATGGGTTGTGCTCCGAGGAACTGTTTGACATGATACCCACGGCCGCTTTCTACCACCGCACCACTCTGCGCCACTTTGTGAGGATGGATGGATGTTTGTTACTCTTTCACGAAAAAGCGGCTGAATGGATCTGGATGAAATTTGGCACAGAGATAGATTATAATCAGGAATAGCACATAGACTACTAATACTAACTTACCCCCAAAAAATGTACGGTTCCCGTGGGATAGATTTCGCCAAAATAGTCACGCGAACGAAGTCGCGGGCAACAGCTAGTACTATAAATGCGAATGTGAGTTTGTTTGTCATGCTTTCATGTCTAAACTACTTAACCGATCATTGTCAAATTTTGTATACACATTCTCAGATGTACAGAACAGGAGATAGGATACCTATTATCCAGAAACAACGCACTACTTCTTAATCTTTAGACGGATGTGGTATATTGACGCAAGCGAAGCCGCGTGCAATAGCTAGTGTACCATATAGCAAAAAGTTTGTACTTTTGAAGCGTCTCTCAAGCTCAGTGCTGTAATAATTGCTTTCAGAAGAGCCAACTATTCGTTTCCTTCCAATTTGCTGATGTAACTATCTCCCAGCCAGCTGAAAACTCCGTGAAAGCAAATAGGACTGACCTAGATATATAACTTTTATAGCCGATACTGTTGACTCCCTGGTTTGAATAGCTGTGACCCGAAAAGACCGATGAATGAATGGCAGAATGACGTCGTATGCGAACGAATCACATGGATATCTTGTCAGTTTTCAGGAAATTAGGTTTTCAGAGTGAATGGATTCAGTGAGGATTTCTTCATTTAGATGATTATGCTATTGCAGGAATCATTCTGATTAGTTAAAGAATGGAAATAATACATTAATTATTCGTTCAATTTGCGTCTAAATGTTTTTAAATATTTTAGTTTTTCATATTACTAATTTATTAATTTATTTTAGTTTTTTATATTTATGATATTTTGCATACACGTTGTCAGGGGTACATAAGGACATAGGGTACTTTACATCTAGAAAAGAAATGTTTGCGAGGGATATTTAAAACTCTCTTGACTCTCCTCTCCAAGCAAACGTAAGAAGTTGTTCTTAAGCGCAATACATACCAAATCCGCCGACCCGCCGACCTATGTCGGCAACTTTTTGTCGACGGGCTAGTCGGCGGGTTAGTCGGTGGGCTAGTCGTCGAGCTAGTCGGCAGCTTCACTCATTGCAAGTTTTAGTGTCGCCGGGCAACTGAGCGCTTCCGTCGACATGCCGCCAACATGTCGGCGGGCAGCACGCACTGGCACAATTTGCCGACATGATTCTTTTCATACCGACTGCCGGATTGTGTCGGTGGGTCGGCGGGTTTGGTGTGTATTGCGCTTAACGTTTATTATTGACGTATGTTAAGAACAGTCCCACAACTATTGCTATAAACTATAAAAATCACAAAATAACAGTAACTGCTATTGGTGAAGCGGCGTGTAAATAGCCGACAACACGCGGGAACTTACTTATGTTTTTCTTTAGAATATATTTATATTCCCATTAAACCCACTCTGTAGAAACTGAGTAAACAAATGGTTTCAAACGTAGCACCGAAAACTATTGGTCCCACTAACCTGGAGATCAGCTCGGGTACGCCTTCCAGCACACCTGTCCTCAGTCAGCCGTGTAGCAATTACACCAACCAGATATCGAACAATGTCCGAAGTCCCTGCAGGGCGATGTTTAAAGGGTTCTTGCGGCTTCACTTATATTACACAATTGTTCATCAAAGCACCAAAAAAATTACGTGTTGAACATTTGCCGAACGAGAGCCGAGAGCATTTTTTAAAATCAGAAAAAATGCGATGTCCATTTTGTTTTAGCCGCGTTGGCGACAGCCAATCAGGGGCCGCGCTGGTGTCGCCAGAGCTGACGAAACCGTCACCAATCGTAAAGGCGCGAGATCCAAACAGCCTCAAATGCTAACTAATTGAAACCATTTGGAAGTATCTATTTATGCTTCTAATTATCAAAGAAAACCCCATTTTATTGAATGAATATGCAAAAGTTAATTAATAATTAATTTGGGTCACATAATGTGCTCAACCATGCTGCCCGCCTTGGAAGTTCGCAGAACTTTCAAAAGAAAACATGTATTTTATTTTATAATATTTAAGTTTATGCTATCTAAATATAATTTCGTTTTTATTTGTTTAAAAAAAGAACAACTCTCTCATTAGGAATATTATACATATATACATATTACAGAGTTTAAGGTTTAAGGATGCATATTTATCTATTTAAGTTTTGTTTATTTATTTTAATCTTTAATTAATTATTGTGTCGGAATAGGATATACCTTTACAACCGGCCGTTTGTAAATCCCACAATTGGTTTTCACCGTCACGACACGTACAACTTTATCAGACCCTGGATGCGTTTCAATGATTACACCTAACGGCCATTCTAACGGTGGACAATTATCCTGTCCTACAAGTACGACTGTTCCAATTTCAATAGGACGATCTGGGGCAGTCCACTTCTGCCTAACTTGCAGCGTGTGCAGGTATTCCAGTCGCCATTTCTTCCAGAAAGACTGCACCATGCTATCAAGCAGCTCTTTACGTTTAACAGGGTTGATACGCGCATCAGACAAATCCACGGCAGGCAAGTACTGCAACGGGGTCGACATTAAAAAATGTGCGGGAGTTAGAACTTCCGGTGAAGGGTCAGACGATACCACGGTGAGTGGTCGAGAGTTCATGATGCACTCTATTTGCACTAATACGGTTTGCAACTCCTCATACGTGAGAAGTTGACTACCTATCACGCGATAAAGGTGAGTTTTTAAGCTTTTTAAATTCCCTTCCCACATCCCACCAAAATGGGGGGACCTAGGTGGCAGCATCTTCCACTGGATACGCCGAGTGCTAAGCTCTCGTTTTAAAACCGGTTGAAATTCAGAATCTATAAGGAATTGAAATATATCATCTAATTGAGCCTTAGCACCCACGAAATTAGTGCCATTATCAGAGTATAAACAAGCTACTGGTCCGCGGCGGGATATAAATCTCTTGAACGCGGCCAAAAAAGCATCAGAAGTCAATTCTGAGACCAACTCAACATGAACTGCCTTTGTAACTAGGCATATAAACAAACAAATGTACGCCTTTTGTGAGCGCTGACCTCTCCGACGAGTTAATGTTATATTAATTGGACCGGCATAATCAACTCCGGTATGAACGAACGCCTTCGCTTCAGCCACCCGATACGCTGGTAAATCAGCCATTTTGGGGGTTGGATGCGATGGTTTCACTCTAAAGCAGGTGTTGCATTTCCTAACCTGAGACCTGACAACTGATCTGGCATCCAATATCCAAAATCGCTGTCTCAAAATAGACATGAGAAGTCCCGGTCCAGTGTGGCAATTCACAATATGAAAATGCTTAATAATTAAATTTACAACATGGTTATGTTTAGGGAGAAGTACAGGATGCTTAGCATCAAAGGGAAGATCTGACTTCGAAAGTCTTCCACCAATTCTCAGTATGCCCTCTTCATCGAGGAAAACCGACAAACTCTGTAATTTCTTTGAAGGTAATTTACCTGATTTGATGAGATTTATTTCCTGTGCGAAATGCACAGATTGTACTGTACGAACCATAACACGTTCTGCAATTAATAAACCCTCAATGGATTTCAACTTCTCGTCATCTTTACGACGAATAAAACGAAGAATAAAAACAATAACGCGCAAGAGTTTCTCCCATGAAGAGATACGAAGAGCTAAGTCGCATAACAAAGGTGACTCAATATGTGAGGTCACAGTCAAAATTTGAGCTTTATGTTCTGGGAGTTCTTTGCCATTAGTAGGAGTGAACGCCCTGATTGGCCAGCATTCCTGAGCAAGACGCAACCACGCAGGACCGTACCACCACAAGTCATGTGAAACGAGCTGTGAGGATAACATACCACGCGAAAGGCAATCACTCGGGTTTTCAATTCCGGCGACATGATAAAAGTGTTCAGAATTTAAATTTTCCTGACACTGAGCAACACGGTTGCTGACAAAAACAGACCACCGGTGCGGGGAGGAATGAATCCATGAAAGAGCGATGGTTGAATCCGAAAATGCGTATATACCAGCAATAGGCAGACGCTCATTATAAGTTTCACGAACAGTTCGTATCAATTTGGACATCAAGACCGCGGCACAGAGTTCCAAACGAGCAAGTGTGGTCACCTTAGTGGGGGACACCTTTGATTTAGCACACAACAGCCTCAATGTGATGTTCCCAGCCGAATCAGTAGTATGTAGGTATATGACACAACCATAACCACTCATGCTAGCGTCACAGAAGGCAACGATCAACACGGTGCTGTCGCGCGAGGGACCAACATGGCGAGGAATCCTTAAAGAAGAAATCAACGGCAACTCCTGTGTGAACGCTATGAACCTTTGAACAACACTTTCGGGAGGAGTGTCATCCCATCCAATATTACACAGCCACAGTTCCTTGATGAGTAACTTAGCATATAAAATAAGGGGGGCTACCAAGCCGAGGACATCAAATAATCGCGCCACTATCGATAGTATGTTACGTTTAGTACACTTCTCTACAAAATTATAAGTCGTGAAGAAGAATCTGTCACCAACTGGTTCCCATGAGAGACCTAACACCTTAGAGGTATTGTTAGAAGAATCTACACAGAAATCCACCGCACTACAATGCGAGCCTGGTAAGTTTTCAAGTAAAACTTTAGAATTACTTGTCCATTTCACCAAATCAAAGGCACCAGACTTAAACAAAGAGATCAATTCTCGTGAAAGACGAACAGCGCTGGCTTCATCTACAATAGAATGAACCATGTCGTCCATATACAGCCTAGACTCTGCCACTTTGGCAGCCTCCGGGAAATGAGGCCTCATGTCCTGCGCTAACTGACGCACTGTCCGCATTGCCAGGTATGGGCTAGACTTGAGTCCAAACGGGACTCGATTAAATTGAAAGGTTCGTATAAGTTCATTATTACTAAACCTATATAAAATTCTTAAATATTTACGATGTTCACTAGGAACTTCAATCTGTAAGTACATTTGTTTTATATCAGCGGTCACAGCGACCGGAAAAAGTCGAAAATCAAGTAAAAGTAGAAATAAATCTGCCTGTAAGTTTGGGCCGGTATGTAAGATGTTGTTAAGTGACAACCCTGTATGAGTTGCAGCACTAGCGTCGAGTACGATCCGCGGCATTGGTTTATCCGGCCGGGTCACGGCGTGATGCGGAATGTAATATCCCTCATCAGAAATATCGGACTCGATGACTTCGGACAAGTAACCCTTGTCAATATACTCATTAATGACGCTGTTATATTTTTCTTTTAACTCAGGTGATTGTTTGAATTTACGCTCTAAAGCCATAAAACGACGATGTGCAGCAGTGCGAGAGTTACCCAGTTCACTCGGGTTCTTAGAAAAAGGTAAGGCGACCGAATATCTACCATCATCAGTTCGAGACACAGATGACGCGAACAAGTTTTCGCATTCAGTCTCTTCTGGACTTAAAAATTGCATGTTCGGTATTTCTTCCAGTTGCCAAAACTTCTGAACCAAATCATTCAAAGCTAGTGCGGAAAACGACGAAGAAGATTTATTAGAAATGTTATTATTAGGGTAATCACCCATGAGCACAAACCCGAACGCGGTCAGTAAAGCGGGAGGTGCATCAGTGCCTGACTCCACTTTGTTACCTAAATAAATATATGGAAAAAGTTGCGCACCTAATACGACATCTACATTACCGGGAATATTCCAAGTTAAATCAGCAAGCGGCAATCCCTCTAAATAGCCTACGTCACCTTTGGTTATATAATGCGTAGGCAACTGATCCGTAATACACTCAACGACCAGTGCACGTATTGTGTATTTATTATGAGAGTATACACGGGACTCAATGTCCACATTAACGTAGCCTAATATCGGCCGAGAAGCGGACCCGATTCCTTTGACAAAGGAATTACTCAAAGGAATTATGACTAAATTAAGCGCCTTGCAACAATCGACGGTTATTAAATTATTTTGTGAGCCGTTATCTACAAGGCATCGTATTATCTTCTTATTGCCATTCTGACATTTCGCGTAAACTTGCGCGGTTGACAGTAAAATTGACGCGGTCGGTGTCACTTCGGTACTTAATGACAACGTAGCATTTGTAGGGTTAACATCAACGTTATGATAAGACTTATCACTACAGGGGTTAGGCGTAAAAGATGCGCTATTGTCCGCTAAGCAACTTTTCGCGACACGTGTATTTGTGTTTACTTCCGAATGGCCTTGCGAAGCGCATGAAGAGGACCGAACCATATGCGGTGTCATTGACCCCTCACCGGTCCCCCCCTTCGATCTAATAACTTTATGATCTTTATTATCGAAATGTAAGAAAGTGTGATGTTTTTTCTTGCACACATTGCAAACATGAGTCGATTTACAAGACGTAACAGTGTGCGACGCACTTAAGCAATTCACACATCCGTGTTTTGATTTAATAAATTCAAATCTCGCGTACGGAGTATTAAAGTTTTTAAACTGAGAACAAGCATTAATTAAATGATCAGTCTGTTTACAAAAATCGCACGATCGCGCCGGCAAAGCAGAAGGTACATTACCATTACTCGCTACAAACGACTTATAAGTATGCGGACGAGCTGAATGACAAGCGGACGGCTTACATGCAGCCGCGCTCGCGCCACTGTTCGATACCCGCGTCGAGCGCGTCGAGTTATTATTATTTGAACGCTGCAATATTTTAACTCGGTCTTGTACGAATGATACTAAATCACTGTATGACGGAATTTCTTTGTTACGAACGGATAATTCGAACGCTTGAGTTGTATGAAAATCAATTTTTCTAAATGCACAATGAAACAATATAAAATCGGACAAGTCTTCAATACCTAACTGTTTTAATGCAGCGACGGATGAGGCATACATACCTATAAATGTATCAAGACTGTCAGCTGTGTTTGTACAACCTTTAGACTCTAAAATATTATTTAGATAATGCGTGCCCAATGCACGTTTATCCTGAAACCTTTTAACCAAGCTATCCCAGATTATTTCATACGTATCGCCTGAAGGCACAATACCTGCCGTGACTTTGAGAGCGTCGCGTGTCAGTTTGCCCACCAAATACTGCACGCGCTGCGAGTCAGTCAACTGAGTGTTGTTATGAATGTTAGATTTAAAACTTTCATAAAACTTAGGCCAGTTTTCGGTGTGGCCGTCAAAGCTGGGCAGTTCTATAGGGGGCAATTTAATTCTACTAGAAACACTACATGAGTACGAATAATTATGTGATGATTTATCAGGTAACAAAGCCTGAATAACATTATTTCGGGTGCGTTTTACTGTAAGATATAGATCATCAAATGCATCCAATGGTCTAAAATCTGGTTTAAATGATGAATCTTGAGATAACTCGAGGTCATTTAACTCATCTAAAATATTTTCAAATTGACTACGCATTTGATCGATTAATTCGGACTTAATCATGAAATTTTCGTTGCTTCTCGATGCAAAATTAGAAATGTTTATGCTAAGCTTATATAACTCATTCATACGAGAAAAAATTCGTTCTTTTTTTGCCGTCAGAAGGACGAACTTAGGATGAATTGCATCTTCTGCATCCTCCATTATGCTGTCTTTAGACATTTTAAATTGATAATTCCTGATAAATATAAAGAAAAATGTAAAATATTATTTTTCGATGGATATTTTAACTGAAGTAAAAATAAGTAGGTACTTCGAGAAAACTTTAGTTTCGTTATTCTGCGAACATCCAAGTATTTTATTTAAAAATATTGCTTAAAAACTGTATTTAATTGAATGTATGATATGCTAGTACATAATCCAGGATCTGAAGGACCATAACTATGGTGAAGCGGCGTGTAAATAGCCGACAACACGCGGGAACTTACTTATGTTTTTCTTTAGAATATATTTATATTCCCATTAAACCCACTCTGTAGAAACTGAGTAAACAAATGGTTTCAAACGTAGCACCGAAAACTATTGGTCCCACTAACCTGGAGATCAGC